>JAZKJV010010271.1:0-345613 GCA_037367405.1 Ottelia alismoides | reverse complement strand
TTATAGAGAATATAACACACATATATATAGATATTTATTATTTTTTATTTTTTTTAATTATTGTATTTTTGTATTTTGGTTTTTAATTTTCTGATCTTTATATTTTGTATTTTTTTCTTTTTCAATATTGGAATATATAAATATAATAAGAGAGGTACTAGAATATTTATAAAAATATGCAAAAATGCTCAAAAATTCAGAAAGAAAATATTTTTGGTCTTTTTATTATTTTTTACTATTTTTATGATTTTTGGGTATTTTTCAGAGTCTTTTTGATATTTTTCAAAAATAAAATAATAGAAAACAGGGACTTAAGCTACTGGACAAAATTGAAATGAGGTTTAAAAATAGAAATGATATCTAAAAATCCTCAAATCAATTTTAAATTATAGATAATAAAATAAGGAAACTACAGAAATTTAATTTGTATTTTAGGATTTTTCTAGGATTTTTAGATTTTTATGAAGTTTTAAAGGTTTTCTTATTTTTAAGGTTTTTGTTTTGAATTTTTAGTGATTTTTGGACTGACACTAAAGTAGGATAAAAGACACAGTAGGTGATTTTTTTTGGAATTTTTCAAGGTGTTTTACTATTTTTTGGTATTTTCTAAGCTAGACAGTAGCTAAAATGCATGTTTTTGATTTTTAATAAATATTAAAATGCAACAAAATGCAATGCAAAAAATATGGCGTGATAATATGATGCAACAGAAGCTTAAATAAATTTTTATGAATTTTTTGGTGATTTAAATATGCATGCAATAATTAGAGAGAACAAAAAGAAATTATAAGCCTAGCAGGGGCATTTTTGCAAATAAAAATATCTACAGGGCACATAGTGCAAAAACACCACGAATATAACACGTGGTCTGCAATTTTAAGGACTAAAATGAAATACAAAACCCGCTAGGGACCCCCGCGCAAAAAGACCATCACGTGGGACTATACGTCATCCGCACCCACAGGGACCAAAATGTAATTTCAGAAAGTTCAAGGTCCTTAACGCAAATTTTCACAAAAATAATACACTGGAAATTTTATTTTATGAACTAAAGATAAACATACAAACATATAGGGGGTCTTGTGCAATTTAGCCACCCCACGTGGGACGGCACGTGAGGTGACATAGACTGGACCTCGAGGTAATATAACAAACGTACAGGGGGGTCCATGCAAAATTTCCACATTATTTTGAACTTCAACTTTTATTTACTACAGTAATCAATAAATACCAAAAAGCTGGGGTGAAGGTCTGCAATTTACCCATAAGTGCGCGCTGGTGGACGGCGATGATGATCTCACTTGGACACACGTCGCGCATCTAACGGTCGGTACCGCTTCGCCGATGAAGGGCTAAGATTAGATCAACCGAGCTGATCTGACAGTCGGTGTAGGGCTTCATCGAATGACTCTGGTGTGATCTGGTGGTGCCATCCTGATCGGACAGCGACGGAGCCTCCTGGAAGAACAGGGAAGAAGCTCGCGCGAGGTGAGCTTCGATCTTGGAGCGTGGGCTCCTCCGGGCTTCTCCTTCACGTCGGAGATGTTCTGATCATAGCTGGAGGCGTCCCGCATCTGCCGGTAGTCTTGTCATGGCTCCTGGAGGTCCAAGGAGCCCAAGCGAGGTCGATGAAGGTCAGGACCTCCAGGAGCCTCTTCCTGGATCGAATCGAGTCCAAAGGGGCTCGCTGCTTCGTGTGACCTGCATAGGAAGAACCAGGGGAATGAGGGCTATCTCCTCGACCCTGGGTTTTGACGCTTGGGTGCAAGATGAGATGAGGCGGAGGAGCTCCGACGATAGGCGGAGGGGGAGCTCCGATTCGCAAGGACTGGGGGTCCTTGGTTGAACAAAAATGATCAGGAGATGGAGCATGCAATGGGGAACGAAGTGAGGTGAAGATGGCGATCGGAAACAGTGGGTATCACGGTGAAGAAGTCGCCGGAGCAAAGCTCCGGCGAACTTCGATTTCGCTATTTTACGATACTCTACTGATCAAGAAGCTAAACTAAGCACGAGAAGGAAAAGCTGGAATTAAAATCTACCTAAAAAGCAAGAAAGAACAACTCTTATACCTGGGGGCCTCCAGGGAGCAGGACAGACATCGGAGCTCCACCGCGACAAAATTTATCCCTCCTCCGGCTGATTCACGTTGCTGAAATGCTCCCCATATCACGAGGAACCTCCCAGGAACTGATTCGAGGCTTTTGGGTGGATAGAAATTGTCCAAATTTGAGGAGGGGGTGGAGCTTCTTATTTATAAACATGGGAATGCACCCTTATTGGCCGTCGTTTATTGAGTAATCCATTGAGCATCATGTTGTTCTAAGATATCGGCGGGCATCAGTGATCATCAGGGATGATTTCTTGCGAAGAACGCGAGCGTGATCGATGGACGAGATGGCCGTGAAAAAGGGAAGAAAATCGGGGAAAAGACGGCTCTGAAGCGCCGGGTCCCGGATGGGACAGTTGACCGGGAGGTCAGCAAAGGCCGCGCCCTCATTGGTCCACCTCGGACGCTAGAGGACAAAATAGGGGGACCATATTCTAAAATGAATTATTTAACATAATAGATGATTTTATTAAAATTTGCTTATTAAATAAAAAATGTGTATTAATTCATGTAGTATTTATTTATGATTTTTATTTAATTTTTTCGATATATTTTATTATGTTTTATTTAATAATGTATTTATGCATGTATTTTATATATTTTATATATTTTTTTATTTTATTTTTTATTATTATTTTATTTTCTTATTTTGTAAATTTATAAATTATTTTTGTGGGTGTGAAGATATTTTTATTTAATTTTTATGAGTTGATTTTCATATTTTAAATAAATAGGTACATATATATGTAGGTATACCTATAGGTAGTTTACCTATACTTTATATATACTTTATTTATTTAATGTATTTTATTGGTTTTATTTTGGATTTGTATTTTTGATATATTATATGTAATATTTACAATATTATAAAAAAGATTAAAGAATAAAATAATTAAAGAATGTTTTCCCTTTTTATTTATGTACATACTTAACATAGGTATTTTGCCTATATCTTGCATAGACTTATTTTATTTTACAAATTCTTTTTGGTTTTATTCAAATTTCAATATGTACATGTATTATATACATTATTTACAAAATTTTAAAAATATAATTTTGTAAAAATAATGAACAATGAATAAATTGGATATTTTAATCAGGCAGATTGCATAATGAAGGCCAAAAACCTAACTTTCACAGATAAACTCTAAAAATTATGAAACCAATTTTATTAAATACTTCTTGAAAATCTATATACAATTAAAGTTGATTTTGGATAATTTTAAGTTTTAATTTGCAAGATATGGGTCTGTGAAGTTGAGATTTTGGCTTTTTATTCTGGGTATAAAATGTACACTTTATATCATTTTTGTACAAACTCAATTTTGTATTTTTATTTACATTATTATCTACAACTTTTATGTACAAAGTTTCTCTATTGATGAATGATAAATTATATACAAAATAGGTGTCAAAAATGCATAAATAAATGAATAAATAAATGAGGTATTTATTGTACTATCGGCCCTTATCTCCCCGTACTTTATTCCTTGTCGACCAATTCCATGCTGGCCTTGGTCTCGGGGTTCGGGTCATAAAATATTTGCAATTTTTATTCCTTTTTCTTTTCTTCTCTTTGTTTTATATTTTTGGCATTAAAAACTTGATTCTATGTACAATTAGTACAACAAATAATGAATGCTATTATGAGTGAATTGGTGACATTTACATGCATTTGCTGGGGTTTTTAAGGCCAAAATGATAGAATAATGGTGATGAAATGGGGATTCATCACCCCCCTATACTTGCCTTTGCTAGTCCCTAGCAAATACTTGTGCAATAAGTACAAAAAGAATAAAGAAAAGAAAAAGAGAATTGAAGAAGGGTAGAGTGAATAGGGTTGCTTTCAGTGCAATGCATGTCTTTACAAAATCTGAATTTGGAGCTTCTGTCAGACCTTGGGTGTAGATGTGTGTGGAACCTAGTCGGGAACCAGCTTTAAAACACAACAGCCTTCGAGAGTCACAGAACTCGGTTCAATCCACCTCAATAGCCTGCTCAGAACTAGTCTACATCATACGCAAACCCTTATAACTATGAAGCTGACTTGTACAGTGTAAGTGATAGTGGCTTTCCCCAACTGAAATGACAAAGGAACTGACTTCTTCAGAATGACAATGCAATGATTCCTCAATCCAACAACTCTTTCCTCGAGGAGCAGGGTATTCCCTTCTAAGTTCAAGTGGCAACCAGCTCAAGAGGAGAGGGTGAAGAGGAGAATGGACGGTAGCCAGTGTAGCTACCTATCCTAGGATGCAGGACCAGTTTAGTCAAGTCATCCAGCTGCAGGCTCACATATTTGATTTTGGAACTCAAGCTTGCTTATTGGCTTTACAACATATGTACATACTTTGCAGGCATTTTATTTTTGTACAGGCCTAACCATTTTTTTGACATACTATTCACAACAACATTTACATAAGGAGTTTTTCCTCTTAAGCAAGTAGACTATCCCTCTTTTAAAGCTTTATTGCAACCCGTAATCTCCTGTCGTTAGACCTCATGGCTATTGGACTAGGTTGGGGTGCACTTCCCTCCTTAGACGAGGACGAGTGTTTCCACCCGTGTGCGTCTCAGACTGGCAAATCCAACCCCCTCACCACTCCAACTGAGTTGAGCCAAGTGAAAGGTGCAAGTGTCCAAGTTAGGTCACGGTCGACAAGAGTCATGCGTGTGTCTCGAAAAGTTCTAGTTAGTCAGTTGAGGTGACTTGAACCCAACCCTAATTCCTCAAAGAATTAAGTCTGCATAGACCTGAAGTACCTTAAACCTAGTTCCCATAAGGTTCCAGTGCAGTTATGTGCGGTAAGGTCCAACCAAGCTTCAATTTTAGACTTTATTGGACTGATTCAATCATCAAGCTCACTCAAAAAGAATATGAATGGTATGCTCATGCTATGCACATTGAATGATGCAATTTTTCACAAAGAATTTACAAAAATCAAAGAATTTTTTTACACAAAGAATTTTTGCAAATAAAAAGCTTGACACATACAAAAAGTACATATAATTATTTACACGGGCGTGCTGCTTTATTTACAAAATGTATGGATTTTTAAAGACTTTACATGTTTTAGTGAAGTAGTTTATTCAGGTTGTACAGAAAGAATTTTATGTATTTTATTTATGATTTACAAGTATTTGTAATGATGCTTTTTATTCCTCAGATCTAGTTTGAAAATAATTTTGCAAACTATAGTACACGATAATTTTTGCAAGCCTTTACACACATTTGAAAACTATTTTTGCAAAGATTTTTCACACTATACATTTTCCACAATAGTTTTGACAAACATTTTTCAAAACATTTGCACATAGGTTTTCAAATCCTTTATTTCACACAAAGAAAAGGTTTCTCAAAAAAAGCAATTTTACACAGGTTGAAAACATTTCACAGCAACTTTTTCCAAACAGTTCACACTATTTTCAAATCATACTGTAAAGGTATTTAACCTGATTTATTAATCAGTATATACAAAGAAAAACTATATTTTATGTACAACATGGTTTAGGCTCTTATAAGTTTTATTTGGGATTATTGCTTATTTTTGTATGAGAGATTTTTGTGCAGACTCCTCAGACTTATTCGAGAATCATTTTCAAAAGATTTTTGAAAACTATAGTCCAAAATAATTTTAAAAACATGTACATACATTTAGAAATGATTTTTGCAAAGGTTTTTCACACAGAATAGATAGATTTTCCAAAACAATTTGACAACCAAATTTTTACAACCATTTGCACACTATTTTTCACACATTTTTATTTCACTAAAAGAAAATAAATTTTACAAATGAAACTGATTTTACAAAGTTTGAATACTTGTACACACTATTTTTCAAGCAATTTTCAAATGATTTTTCAAAAAGAATATTTTTCACAAAATGCTTTTCCTGACTTATTAATCAGTACAAGTACAAAGA
The DNA here is from genome assembly GCA_037367405.1 of Ottelia alismoides. Taxonomy (NCBI): domain Eukaryota; kingdom Viridiplantae; phylum Streptophyta; class Magnoliopsida; order Alismatales; family Hydrocharitaceae; genus Ottelia; species Ottelia alismoides. Next base: position 339,580 of record JAZKJV010010271.1, on the reverse strand, counting down.
GTTAGAGGAGCTCACAATCATCTTTCATTATTATAGAACTACTTTTTACATTACTTTTTAGATTGCGGTGATGTTTTATTTTTAAGTATGAGTTATGGCTTATAGTATATACATGGTATATACGACCCCCTATACTTAGCATAAGCTATGTCCTCATAGGTCGAAGAGAAAAGAGAAGACATAACTCGTACTGAGTATAGATAAGTCTAAAGATATATATGAATAAGAAATGAACGAATGAGAAGTTGACCGTCCCCCCTATACTTAGGATCAAGTAATCCTAAGTATAGTAGACTGTACAGAAAGCAAGGAGGGTCAAGGGTGGGAATACAAAGATCGTACTTAGATTGTCTCCCCCTATACTTAGGGTAAGATACTCCTAAGTATAGACAAGAAGAGGAGAAAATGGAGAGGATCAAAGAATAAAAGAACTCTTGGTGCACACCCCCCTATACTTAGGACAAAGTACGCCCTAAGTATAGAAGACTGACAAAAAGGAGCAGCACTTTTTGATACAAAAACGTATAGAAAGAAGAAAAGAAGAAAAGAAAAAAATCAGATAAACAGTCATTTGGATGCATCGTCTGAATCTTCTAATGCTGCCACTGTTGTGGATATGTCATCATGGTGTATGAGCTGAATGGAGTCTACAACGGCCAAGAATGTATCTGGTTCGAGGTAAGGCTTCAGGAGTTGACCGTTGACGACGAATGGCTGTGCGTCAGGAGACAATTCAGATATAGCAATACTTCCATTGCCACGCACTTCACAAACTCGGAATGGCCCTGTCCACTTACTCTTTAATTTGCCCGGAAAGATCCGCAACTTTGCATCAAATAACCATACCTTCTGTCCAACATCAAAGGTCTTTCTTCTGATATGCTGGTCATGCAAGCATTTCACCTTCTCCTTGTACATCAATGTGTTATCGTATGCATAGTTTCGGAATTCCAAGAGTCTATTAAGATCATCCTTTCTTTTCTGACCACTTTTTCGTGAGTCCAAATTGCACATATTAATGGCCCATAAAGACTTGTGAATTAATTCAACAGGCAGATGGCACGGCTTCCCATATACAAGACGATAGGGTGACATGCCCAAAGGAGACTTGTAGGCGGTTCTGTAAGCCCTTAGGACTGAGTCCAAGAGTTGGGATCAGTCTTTCCTGTTTGGCCTGACAAGTTTCTGCAGGATAGTCTTCATTTCTCTGTTTGATAATTCCACCATGCCATTCATCTGAAGATGGTAAGGAGACGCAACTCGATGATCGATGCCATACTCCTTCATTAATTTCTTGACCTCTTTGTTAAAAAATGGCTACCCCCGTCTGATATGAGAATTTTCGGTATCCTGAACCACGAAATGATGTTCTTCTTCAAGAACTGACACACTGTACGGCTGTCGGCACCTCGAGCGGGAATAGCTTCAACCCAACGACTCACGTAATCGATGGCAAGAAGGATGTGCTCAAAACCTTGACTGTTAGGGAAGGGTCCCATGAAATCAATGCCCCATGCATCGAAAACATCTGCTATCTGAATGATTTTCAGGGGCATCGAATCTTTTGCAGTGAGTGTACCCTTCAATCTCTGACAGTCAATGCATCGTTTGACAAATTCTGCTGCATACTTAAATAATGTGGGCCACCAGAAGCCACACTGAAGTACTTTTGCTACCGTACGGTCTCCAGAGTGATGTCCACCAGATTCGAGCGAGTGACAATGCTCCTGGACGTTGTAATGCTCCTCCTGAGGAATGCACCTGCGCCAAATGCAATCCGCTCCTTCCCTGAATAAAAGAGGATCCTCCCAATGATAGAACCGGATGGTCGACATAAATTTATTCTTTTGATTCTTCGTCGAATCCGACGGTATTACCTGTGAGGTGAGGTAATTGACTATATCAGCATACCAAGGAAGGGAATCCACTGCTAAGATTGATTCGTAAGGAAAGGTTTCTGTAATGTGTGCACTGTTAAGAGGAGGCTCGTGCTGCTCAATTCTAGAGAGATGGTCTGCTACCACATTCTGAACTCCAGGCTTGTCCTTGATTTCCAAATCAAATTCCTGGAGGAGAAGGATCCATCGAATAAGTCTTGGCTTGGCATCCTTCTTCTACTGAAGGTACCAGATAGCAGAGTGGTCTGTAAAAATTGTGACTTTCGATCCAAGCAAATAGGATCTGAACTTCTCAAGGGAGAAAACCACGACCAGCAACTCTTTCTCTGTCACTGTGTAATTTCTTTGCACCTCATCCAATGTTCTGATAGCGTAGTGAATGACATAGGGCGCTCTTTCTTTCCTCTATCCAAGAACAACCCCGACTGCAAAGTCTGACGCATCGATCATGATCTCAAAGGGAAGAGACCGGCCCGATGGCTGTAGGACCGGAGCCTGAGTGATAAGCGCCTTCAGCTGATTGAAAGCAAGGAGAACCTGCTGATCTACATTGAACTCAGTTTCCTTGCATAGCAGTTCTGTCAAAGGTCGGGCAATGCGGCTAAAGTCCTTGATAAATCGTCTATAAAATCCCACATGCCTCAGGAATGACCTTACATTTTTCACTGACTGAGGTGGCTCTAGATTGGCAATAACATCCACCTTCGCCGGGTCGACTTCCATGCCACGTTTGGAAACGACGTGGCCTAGTAAAATGCCTTCTGTGACCATGGAGTGGCTCTTTTCCCATGACAACACTAGATTGACTTCGCTGCATTTCTGAAGCACTCTGTCCAGGTGCTCAAGACAAGAATCAAAACTATCACCATAAACAGAGAAGTCGTCCATGAACACCTCGAGAAAACTGCCTACCATCTCGGCGAAGACTGCTAGCATGCATCTTTGGAATGTTACAGGTGCATTACATAACCCAAAGGGCATTCTCTTGAAGGCGTAGGTGTCGAACGGGCAAGTGAAGGTAGTCTTCTCTTGATCTTCAGGAGCGATAGCCACTTGGTTGTACCCGGAGTACCCATCCAAAAAGCAGAAGAACTCCTTGCCTGCTAGTCTTTCCAGAACTTGATCAATGAATGGCAAGGGAAAGTGGTCCTTCTTAGTTGTTGCATTAAGATGGTGGTAGTCAACACACACCCGCCAGGATGTTGTTACCCGAGTGGATATTTCCTCTCCTTTGTTATTGGTGACCACGGTAAGCCCGGATTTCTTTGGAACGACATGCAGTGGGCTTACCCATTTTGAATCGGAGATGGGGTAAATGAAGCCTGCTTCACACCATTTCGTTATCTCTTTCATGACGACGTCCCCGAGGCTTGGGTTCAACCTTCTTTGGAATTCATGGGACAGCTTGGCGTCTTCTTCCAGATAGATGTGATGCAAACACAAAGCTGGATTTATCCCTTAGAGATATGATACGCACCAACCAAGTTCCTTGCGGTTCTTTTCTAGAATCTCGAGGAAACGAGATTCCTGATCCGGGTTTAGCCTGCTGCTGATGATGACCGAATACATGTATTCTTCATCCGCAAGGAAAGCATACTTCAGGCCTGCAGGAAGTGGCTTGAGTTCTGGTTTCGACCTGTCCAACTTGTTGGTCACTTCCGACACTGTGCGGGTGGTAGGATGCATTTCTTTGAGGAAGCTACCATCCTCAACGTTCTGTTGAAATCCTGGTGAAGTGCCGAACAGTTCTGCGCTAGGCTGATTGTGTTCGGTCTGGAGTGAGTACTCGGAATCAAAGAGATGCGCCTGCATCTCAGAATCTATCTCCTAAGAATCTTCGGAGCATAGGGTAACTGTGCTTTCCAAGTCCTCCTCGAGTATGAGGATTTCTCGGGTCCATGAATCATTCAATGACAGGGATGAATCTCCAATTTCTGCAACAAAGTCACAGTCTGCTTCGTATGTTGCATGGATCTCATTAGTCGTGGCGTTCGGCTCTCTGCTCATGTTTATAGTGAACTGCTGGTGTTTGAGCTAAAAGTAATCTTGCCAGACCCATAATCAACCACGGCACCTGAGGTACGTAAGAATGGTCGGCCAAGAATGATAGGGGTCTGGAGCAGAGGTGCTGGTGAGTCCATATCAAGGACTACAAAATCAGCTGGGAATTGCATCTCCTGCACTTTAACTACAACATCTTCCAAAAGACCCCGGGGCCGCTTGATGGATCGGTCAGCAAATTGAAGGATCATTTGTGTCTGCTTGAGCGGACCCAACCCAAATTCTTGCATTATCGATGAAGGCAAAAGGTTGATGGAAGACCCACTGTCGAGAAGAGTGCGCTCGAAGACCTGGTCAAAAATCTCACAACTGATAAGAGGTGCTCCTATGTCTTGTTTCTTTTGTGGGAGGTTGCTGATAGCTGCAACAGTGGCCATGGAGAGCACGTGCTTTTCTACATCTCTGCGTCTGTTCTCTTGTGCTGGGCGACGCTTGTTGGTACATGCCTCCTTTAGTCCTTTCTTTACAGCTGGCATGTACTCCACGACCTTCAATAAGGGAATCTCAACAGTCAACTTGTATAGTATTTCCACAACTCTCGGATCAGACAATGCCTTTTTTCGTTTTGCAATTTTTTTGGATTTTTCTATTGCAATAGGAAAAGGAATATGTACATCTCCAGCAAGAAAAATAGAGTTCTTATTTACATCAAAATCATCGCCCCTAAAATGTTGTACATCCGGACTACAAAAAGGGGTACAAACTGTATCCTGACATGCTGGTGCTGCAGGGCGAGCAAAAAGTATAGCGTCTGCTCCGTCGGCTGGCGAGGGATTGGCTGCTACCTGCGGCTCCTCCAAGGCTGGCACGGCTTCGCTTCGACTGCAAACATCTTTTTGTTGTTTTTGATTTTGCTGATTTTTTTGTATTTTTAGCTGGGGATGCTGGCACTGCACGATGGCTGGAATGGCTTCTCCTTCTTCTTCCTCCTCGCCCGCCCCTGTGGCTGGCACGGCTGATGTGGAAGATGATGATTCACATGTTTCTTTATTCACCCCATTCTTGGTAGCAGGCGGAGGCAAGGCCCTACCGATCCTGAGAGTAACAACATTAGAATAAACAGTAATATCATTTTCAGACACAGACAGGACATCACATTCTACCTGCTCTTTCTTTTTGAAGTTATTGGGGTTGGCCTCGACCTGAGCTGGGATAGTGGTTCTGGTGGCGGTCAGGTCGTCAAGCCTCTTGGTCATCTCCGCCAGCCCTTTGACGAGTTGGGCCAGACAATCCAGAGTTGGGTTCACAGGAGGTACCTCGGTGGGTTCAGCATGCAGACCACGCTGTTGTTGCATGGGTGGGTGTGGTGGTTGTTGCTGGTGGTGCTGGGGTGGTGCAGGAAGTTGAAGCTGCTGATAAGAGGGAGGAGGATATTGTGAGTACTGCTGAGGTGGAGCAGCCACATACTGATGGAACGACTGTGAGTGGCGGTATTGCAGCTGCTGGTATGGCCGATTCTGCCTCCATTGATTTGCATATTGGGGAGGCTGATGATACTGTTGCGGTGGTTGAGAGGACTGTCCAAAACGACCACCCTAAGGTTGGTGGTATTGCCAGTTGGCAAGTGGCTGACCCTGAGGTTGTCCCATAGGACGGGTCGGCTGTGCTTCATTACTCCATACCCCGTTCACTTCCTGAATCAGGGGTGGAGGTGGGAAGACTGGATCAGATCCTGAAAGAAACTCTGGTTGGTACACAACCATCTGCTGTTGCGACTGGCCCTGGTCGGGCGCCTGCACGTAGCACACGTGCTGGACTACCGGTGGCTGCTGGCTCGGCTGAGGTTGATGCTGTGGTGTTTGCTCATCCTTCCTCTCAGCTGGAGCTTCTAATGGTGTTGCTGCCTGAACAGAATTGATGGTGCCCACCAACAGTTCAAGTTACTTGGTGATCTGATGAAGCTTGTCTAAATTCTGAGTCCTCTTCTCGATCACAACAAGTTTCTCAAGATCCTGTGATCTCTTCTCAATGATGTCAACTTTCGAGAGATTCCCCCTGATGATACTGAGGTTGGAGCTCTCATCTCTCTCAGCCTCACGGGACGCTGCCATGTGTACTTATTTCTGGAGGATCTGGGGCTGCTTCTGATATGCTTTGGATGAAGAGAGGGCATCCTCTCCTTCGGCCATTTCTTCGAATATCTGCCAGACCACGTCTTCATCCTTGTTAAAATGCGAACCCCCACATGTCGTGTCAACAAGCCTTTGGCTTTCGATGTTCAGGCCCCCAAAGAAGTGTTGGACCAGACTGGTCTTTGATATCTCATGGTGGGGGCATTTCTCCTGCATATCAGTGAATCTCTCCCATGCTTCATGTATGGACTCCTGGGGTCCTTGGGAGAAGTTACTAATTCGGGCTCGCATTTGGTTGAGCCGACCGAGAGGATAGTATTTATGGAGGAAAGCTGATTTCAATTCCTCTCAGGTCGTCACAACCTTCCCCTATGGTTGACCCAGTAAAGGGCCTTGTCTTGTAAGTTGAAGGGGAACGCCATCATCTTGACAATGTCCAAAGGGATATTGGGATAGTGAGTAGTACGACAAATGCGTGAGAACTGCTACAGGTGGATGTACGACTCTTCACTGGTGTTTCCATGGAATGCTGGGAGAAGAGCAAGGAACTGGGGTTTCAGCTCAAAGTGAGCGTGGACCGGTGGAATGAGGATCCACTCGGTCATCTGGCTGTCTCCAGGATTGTACGTCTCTTTTAGTGTAGGCTTGGGTCTCCCACCTTCCGGCTCATCATCATCAGGTGGAGCACCACCTCCACCTCCACCTCCACCTCTGCCTCCTCCTCCCTCGGCTCGGTTCATCACATCGTTCAACATATCCTGAAAAGTTGTCTGTGCTAGGGCCTGCTCGATCAGCTGATGTTGGATGGCCTGGATAGACGCTAGCAGTTGTGCATTAACCTAATTCTGGTCTGGCATCTGTCCTTCTGGTTGCGGTGGTTGCTGACCCTTGCCATTTCCTTGGGGAGCCATATCAGGGTCTGAGTCGGACGAAATGAACTCTGGAGTAGTCTCTAGGGCTTGCTCTGTCTTCTATCTGCAGTATGAGAAAGTCCCAATCAGACCATTTGCAATTGTGTACAGCTGTCATGATGAAGCTGGAATTCAAGTCAACCCCAGCATGTTGTGAACGGAAAAGGATATGATTTGTAATCGACTTCCATTCACAATGGCGAAGGCGGGACAAAAGTGATCCCAGTTTATTGGGTGGTCAAGAGAAAGGTAGAAAACGAGGAGTCTGGAGATCGATCCGCAAAGTCCGGATTGGGTTCTCGGGAATTGCCTCGAATTTATTGGCGGAGTTGAGTCCATGGAATCGATGTGGGTGTCGGCGAAGTCCCGACGGAAACCATCCACAGATCAACTTCGCGAAGCACAAAAGAGGATTGGATGTTGGAAGAAGGATACAATGGTCAACGAGGAATGAAAAGGAGTGCAAAACAGTAGAAAGGCTCGGCTGAGCGGGGTGGTCAAAGGAGAATGACACAACAAAATTTACGCAAAATTGCGAGACTCGATCTTTGAACCTTAATCTAGATCCATACAAACACAATACAAAATTGGGTTCACCAACTCACGCCATGTGAAGCCGTGAAGGTTCGACTATTTATTATCTTTTCAGTTTTAGAGTTGTTATTTCAGGCAAATCTTTTAACAAGTCCTTAGCACACTAACCCTATAGGAGAGAGAGTACTGCCAGAAAAGAACCCCGTACTTGTCCTCCTCCTTCGTATCCTGTAGTCTGTACTTTTTGAGGTCCTTGTAACCCTTCCTTGATTCCTACTCAGCCAAATAAATAGAGAGAGGAAGCCGATAGGCGAAACCAATACTTCGGTTCCCGCTCGCAACGGAATCACCCGTGAGCGTACAAGAACCTACTCAGACGCAAACCGATGAGACAGACACCCACGTGAAGGCGTGGCCTATGCTCAGTACTTCAGACCATGTCGATGTTCCACACAAGGTGGGAACACCATCGCTGATAAGGCCCTACTCGATCACGTACGATAGAAGCGCCATTACTTCGAAAATCCATGCGATACACAAGGCAGTTGCAGACTGGGATTTTGGCTCTATTCCTTATGGGACGTGCCTCGCTCATGGAAGTAAGGTTTTGGTCCCCCTCCAAAGGTACCTGAAAACAATGAGGGCTTTATGAACCCAGTACAATGATAGTCCATTACAGATTTTAATTAAGGTCAAAGTTTATTTAGCAGTCCCCTTGTTTTAATTTTTTTTGGGTTTTCACTTTTTTTGAGTCTGTTTTCATACCAGCGCCTAAAGTTTTTGTAGATTTTTATTTAAGTCCTAGGTGCTCAAAATCAGAGGGAGATAGCGGAAAAGCCGTGCAAGTGGTTCTATGATGGAAATCTCACCATTGAACCGAATGATGCATGCTGAGTTAGAAGACTTACAGTGCATCTCAGCTCTCTCCATGCTGTATGCAAAACAAAATTTTTAAACCTATCTACATGGCGGTTTGCAAGCGGCAAAATCGTCCTAAACATTAGCTGCTATTATCGTGAAGAACCACAAGTCGAACACCACCCTTCAATCCAGGAGTCCGGTCTAGGCTCACCCCTCCTCTCGACACATCGAGTTCAGGAGAAGCGCTTGGTAGGGAGAGCTCGCGGCGCATAGGCTTGAAGGTGGTGAATCGACTGTTTAGAGTTTGATCTAAGTCCAAGATCGTACTATAGGTGCATGCAATATTATTAGGGTGTTTGGACCTAGTCTACTCGATCAAGCAAGCCTATGTCTAGGGGCTCCACGCACACAAAACAAAACAAAATAAAGGCGGAAAACTCAAAACAGCGGGAAACAAAGAAAATAAAGCAGAAAACACGAGAAAGCCGCGACGAGGCCCTCAGGTGAACAGACACCCGGGCACCGGACCTCGTTGTGAAGAGTAGATTCCAAATTATATTACATGCCAAAATTGTCTCTCTCTCACATAAATTACAAAAATTATCCTACTTTTTCTAGGCCTATATAATTCACATCCCCTTGCGTCCCTGGTGCTCTCTCTCCAGCTGGTCATGAAGTGAAGACCAACCTCCTTCAAGCTCGGTTGCCTTGGCTTCCTAAGAAACCATCCTCGCATGGCGGGACCTCGCAACAAAGTCACAAAGAGATTGAATCAGTATAGCTCAATCAATTAAATAAAGCAGGAAGAAATTAATCACAATAAATAAATAAATCAAGTATGGTGATCAATTACAAAGAAATAGCTGCTCACAAAATTAATGATAAATGATTTCCAAACAAAATGACAAAATGTGATAGGCTACGCTCATTGCTCCCCGGCAACGACGCCATCTGATAACTGGCATTTTGCGAGGGCCAAAATATAGTGTCGCTGAGGCGACCACTCACAAAACACCAGTTGATCAGCCATTAACCCACATTAAAGAATAATTCAATTAAGTCCCAAAATTGTGAATTAACATTATTAACTCTACCGTAAAAATGCATAGTGAATAAGCATGTAGAGGTCGAACCACAGAGAGCAATAAAAAAATTAAGTAGCCTATGATGTTCATGTACAACAGATTCATCCTTGCATGAATCCTATTTTTGTGGGTTTTTGGAGTTTTCTATTTTTTTATTATTTTTTTATTAATATATATATATTTTAATATTATATATACTTATATATATATGATTTATATAATATAGATATATACAGATATACACCCATAAAGAGTATGTATAGAGATTATAACACACACACACATATATATATATATAGATATTTATTTTTTTATATTTTTTTTAATTTTGTATTTTTGTATTTTGGTTTTTAATTTTTTGATCTTTATATTTTTTATTTTATATTTTTTTCTTTTTTCAATATTGGAATATATAAACTATATAATAAGAGAGATACTAGAATATTTATAAAAATATGCAAAAATGCTCAAAAATTCAGAAAGAAAATATTTTTGGTCTTTTTATGATTTTTTTACTATTTTTGTGATTTTTGGGTATTTTTTAGAGTCTTTTTGATATTTTTCAAAAATAAAATAATAGAAAACAAGAACTTAAGCTACTGGACAAAATTGAAATGAGGTTTGAAAATAGAAAATGATATCCAAAAATCCTCAAATCAATTTTAAATTATAGATAATAAAAGAAGAAACTACAGAAACTTAATTTGTATTTTTAGGATTTTTCTAAGATTTTTTAGATTTTTATGAAGTTTTTAAGGGTTTTCTTATTTTTAAGGTTTTTGTTTTGAATTTTTTAGTGATTTTTAGACTGACACTAAAGTAGGATAAAAGACTTAGTAAGTGATTTTTTTGGAATTTTTCTAGGTGTTTTACTATTTTTTTGGTATTTTCTAAGCTAGACAGTAGCTAAAATGCATGTTTTTGATTTTCAATAAATATTAAAATGCAACAAAATGCAATACAAAAAATATAACGTGATAATATGATGCAACATAAGCTTAAATAAATTTTTATGGAATTTATGGTGATTTAAATATGCATGCAATAATTAGAGAGAACAAAAAGAAATTATAAGCCTAGCAAGGGCATTTTTGCAAATAAAAATATCTACAGGGCACGTGGTCTGCAATTTTAAGGACTAAAATGAAATACAAAACCCGCCAGGGACCCCTGCGCAAAATGACAATCACGTGGGACTACACGTGATCCGCACCCACAAGGACCAAAATGTAATTTCAGAAAGTTCAAGGTCCTTAACGCAAATTTTCACAAAAATAATACACTGGAAATTTTATTTTATGGACTAAAGATAAATATACAAACATACATGAAGTCTTGTGCAATTTAGCCGCCCCACGTGGGACGGCATGTGATGTGACGTGGACTGGACCTCGAGGTAATATAACAAACGTACAGGGGGGTCCATGCAAAATTTCCACATTATTTTGAACTTCAACTTTTATTTACAACAGTAATCAATAAATACCAAAAAGCTGGGGCGAAGGTCTGCAATTTACCCATAAGTGCACGTTGGTGGACGGCGATGATGATCTCACTTGGACACACGTCGCGCATCTAACGGCTTGTACCGCTTCGCCGATGAAGGGCTGAGATTAGATCAGTCGAGCTGATCTGACGGTTGGTGTAGGGCTTCATCGAACGGCTCTGGTGTGATCTGGGGGTGCCATCCTGATCGGACGACGACGGAGCCTCCTGGAAGAATAGGGAAGAAGCTCGAGCGAGGCGAGCTTCGATCTTGAAGCGTGGGCTCCTCTGGGCTTCTCCTTTGCGTCTGAGATATTCTGATTGTAGCTGGAGGCGTCCCGCATCTGCCGGTGGTCTTGGCATGGCTCGTGGAGGTCCAAGGAGCCCAGGCGAGGTCGATGAAGGTCGGGACCTCCAGGAGCCTCTTCCTGGATCGAATCGAGTCCAAAGGGGCTCGCTGCTTCGTGTGACCTGCATAGGAAGAACCAGGGGAACGAGGGCTATCTCCTCGACCCTGGGTTTTGATGCTTGGGTGCAAGATGAGATGAGGCGGAGGAGCTCCAACGATAGGCGGAATTGGAGCTCCGATTCGCAAGGACTGGGGGTTCTTGGTTGAACAAAAATGATCGGGAGATGGAGCATGCGATGGGGAACGAAGTGAGGTGAAGATGGCGATCGGAAACAATGGGTATCACGAGCACCGGCGAACTTCGATTTCGCTATTTTACGATACTCTACTGATCAAGAAGCTAAACTAAGCACGGGAAGGAAAAGATGGAATTAAAATCTACCTAAAAAGCAAGAAAGAACAACTCTTATACCTGGTGGCCGCCAGGGAGAAGGACGGACGTCGGAGCTCTGCCACGACAAAATTTATCCCTCCTCCGGCTGATTCACGTTGCTGAAATGCTCCCCCTGTCACGAGGAATCTCCCAGGAACTGATTCGAGGCTTTTGGGTGGATGGAAATTGGCCAAATTTGAGGAGGGGGGTGGAGCTTCTTATTTATAAACATGGGAATGCACCCTTATTGACCGGCGTTTATTGAGTAATCCATTGAGCATCATGTTGTTCTAAGATATCGGCGGGCATCAGTGATCATCAGGGACGATTGCTTGCGAAGAACACGAGCGCGATCGATGGACGAGATGGCCGTGAAAAAGGGAAGAAAATCGGGGAAAAGACGACTCTGAAGCGCCAGGTCCCGGATGGGATAGTTGACCGGGCGGTCAACAAAGGCCGCACCCTCATTGGTCCACCTCGGACGCTAGAGGACAAAATAGGGGACCTTATTCTAAAATGAATTATTTAAAATAATAGATGATTTTATTAAAATTTGCTTATAAAATAAAAAATGTGTATTAATTCATGTAGTATTTATTTTTGATTTTTATTTAATTTTTTTGATATATTTTATTATGGTTTTATTTTAATAATGTATTTATGCATGTATTTTGTATATTTTATTTTTATTTTGTTTATTTTATTTTATTAATTTATTTTCTTATTTTATAAATTTATAATTTATTTTAGTGAGTGTGAAGATAATTTTATTTAATTTTTATGAGTTGATTTTCGTATTTAAATAAATAGGTACATATATATATGTAGGTATACCTATAGGTAGTTTACCTATACATTATATATACTTTATTTTTTTCATGTATTTTATTGATTTTTATTTTGGATTTGTAATTTTGATATATTATATGTAATATTTACAATATTATAAAAAGATGAAAGAATAAAATAATTAAAGAATGTTTTCCCTTTTTATTTATGTACATACTTAACATAGGTATTTTGCCTATATCTTGCATAGACTTATTTTATTTTACAAAATTTTTTTGGTTTTATTCAAATTTCAATATGTACATGTATTATATACATTATTTACAAAATTCTAAAAATATAATTTTATAAAAATAATGAACAATGAATAAATTGAATATTTTAATCAGGCAGATTGCACAATGAAGGCCAAAAACCTAACTTTCACAGATAAACTCTAAAAATTATGAAACCAATTTTATTAAATACTTCTTGAAAATCTATATACAATTAAAGGTGGTTTTGGGTAATTTTGAGTTTTTATTTGCAAGATATGGGTCTCTGAAGTTGAGATTTTGGCTTTTTATTCTGGGTATAAAATGTACACTTTATATCACTTTTGTACAAACTCAATTTTGTATTTTTATTTACATTATTATCTCCAACTTTTATGTACAAAGTTTCTCTATTTGATGAATGAATAATTATATACAAAATAGGTGTCAAGAATGCATAAATAAAGGAATAAATAAATGAGGTATTTATTGTACTTTTGGCCCTTATCTCCCCCTACTTTATTCCTTGTCGACCAAATCCATGCTGGCCTTGGTCTCGGGGTTCGGGTCATAAAATATTTGCAATCTTTTATTCCTTTTTCTTTTCTTCTATTTATTCTTTATTTTTGACATTAAAAACCTAATTCTATGTACAATTAGTACAACAAATAATGAATGCTATTATGAGTGAATTTGTGACATTTACACGCATTTGCTGGGGTTTTTAAGGCCAAAATGATAGAATAAAGGTGATGAAATGGGGATTCATCAGCTATGTACATGGGACACCCCAAAAATATCACATTGTGCAATTGATCAATTTTCGTTTTGATGTTTGCATGAAAGTTGTAGATCTCATCGAGACGAGCAATTTTTATGAAGAAACTTTTTCAATCCGAGTCCATTTACTATTTCCTTGGTATTTTTCAAAGTATTTATTTTCTGAATTTTGTGGTGTTGACATGTGGCCGCTCCTGGAGATGCCACGTGTCAGCCATTTTTCGAATTTTTATTATTAGTTTTTATAAAAAAATAAATAAATTTAATTAAAAGTCCCTGCACGTGCGTGGCGCGTGCCTCCCAGGTACGCGCCATGCACGTGCACCGCCTGCCCCCTTGACGCCACGTGTCGCTACTGTGGCCATCCAATCTCGGCCGATCGGACGGCCACCATCCATCATCTTCCTTTCCTTGTTGGAAGCTCCGCCTACCCCGGGATTTCACTGCCACCGATCCTCGCGATTTTCGCCGCCATCTCCACCGGCCGCCTTCCATCTCCTCCATCTCCCACGATTTCGCCGACCACTGCGTATCTCCGATCGATTGCGCCAGTCGAATCCCTCGTCCAACCTTCGCCTTCCCTGCGTATCTCGAAATCCCCGATCATATCCCTTCCAAATCTCACCCCGACTATTTCCATCGCCGGTCGCCCACTCCTCTGCTACAAAGCCAACTCCACCGCCATCGAGTCCTTCATCCGCCAATTAAAGCTCAGATCTGAGGAAGGTGGTGACAACGACCCCCTCGTTCATTTCTCAGCGAGGTCCAGTCATCCCCACGGTCGTTGCAGTGTCGCCAGCGGCTTACTGCTCAGCTTTGCTTCACTGTTGAGCCAATATGACAATGCCATCTTCACCGCATCTTCAACGTCAACAACCTTCGCCCGCTACGAGATCATCATCTCCGACCTCTTCATCAACCGCTTCATCATCGGCGTCTTCTCTGATGTCCTCATCTCCGTGCGTATCGGCCATCAAAGCCTCACCAGCAACACCATCACCGGTGCCCCTCCACCAACTCCGTTGTGAGCCACCTGACACCTCCGCCTCGCCAGGAGCCTCCAGCTCCGATAGCTCCGTCGGAGGACATCCTCCATCGATCGGCACTCCGCCCCTCCACTGCCAGCGACGGGCTCCGAGCCTGAGGCCCCCGCCACGTACCACGCATGTGGGGCGGGGGAACGTCTGCAGGACGCCAGCCTCCAGGGGTCACGTGCCGTGCATGTGACCTGCTGGTGAATTTGCAAAAGGCCCCCCGACATCCCTCCAATTCATAAAGAAGCCCCAAGGGTCACGTGCTCTACACGTGACCTCCTAGGAAAATTACAAAGGGCACCCCCAGACTCCTTCATATTGAGGTTCAGTCCATCTACCCCAGGGGTCATGTGTGACGTACGTGACCTACTGGGAATTTTGCAGAAACTCCCCCCAACTTTTCGGTAATTGCATATTCATCATTTACATTATTCATATATTTATTATCAATTGCATAAACACCCATGTGTTCCCCAGTGATTTTAGACCTCTACATGACATTATTTTTATTATTAAAAAATAGCATGATGTTCGTCTATTAATTCTCTACATTGTGTCAATTGCTTGGCATTTTTATGATCAATGGTTAATTAGTAATTAATTGTTAGGTGGAAAATTGCATACTTTGCCTATTTCTTGCTCTAAATTTTATAGTTAGTTAACCATTGCTCCAAAAATTCCCGAAAAGTCATAGATTGTATTCAAATGCATAGTTTGCCTTGTAAAAATCATTTTGCATATTTCAATGTTTGATTTTTAATAGGTATTAAATCTCACATTTTCAAGGTTTAGGTTTTTTCTGAGATCTATTACCTAATGATAGATATTAGATAATTTTATCCCTTGAAAATAATTAGGTTCAATATTTATTATAATTAAATATTAAAATTCACTTTGTTTGCATTTAAAAATTCATAAAAAATTCATCTTACATCCAAAAATTCCAAAAAAAATAAATTGCATTCATTTCACCATAATTATCATCTTGGCCAAGTTTCATATTTTTCGGACATCGTTTGATCGATATTTGCATTTTAGTCCCTAAAATAGGTCGAGATTGCAGTGTGCATCCTCTATTGCATTAAAAATTACAAAAAAAAAGACCGCCTCGAAAATCGCGCATGAACTTTGATAGACATAATTCTAGGTTGTTCCTTTGCCTCCTTGTGTTCATCCTTGGGACTTGCCCAAGTAAAATAAACATAAAACCATGCGACTAAAAATTGACTAAATAATTGTGGTGTTTTTTGACCGATTCTGATTGATGCCTACAACGAAATGACACGTATTTTTTTAAGAGAACGAAAATTCACGACAATAATTAACATTTTAAATAGCGCAATATCGGACCCATCAGTAGTTCAATTGTTTTGTATGGGGAGAGCTAAACAATTTCACACACATGGTTCTATCATTTTAAGGTAACAAGAGTATGCGACTGAGAGGATGGTTTTTGACTTGATTGTGAATTGCACCGAATAATAGGAGTATGGAACCTAAGGGTTGTCGTGTCACAAATCCTAACCTCTATGTGGTTCCTAATACACCATTAATCCAAAGGTCTTCTTTGAGCTCCAAATTTTGACATTATTAAGACAAGTTGAAAAGTAAAAAATTACTCCAAGTTATTTCTTTTTCTTTTCTGTATTTTCTTCTCCGCACTTATGGGCATAAGTGTTTGCTCGAGACTAGCAAAGGCAAGTATAGGTGGTGATGAATATCCATTAATCATCTTTATTCTTTCATTTTGTCCTCTAAACCCTAGTTGAATGCATGAATATAACACTAACGTATCAAAATAAACATTCATTAATTTGTACCAAATATTGTATAAAATAGTGTACATTTATTTTATTTATTATCAAAACAAAAGAATAAAAGGAAAGAAAAGAAAAAGAGCGAAGTGTCAAGGACACTGGAGTGAACCTAACCCCAAGACTCAATCATCATGATGACTTAGTCGACAAGGAATAAAGTAGGGGCAGATAGGGCGGCTAATTATACAAAAAACACAAACGGATCACTCTACAAAATAGGCTAATAATCAAATTTTGGGGACCTATTTTATTCTTTATATTTACACGTCAAACAAAGAAACTTTGTACATGAAAGTTGTAGATAATAATATATAGAAAAATGCAAAATTGAGTTCATACAAAAATAATACACATTGTACTTTTTATACTCTAAATAAAAAATCAATATCCTAAATTCCCAAGCCCATATCTCTCCAATAAAAACTCAAAATGTATAAAAATCAATTTTAATTGTATATAAATTTTAATAAGCTATTTATTGAAGGTGGTTTCATATTTTTTGGAGTCATGGTGTGAAAGTTAGGTTTTGGACCCTTATTGTACAATATACCCGAATAGAATAATCATTTTATTTATCTTTATTATTTTTTGTAATTTTATATTTTTATAAGTTTGTAAATATTATTTATATCATATGTACACATTAAAACTAAAATAAAACCACAAATAAAACATTAAAATAAAATAAAACACAAAAATACATAGATGAATATACAATACGTATACCTACATAATATACACCTACATTTATTTAAGTGTGCATATTATACCGTAGCATTTTAATAAAAATATGCTTAAGTATATAAAAATAATTTGTAAATATCTAAAATCCCAAAATAAAATAATAAAATCAAAATACAAAATAAAAAAAATTACTCAAAACATAGGTAAATATACCTATAAATAAGACCCTAAAAATAAA
This sequence comes from Ottelia alismoides, assembly GCA_037367405.1. NCBI lineage: Eukaryota > Viridiplantae > Streptophyta > Magnoliopsida > Alismatales > Hydrocharitaceae > Ottelia > Ottelia alismoides. Next base: position 322,295 of record JAZKJV010010271.1, on the reverse strand, counting down.
CTTGTAATTACTAACCTCTTAAAATAAATAAAAATATGTATAAAAAATTATTAGAAAATTAGACACATTTTTTTATTTTATAATGTAAAAATAATAAAATCAAATACTATTTATTATTCATTTTCCAATGCATTTATGACTTAGAATTTCCTGGTTGGTCTACGTGGACCAACCATGCGTCTCTTTCTATTGACCTTGGTCAACTGTACCTCACCCCCACCCTTTGAATTCTGGAAAAACATCACGAGGTCTCCATTTCTCCATTTTTTCCATGACTCCTTCATCATCCATTGCCCTCGAGACCACCACCTTCCTGTAGAATCTCCATCCTAGAACCAAGCCCATCATTGAATCTTCACCAACCCCTTCGTCCTTGCACTCTATCTCGCTTTGGAAAGCCTTGAAACCTCGCCTATAAATACAAGTCCATCACCCCCATTTTGATTTGATTGCTCTTTAGCCAGGCTAACCACTTAGATCTCCACCAGAAGCTTCTCGTTCATGATTGGGATGTGGAATTATGATCTGCAGCAAAATAGAACGGTCGAAGCGGCACATCCACCCCACCGTCAAAGCATCTTCGATCGATTCTACTCCGAATCCCCAAGGTTCTGTTGAGCCCCGTTCCTGCTCATTATAGGTAATAATCTGAGCATAGTTTTCATTTCCGTTCTTAGTTTAAATTTTAATTCAACTTCGTAGGCCGTAATTCGATTTGCTCATCATCATGGAGATCAAGCTCCAGGTTTCTTTCATCGTAAAACCCCCTTCATTTCAACACATTTATCGCCCCATCTCAAACTCCTTCGCATTCTTCGTTGATTCCCTACAAAACCCTCTTGAATCACACCCTGATTCAAGGAGTTGAGGATCCTTTCTGTACTGTCGTTGGAGCTACATCCATTCGTGCATCCACGAGTCTCAGACCTCATATTTTGGACTAAGGCACTCACTTCGAGTCGGGGTTTCTTCTCGTGCTGGTATAACAGTGGGAGGAGGCCATCTGGGCCCTCCTTGACATCTTGAAGGAGCTCCAGGTGGAGTACCTCCAGATCCTCATCGCTGGAGCCTGGATTGATTTGGAGGGTGCCATTAGATACGGGGGACAAGCAGGAACGAAACACCTCACTTGTCAAGTCGATTGGACACTGGAGTTGCACGAATACGGTGATCGAAGTTCACCCAACCGTGTGTTCTTCATGTTCTTGAAGTAGCTCCAAGCATCATCCGATTAAAGTCCACGTCCAGATCTAATCTGGACCGTAGATTCAAGGAGAAACAGAGTGAGTGCCATGTCACACAACCAAATACATGGTGACTCCAGGACGGATGGATTCCAGCATTAAGTGGGTAATTTCGCAGACCCCATCCTGCCATTTTTGTATTTGCTAAGAAGTCCTGTAAATATTTTCTGTAGTTTAAAAGTTCATGGACAAATTGCATAATAACCCTGTAACTATTCAATTATTGCATTCTAGTCGTTGTTAGAGTCACGTGCATACGCACGTTTTATCTTGTGAAAATTATTAATGAGCCCTCATGGGTTATTTTAATTGTCGATTAATATATTAGGTTTGAATATCAGTCTTAAATGTTGGATTAAATTGCATTGTACCCCTCATATTTATTTTTAATCACAATTACACAAATGACATTTCAAATAGTTTTGTGATTAGTTTCCTATTTACTAAAAATAGATGTATTTCCTCAAAAATCACCAAAAAATAGGAGTAGGTACCTGGATGAATTCTTGAGTATAATCATATTTGCATTTTATTCCCATTTCCTATTATCTAAAAATCAAATAGTACACGAGCAGTCCTTGTTTGTCTTAAAAAACACAAAAAATTTTAAAATTGTGTCTAAGAATTACCAAAAAATAGTGTGTATTTATTATAGTATATAATCCTCCATACAGAGAATCCCTAAAAATAAAAGGGAAATACTTAAAAATCAAAAGTCCCCAAAATCCTATAAAAAAATAAAAACTATTCTAAAAATCAAAAAATACTTGTTCCTACCCTATTACATAAATATATTTTTAAATTTATATATATTAAAAATAGTTTTGAGAATTTTTGGACTTGTTAAGTATTTTTGAAACTTAAAACTGTTCGACCTAATTAAAATTTCCATGATTTTGTGTATTTGAAAATTTAAAATTCCCTAGAAATTAGCAAAATTCAATAAAAATCACAAAAATAGTAAACAATTATTTAAAACCTAAAGATATTTAATTCTGAAAATTTTGGTTATTTTTATATAGAGTTATATCCCTTTTTTCTATTATTTAAGCTTACATATTCATAATTGGAAGAAAAAGAAAATACAAAATCACAAAAGTATAAAAATAACAGATAAAAAGAGAAAACTAAAAAAAATAATATAATAAATAAATATATAATAAAAACACCCATTGTTTGGTAGTATTGTGCATAACTATATATATAAACCTATATTATTTGCTTATTATTTATTTTAAAATAATATCAGGTGCTACATCATGTGTTCCATGTGTTCGACACCCTATTCTTCTTGTCTCTATATGACCATTTTTGTAGGGTTTATAATAAATTTTGATTCACACATGCTTTTCAGTGATTAATATATCGTGTGGGTTGATTGTTAAAATTCTGGGATTCCGTCTGGGGTCGCTTCGACGACAGTTGATCTGCCTTGTGGATTGATGAGACTTCGACAAAATCACAAGTTTTCAACATTGTAGTATCAACTACATATACTCAGAAACTAATAGGTAATTATGCTAAGAGTCATCATTGATCAAATCATAAAAAACATTATTCGATTACATTTTCCTAAAATTCCATTGAGCTGAGGTGTATCCAGAGGATTGAAATAAGAAAAATGTTCCTTTCTCTATAAGGTATTCTCTTAGTTCATTTGATATATAATGGCTACCTCGGTCAGATCGAATTCTTTATTCTTCCTTGTAACTCTGGTTCTCAACCAAATTATGAGATCTTTAAACATTTCAAAAGCCTCTAATGTGCAAGGAAGAAATCCCATACCACGAGTCATCATCAATGTATATCACACATCATTAATGTTCATAATGGTATAGAGGGTCCACATACATCAATATGTATGAGGCCTTGAATACCTCAGTATCTTACACCATTCCTAGAGAAGGGTGTGTCGAATATTTTGCTGTAAATAGAATATTCATATGTATGTAAGCTTTGAACTTCCAAACATTCTAAAGTTCTACCTCATTCTAGTCTATTGATCTCATCAATAGACTCATGTCCTAGTCTTGATGCCAGAACATTGTCTAATGATATTCATCCTCCTTTTGATCATCTATGATTTATTTCAGTATTATAAATGTTAGTGAACCACATAATAATATTCTAATTTAGTAGAGTCCTCTATATGCTAGATTACCATCTAAACTATATGCACCATAACTCTTTAGGTTTATCTTAGAATGCACATATAATTCCATCAAGTCCAGAAATAAACAATGAATGTATTCTAATATCTTAGTCATAAAGACATTCTCTAAGACTAAGTGATCTCCCACTGTAAAAAGTATTATATCTATCTAATGGAGATTATTGCAACAATTGCATCAATTCCTGCGTAGATGACTATAAACCTTCTAATCAAGTTTTATATAGTCTTCTAAAACATATGCAACCAATTGCGAGTGTCAGTAGAAGAATGAGATATAATTATAGGACTTCAATCTGATGTAATAAGTAAGTCGATTTCAATGATGATATGCAAACGTAGAATATGGTGGTGCACTATTCGAGTCATTCTCTAAGGATTATATATAGTCTGGATAGTCATACTATCAGTAAATCGGCTTCTTGTAGTATTGTCATTCATCCAACTCTTTGGATGTCTTAGGTGTGGAAGTCACAAAGGTACAATTAACTCTTCGACTCTCCTTCTTCTTTCATTGGACAGACCCATTCTTCCATTGTGCTTCCTTTAACGCTTAGACAACCATTGCTTAAGATAAAGTACCTCTCTAATTGAACATGTCCTCAAAGGACTTCAATGTGAGATTATTTCAATATTTACTTACTTAATGTCATTCATACAATAAGAATATTATGAAGCTTCATGAAGGACTTGAGCAGAGATTGTAGAATGATGACATTGATCATATCCCCAACCATATCAACTCTTAAAGACTTTGGTTCAGGTAGGTACTCAAACATTTTGAGTACATAATCTCCTATTGAGCTACCATTTTGCATAATGCAGTGAACGATGTAATTCAAGATTAAATGTTGAGAGCGCACTTGTTTGCCTAAACATATCCTTTGCTTTTAAAAGGATCATGACAATTATGATCATCATTGGGATGTACTTCCAAAGCACACTCGATGTGAGATCTAGACTGTAGAGGGCCACAAAAATAGGATATTGTCCTACTATCTAATTAATTGTCATTCCTTATTATCATGAGGAAACTTGTGCATTGCAACCACATACATTATGTGTCAAACTATAAGTACTACATCTTGATCATGGCTCCAATCCATGAAAATATACTAGTTATGATTGAGTATATATTTGAGTGGGTCTAGTGAAGTGATGAATCCCCTGATTCCTAGCAAATCAGCATGTAAATATGTGTAAATCCAAGAAACATAATAACCAGCATGCATGTGTTAATATTGCATAATTAGCATGTATTTATGCAAAAATAAAATAATAAAGGAAAATAAAAAAGGAAGGAGGTATTTAGAATAAATAAAGTGACCCGTACCCCAAGAGAAGGTCAAGCCTTGACCTGATCGCCAAATAAAATAAGTAGAGAGAGATAGGGCCTACTTTTATATTATAAATATGTATTTTTGAAAAAATAAAATTAATTCATTGTTTTTAACTCCTTGTATATATTCCTAGAAATAATATAAAAACAAAACAAAAAATGATAAAAATTAAATAAAACAAGAATCAAATTCTCCTTTTATTGTATAAAGCCACATGTATATATACAACATCCCATATTTATTTTAAATTTTTAAATAACTCATAACAATAAAACAAAAAATATTTTGAACTCCTAAAATTATGTTGAAAATAAATGAAATATAAAGTTGGGATATTTTTAAAAATAACAAAATAAAAATAATTGTACACAATACATAGGTATATTATACATGTATATAACATTATATATCGTATACACACTAATTTATTTTTACATAAAAATAATAAAAAATGATAGAAAAATTCCTTGAAATAATAATTTTTTTCATTTTTATTAATTTTTCCATTTAAATTCATGTATTATTTTTAAGGGATTTTTACATCCATAACCCTGAGTAAATTTGCAAATACAATCATAACCCTACATAATAATGAATTACATGAGCAACCCTAAGTAATGCTTAACTCTTGTATGATATAACCTTGTGTTATATTCTGTTAGAAATACCCATCAAATTTGATCGGTTAAAAAGACAAAACTATCCCTGAACCTCGTTCTTATTTGTAATTATATGCCTTCTCTCCATCGAAGTCCCCCCTGCTGAGTTCCTCCTCAAAGCCCCCTGTCCACCACAGGTCGAGCTGCTCCACCACTCCTCGAAGCCCCCTGCTGCCGAGTTCCTGCTGGGCCGCAGCGTCGATGCTTTCAGGCTCTCCTTCCCCCGAGCAGCGCTCTGCGGTCGAGCTTCAAGCCCCACTTCCCCCCAGCAATGCTACTCCTTGAACCCCTCCCCCCCTCCCCCAGCGCCGATGCTTTCAAGCTCCCCTTCCCCCGAGCCCCGCCGCCTAGGAGCTCCACGCCTCAGATCATCCTCCCCTGTTCGAACATCTGCACCCCCGAGCCCTACCGCCAAGGAGCCCCGCGCCCCAGCTCCTCATTCCCTGTTCAAAGATCCGCATCCCCGAGCCCTGCCGTCGAGGAGCCCCGCGTCCGAGCTCCTCCCCCATGTTCACAGATCCGTATCCCCGAGCACCACCGCCGAGGAGTCCCACGAGTCGTTGTTGGCACATCTCCATGCAACGATAACAAAGAAGTTGGTACACAGCTCTATGCAAATGCGGTTCGTAATGTGAACATGGTGGAAGTTGTAGCGAAATCGTCCAGTAGTTGGATAGGAAGAGAAGGCGGCAAAGTCCCAGTGTGGTCGCCTCCATTGGCTTCGAGTCACTCCGAGCATGTCATGGCCGATGAGACTAAAGTCGAGAGCAACAGCTTTGTGCAGAGCCTTTCACGGTCGCTCCCGCTATTGAATTGGAGGCAGTTCTCTCCAACAAGGTGAGGAATTTATACTTATATTAGGTCAGATATACAAATACAAGATGTTGCAATTTCACCATATCGTTTTAGAACCTCTGACTGATGCGATCTTGGGCTGGTTTTAAACTAAAAGGAGTTGGGAGGTGGAGGGTGTTGTGCAGACAAATGCCATCAGATGATCACTTCGAATTGCACCCATGAGCAGACCTCCCCCCTCCAGTTCCTGTCCCCTTCGTCCCATCGTGATGGGGAGGTGGTCGACGACGTGAGGGGAGGATGAAGGGGACATGAACTGGAGGGGGAGGTCTGCTCACGGGAGGGAAGGGGGACGCAGTCGGTGACACGAGGGGAGGCAGAAGGGTGGAGGTGGCGGGGGAGCAAGGGAAACTCGCGTGAGGGGGGAGGGTGGGGGAGGGGGGAAGGTGGGTCGGCAGACGGGGGGAGAGGACGGGGGCGCTGGAGGAAGATGGGTGTATTTTTTCTTTTTCTTTTTTTAGTTTGGTTAATTTCAACCATTAGATCTTCGATCGGTTAGATTAACTTATTAGTCTGGTTTGGTTAACAAGCTAAGGTAACAGAGGGTTATGGATGTAGAACGATTCATTTTTCGGGGTCATGAGTATAATTCGTGATTTCGTAGGGTTATGAATGTTATTACGAAATTACTCAGGGTTATGGGTGTAAAAATCCCTATTTTTAATATAATTATCTTTATATTATATAGCGTACTTTGTCTCCATTCCAGCCTGCTTCTGAATGGTCCAGCGGGGATCGTTGACTCTGGTCAACTGGTCCCCCCGGTCCCCCCTTCCTCGTCCGATTGGGTTTTTTGGCGGAACTTCTCCAATTTCTCTAGACCCGACCCGATCTCATCTTCACCAAAATTTTCGCTCCAGATTGATGGTACGGATCCCTAACCCTTGCCCTATGATCTCTTCCTGAATCCGTACCTCAATTCGCGGGCCGCACCTCCATCTTCTCAGACCCTCACGCTTATAAATACTGACCCCTCCTCCCTTTTGCAGCACCTTTGGCCGCGCCACCTCCTCCTGCCTACCGGCCCACCTTTCCAAGAGTGACAACAAGTGAGAGGGAGGGTGTTGGGGGATGTTTGAGCGTGGAAAACCTAGGTCCTGCGAGTTTCCAGTCTTAGCTCTGCCACAAGGAGACCAGCCTCTGGCTGCACCGGCCATCGAGGCCAAGACTGTCGTAGATCCTTGTCTGCAACCCTAGGCGTCTTTCTCTACTATGAGGTACTCCTTTTATCACCTATCGTCCATTCAATCCACCATTTCACTGACGAACAGAGCATCTATGAGCACCCTCTATTTTCCATCGTTTTGCTGCACTCCGACGATCACATACCTCACTCTGACTCCCTTCTGCTTCTACGATTGCTCCACAACCTCCCACGAAGCTCCAATCATCGGATTGGAGTCGTTTAGCTGGCCCCATTCCCCGCTTCTATAGTGACCTGCCCCGTTCACTGACCCCCCTTGGTTTGCGATGCCTACAACCATCTTCCTAACAAGATCCTTCTTCCTACAGGGCAGAGGCGCATCCCGACCTCATTTGGAGGTCTTGAACACCACAGTAAAGGCCTCAGGTACCCGAGTCACCCTAGGGCCTCTCGCTTGGTCCTGAACCTTCCGTGCCTTCCTGCAGCTGCAAAACGACAACATCGACCGATTCCACACCTCTGTAGCTCGAGAAAACACCGAAGCCATGCATCATCGACGAAAGAAACTCGCTGGAGACGAGTTCTTCCAGACTAGCCCTCCGCCCAAAGATCCCCCCCAATTCTAATTCATGTCGTCCATCATCGGGGAATCTCCGACCATCAGATCCATCTGAAGATCTGATTATCACCCTCCATAGTTGAAGCGTCGTTTGTAAAGCACAATCATCGAATCTTAAGTGGAACAACCTCGACCCTTGGATTACATTAAATAAAGGGTAAACTTCACGTCAACCCTTCATGTTTTGTCTTTTATAGTTTAGTCCTGTAATTATTTGTAGTAGTTTAATATAGTCTGGTCATTTTGGTTATGGACCCTTGCTACTTTGAATATTTGCATTTCAATCCAGATTTGTGGTGTTTTTGCAATATCTTCCCTAGACTTTATCCTTCTTATGCTTTGAATGGAATATTTCTGATATTTGCATTTATGCTCTAGTGCGTGATTAAATGAGCATGTGCGTTTATTCCTTGGTGGTTTTGCATATTCAGTCTTAAGTTTTTATTCCGTGTTAATATTTGGCCAAGAACTTTATGTTAATTGCAAGTAGGTACTTGTGTTCTATGTGTTTTATTTCTAATCAAATAAATTCTAGTTAACTCCAAAAATTCCATAATAATTGCAGTTATCTCCTACTAACATGTGATATTTATGGTAATTGTTGTGAATTAATTGAGTTTTATTTGATATTTAAAAAAAACACTTAAAAATTGTTCTATCTATTTTCTAAATTACCAAAAATATAAAAAATGTTTTAAAAATTACAAAAAAATAGTGTGTGCTTGTCTTTGTGCCTTTTAATTCCAGTACCATTTTTGTTGCATTATCCCTTATAAAACCCCTAAAAAGTTAAAAACTCTAAAAAAACTTATAAAAAACATAAAAAATTCAAAAAATAGAATCTTAGTTTTTGTAGTTAGATATTTTTATTTATTTTTTCATACATATCACAACTAGGACATTAGGGCAAATTAAGTATTTTAAATTTGCCTTTTAGTCCAGGCTGTACATTATTTTCTTTTCTTGCCTTTGTTTGATTTTTATAAAATCATATAAAAATAGGAAAATCCCATAAAAACACCAAAAATATCTGAATGTTTGAAAAACATAAAAATTTTTTTTTCTGATTTTTGAGCAATTTTAGTCTTAATAAAAATTGTTGAAGCTTGCTTGTACCTTCTTCTTATTATTATTTGTTTTGTTTGTTTTCTTATTTTGAAAATATAAAAAAATTGTAAAATAAAAATAAATAAAAATTAGCTTTTATTTCTCTGATTAGGAGTACTTTGTAGGTTTCACTCATGCTCCTTGTGTTCGATCCTGGTCGCTATACCAGGTTAAATAAATAGCGGAGACTGATAACATTGATTTTGAGTGTTTTACCTGTTGTTTGTGTGGTTTCTATTTTTTTGTTGAGTCAGACTTGCTGATTGGGGTCACAATGACCCTTGCTTATTTTTCATACGTAACCCTGGTCGGCTGGTCGCCTCGTCATGAAGGTTATCTGAAATAAGATAATTTACACAAATATATTTCATTTGATTAAGGTTATTATTGTTTTAAATCAAAGTTATCTCACTTTTAATTTCCTTGAATGTCCATTCCCTTTCAAACCTTCGAGGCATGAGGTATGATAACCAAAGTACCTCAAGCGAGATCTAGGATCTTCCTTCCACCTTTGTCACACCTCAATAATATGAGAAAATGCAACTCAGTTGAAGGAAGCAGGAACTCTTTCTACCTTGCAATTCCAACTTGCATTTCTCAATTCGATCTTTGACACCCAAGCCTGTTGGGCATGCAAGCCCACGACGAGCCATTATGCAATAAATGTTATTGCAAATATCATTTCCTGATCTGAAATGAAGAATGACTAATTTGCATAATAGGTCCCTTAGTACAATTAGGGTTATGCACCATGGTCTTCTTAATGATCATACAATTGTTGATTCAATTATTGAATCATAGAGGCTTGTGCTTGGAAGAATATCTAGAGAGTTAGATTGAGGATTTGTCAAGTAAAGTCATATGATTGTCAAGAGATGATCTCCAGCCTGAGTAGGAGATGTCATTCCTTTCTCATTTGGTTGATATCTGACCGACCTCTTGATGTAGGTCCTCTGCATGGGAATAGAGATTTAGAGGTATCAGATTAGTTAGGTCAAAGAGTTGACTTAATGAGGCCGAGATAACCAAAGAACTATGTTGTATGAAGTCACCATATAGTCATGCATCCTCTGACCGGAGACAGATGTATTACTATATGTCTGAGTATGTACATTTAGCAGACCAATAGGTTGATGACCAAACAAAGGTCTATACACCGGTGTGTTGGTGTGCATGCAAGGGAATATGAGTAATACAGTCTCTCAAAGGGATCATACAGGTTCTGTTACTAATCTGGAAGACATGAGATCACTCATGAGATATTGGAAAGGATCAAATTCTGTGCACGGTCGTCTCACTTTGGAAGTTTGACTGAATTTGTAGGTTTGATATATGCTTTTGGAAAGTATATGATCAACACATGGGTATGATATATGCTTTTGGAAAGTATATGATCAATACCAACTCCCAATAGCGAATGAGAAACCTAATGATAAACCCCTGAAGTAGATAGTGTATAATTGATCTAATACTTCGGGTTTATTCAGGGTCTTCCAGTATGCATGATGTACATGTATTAGGAATACATGAGGGTGATGTGATCATAAACGATTGTATAATCAGGATGCTTCCATTGCGAGGGAGTGATGAAACGTGTCTGGATTTTAGTGACTCCTCTCACAGAGAAGTAATATGATGTTAGTCCAAATGTTGGACCTTGATCTGAATGTGATTCAGATGCAATGAGAAGATTAGATCTACGGCCTTGATTTAATCAAGCATCTTTGGGAGGTCTACAAGATCTGGATTTGAGATGTAATCTCAATATACAAGTCACTATAAGTGGAACATACAATCCCCATGTCCTTATCTCCATGTATATGCGGAGAAAACGCATTGTTCTTGAAAGAGTTCAAGAATAGTTTCATTGTTGATCTATGTATCCGAGCATTGAGAAAAATGATAATTAAATGTGATTTGATTATCATGAATAATATGAATTTAATTCATATTATAAGTAGAGTTACCTGAGATAATAAAATGTGATTTAATTATCAAAGATTGAATAGTGTAATGTGATTCATATTATTTGGGCACATGAAAATAGAGATCCAAGATTATTAAATGTCATTTAATTATCATGGATATAAATAATATGGATAGCACTATCTATATTAATCATATATATTATAAATGTGATTTATAATTTATTAGAAAGATACTATTGTGTTTTTTATTTGTTAATTAATTATTGGTGTCAATTGAATTCACATTGGAAGATTAATTGAAAATATAACTTACATTTTGTTTTGAGATGTGAATGTGATTCACATTTTTCCAATGGCATGATTTCAATATTCACAAGATAATTATGAATTATTTTTGCGAAATAATTTACAACAGTTGTTGTTGTAAATCTTGGAGATACCATGTGAAAATGAGATCTCATGAGATAATGAGATCTCATGATATATTGAAGAGATAGACCAAGTCCACTTCAACAAGGTGGACGACCACCAATCTCCAAAGGAGAAGAGTGGTCGTCCCCACCTTTTTTAGGGGATGAGGTCTATCTCCTCTTTATCTCCAAGGTTAATTAATTAAATTTGAAATTAATTTATATTAAATTATCAATATATATTAATTCAAATTAAATTAATTGTTGTGTTTTTACAACAACATCATGGCCATTGAAAGAAACACAAATCAATCTTATCCATTGATTGTGCGTTGTCCATGGATTGAGATCTATGGACTCCCAAAACCATATATAAAAAGAGGCACCCCTTTCACTTCGAGTTACGTGATTACAACATCAAATAAGCTCTCTCTCTCTCTACATGCCAAAGTTTCTCTCTCTTCGTCTCTCATTGTGGTCGTCCACCATGGAGCCCTTGAGAAAGTCGCCCTCTCTTCAGCATCGTCATTATGCTTCCGAAGTATTTGCTCTTGGATCTCCGTCTCCTTTAGCATGCCTCGCTCGCGAAGAAGACATCGTATCTCGTGTGACAAGATCAGGAGATTCATCGCTTGGATCACCAACATGGATTGTGAGGAGCACGCGTCTCATCAACGTGCTCGCAAGCGTCTCCTCCATCGGATCGGACTTGAGACAAGAGGTTTCTTCATTTAGAATCTTGATCGCAACCACACTTCAAGAGATAACTTTAATACCTATTTGTGGTTTAGAAGAAATGATCTGAGAAGTGTTCTTGGATCATGTGGTTTCATCGATTTTTTTTTAAATTCCGCTATCTCGAGCCACTATTATGACTAGTCACTCCTGATCGCATACAATGCGATGCTCACGCTTCTGTGATGCGCTTAAGGATCTTCCCATATCCTTCAAATCCCACCACCCTTAAGGTGATGTTGACTCATTGTAAATTGAATAAATCATCAACATGAATAGAACTCGATGTACACAATCCTATGCTGCCTCAGTTATATAAGAAACAACATTGGGGATACTGCACATACGACCTTACTCTTTTGAGAAGCAAAAAGCCTGATCCATGTGTTCTTGAACATCAGAGCTATGACTTCATACAAGCATCTCCATCATACAATTCATGGTGACGAAACCCTTGAACATGACGGAAGACCATGGATGTCATCTTATGATCCTCTGTATCCATTCAAATTTTTATTGATCATTTAAATTATAGTCTCATAATCAACCATTCCAAGGGAAATCTAGTCTTATTAAATAAATACTGTGGATAATATTAATTTAATCACATTAAAGCAATATTTATCCAATGCAACCAACAAACAATACCTGCTTCATATTACTATATAGTATACACCCTCACTTAGTAAATTTATTCCAATTTAGGCATTAAAAGTAGACAGAGACTTCACCTGCTTCAACCTCCACACCAGCGTTTAACAACTCCACTATCGTTCCTGGTCCTCCACCCCCATTGCCTTGCCCTCATTTCCTTATGCCTCTATGCCTCCTATTAGTTATCCTCACCATCCTCTACTAGTCATAGGGAAGCCTCACCCAGAGGTTCCTCATTTGTTGTCGATCCCATTAGACACTCTGCCGCCCATGACACCTTCTTCCTCGGTAGTACCAAGTTTGGAGGATTTGGATGGAAATAGAATTGTGGACAAGAGCTTGGATGGCAGAGGTAGTGGGGGTACAGAGTCAACTTCGTCATTAAAGGACTCACGCATTACCGAAGCAATGGGATCATTCTTGGAAAGGACTTTTCCCCCTCAACACACCTCTAATACGACTCGGACTCGTGGAACAAACTGTATAATAAACTCAAAAAAAGGAAGAAAATCTTGCCCTCCCTCTTTCTGCCCCTAACCTACCACTAGTCAGCGTTAAGGTGGACAAAGCCTATGTATAAAGTCTATTTTAATTATAGCCCCCAATTTTTTGATCGCATTTGATGTGAAAGAAAAGTAACGGAATACCTTTAATCTAGTCGAAAGATGAATATGACAAAGGGTCTCCTTTTCTTCATAATCTGGTGAGAGGAAATTCGGTTGAGGGGCGTATAGAATGGCCAAATCCCTTTCATGAAAAAGACTAGTTCGGTAAATCCTTCCCCATGAATGCACGTAGGTCAAAGTTGTATCCCATAACATAATTGGAAGATGCAAGGATCGTATAATATACGATCTAGGTCGACTAGTCAAACTAGTTTATGTGGCAGCGGAAATTTTTGAAAAAAGAATTCTATGAAACAACATGGCATGGGAACAATTCTCATATTATTTCATCATGAACACATGATTATAAGGTTTACCTCTTAAAGCATGACCATGATCTCAAAGCCTTTAAAAAATAGGCCTCCTATCTCAAGTCCAATCTGACGAGAGAGTACTTATGGGCACATGAATGAGACGTGTGCTTACAATAATACAAGATGATGATCTGAGCGAAGAATTTCCTTATTTCATCTCACGAAGTCCGGCATATTCTTCAAGAGCATGAAGCACCAAATAAAAGGATGATTCATGAGCAATCGGTTTGGTAGCACGACGACAGCGTGACGACGATCACTTTATCAACAAACTCTAGGTGGACGACCACCAAGAGTTGAGAGAGAGAACATGTGTAGAGAGAGGGAGGGAGTTGTTGAAATAATTGCTTCAACTTGACTGTGTAGATATTTTATATTAAATTTATGTAGTGGAGATGCACTCCTAATTATTGATCAATGGTTGACATTAAATAACTTTACTTATACTCCAAGTAAAATAGAATTTCAAATTAATAATTCATTCGTTAATTCATTGATCTAAACTTCAATATTGAAATAAATCTCATTCCCATGAATAAAGTTGAAAGAAGAGAGCGGCCTTCCAAGAATGAGGAAAAAAGATAGTCTCCTTCCTCATTAGGAGGATGGACATCCACCATGGTGATTTGAAAGAGATTTCCTCTCTCTAATCTCCTTTAATGTAATATAATAATACATTAAATCTTCAATCATGGAATAATTTATCAATAATATATCACCAAATAATTTGCAATCTATTTGTGATAATTGCAAATAGACCATTGATATTTATGAACCATATTCATCCATCCAAAACTAAATGTAAATCACATTTACATTTAGTTGTTCAATGTGAATCCAATTCACAATAATATTTAAATTGTGAATCCTATTCACAATTAGTTCTCTTTATGATATTGTGGATCACATCCACATTATCCAAGATTATTGTGGAAAGTACAATCCACATTAATTTCATCTTTGATAACTAAATCCAATTTAATTATCCAAGATGTCTCTTTACACATGTCTAAATAATGTGAATCAAATCCACATTATTTATGATAGTTAAATCTAATTTAATTATCATTATTTATTTTTATTTCCAATGCTCAGTTATTGTCTCTAATAGAGTAATTCCTGAACTCTTTAAAGAATAGTGTGCCTTCTTCCTAGATACTTGGAGATAAAGATATGGCTATTGTATATTCCTTGTAAAGTGACCTGGATAGTGATATATAATCTCACATCCAGATCTAGGAGACCTCCCATAGATGTCAGATCAAGTCAAACATAATATCGAATCTTCTCATTCCATCTGAATCATATTCCTACCAATATTCAACACTTGGACTAAGATTGAATAACTAGCATGCTGAGGAGTCATTAAAATCCAAACATGTTTCATGACACCCTCAGAATGGAATAGTCATGGTTATACAATCAATTAGGATCACATCACCCTTGATTATTCCTAATACTCGTACATCATATATATTGTAATACGTAGAATAAACCCGAAGTTCTGATCTTATTTGAATTGTCTCCTTCATGGTTTTATTGTTAAGTTTATCATTTGATCATTGGGAGTTTGTATTGATTATATGCTATCCAAAGTACATATCATACGTTAAAATATTGTCTTGTTGCCAAAACAAGATGAACAACATTGGAATTTGATTTATCCCAATATCTTATGAGTGAGATCATATCTTCTGATTCAGTAGTCATGATAAATAAATCATCCTTTGAGAATGATGGAAAGGGTCGGTCAAAAAACAACCATCCCTTCCATAGCATGAGGGGATGGTTGATTTCCGATAGACCCTCCTGACCATCATGGGGAATGTTCACAAACGGTTGTCCTTGATTCCATAATCATTGGAGACCGTCTACTACATAACCATCCCTTATGAGAAATAGAGGGGACGATCATTAATCCCCCTTGTATGCATAGTTATTTGTGAATACAAACATGTAGGGGATGGTTGGGACCGTCCTTATATGTTCTCTATGCACGTCTCCACTGCCCATGGCCTTAATTACACATGTATACTTAAGGGAACGTTCGTAACTGTCCTTGATAGTTAGTATATGGGATGGTCTCTATGATTGTCCCAACTTACATAGATTTAGGATTTTATCAAAGGTGTGAACTAGAGGGGACAATAAAAAACTGTCCCCATTGTTAACTAAGGGAGCAATTTTATTAATCGTCCAATCTATACTTCGTCATTGTTTCCAATTTCTTGTGTATGAACTCTGAAGGGATGGTTATGACTATCCCCTAATGCTCTCTATTATTGTCTCCGTTACGTGACTAGACTTGGGAAACATGAAATCGTAAGGTACGGTCATGATAATCCCCTCTGCTTTTGTATAAGGGATGGTTTCTAGGCCACCGTTGCCTCTGTTGTTGTTGGTAGTAAATTGGGTAAAATATCAAGATTGAAGGGGACAATTTCTAGTAAACTATCCCTGATCATAATAATCGGGGATGGTTGGACAACAATCCCGATAGTCTTATACTCTGGGTTGTGAAGATTTTGTTCTATTTCTACATTTGTTGAGTCTTTCTCCCTCCTTGAGCTCTCGACCTCCCTCCTCAAGCTCTCGATATCACTCCTCTTCTTTGGTCATGTTTTCAACCCTTCTACCTCTCATCCATTGGTTCCCTCTTCTCCAACCACGCTCTCCATTGATCTCATATGTCCTCTCCTTCAAGATGAATCCAAGTAACTTTTGAAATATAAACCATGTTTTTGTTGAATTTGATATTGTATTAACTATTAAGTGTATGAATGAAGTTTTAATTCTTGGAATGGATGTTTGGTGAAAGAATGGATGTTTTCATATATATTGATTTTAGTTTTAATGTTAAACTTATGGAGTAGTTCTTCCAACAAAAAATAGATGATTGTAATTACTTTGAGATATTCTTGCCATGTGGTTAGCTTGAATGGAGAGATACCATACTTAATACAACACTCTCCAATTTTGGATTCCTACTACATTGTGATATTTAATTATTTAATTGATAACATAGACATGTATAATGAGATTATTATAGCTAAACATTCAAAATCGAGAAGAATGAGAGAGATAAATCTTCAGTTTTAGGCAATTTTATTGATGGTTTTTTGTAGCTAAACCTTCTTGACAACAATTTATATATGAGTAATACAAGCCATGAAGAATTATTTAGTGGTTGGATTTGAGTATTGACTCCAACAAAGAACATTACTCTTTGTGAAATGATGAGGGTAAAGGATATGGAAATATCCTTAAGCGCATCATAGAAGTGTGAAGATCACATCATATGCGATCAGGAGCGATTAGTCATACTAGTTTCTCGGGACAACATAATTTAAAAGAAAATTAAAAGATGAAATCACATAATCCAAGAAAACTTCTCAGATCATTTCATCTAAAACAAAAATAAGTATTAGGCTTACCTCTTTAAGTGTGGTTGCGATTGAATCTCTAAAAGAAGAGACCTCCTGTCTCAAGTTTGATCCAACAGAGGATACGCTTGTGAATACGTTGATTAAACACGTGCTCCTCTCAATCTATGTTGATGATCCAAGCAGGAAATCTCCTAATCTTGTCTCACGAGATCTGATGTCTTCTTAAGAAGCCAAACACATTGAAGAAGATGGAGATCTACGAGAAGTCAATCCGGCAGCAGAACGACATCACAATGACGGCGACCCTCTCAAGGGTTTAGAGTGGATGCCCACTCTAAGGAGGGAGAGGGGGGGCATGTGTAGAGAGAGATATGGAGA
The DNA here is from genome assembly GCA_037367405.1 of Ottelia alismoides. NCBI lineage: Eukaryota > Viridiplantae > Streptophyta > Magnoliopsida > Alismatales > Hydrocharitaceae > Ottelia > Ottelia alismoides. Next base: position 304,687 of record JAZKJV010010271.1, on the reverse strand, counting down.
GAGTTTAATTCCTCTTGGAATTATGTGTGTATTAAAAGACTTACGGTTGCATCTTCTTTTATAGTACTTTGGAAGTCCAGGGATTCCAATCCATGTGAAACACAAAATCAATATTTGGATTGATTTATGTTTCTATTCAATGACCATGATGTTTTTGTAAAAAAAATACAATAAAATATATTGAATAATCAAGATAATTTAATTTTGAACTAACTTAATTAGAGTAGAAGGATTAGGAGGGAATCCATTCTCCCTCCTAAAAAGGGGGGATGACCACCCTTGTGACAAAGTAAAAGGGTGGTCGTCTACCATCCATTAAATGGATAGTGTTGGATCCTCCAATCCTTGATACATATTTACAATAACTTTTATTGTAAATTAATTCACAAAAATAATCCTAAATTAATTATGTGAATAATGCAATCATGCCATTAAATAATTATTGAATCATATTCACAATCGAAAATAAAATGTAAATTGTATTTCTAATTAGTTTCAAATATGAACCCAATTCACATCAACAATTAATTTGAAGATACCATTTATAATAAGCTCTCTAATATATTAGAAATCACACTTATCATATATACAAATAATATGGATAGTTATATCCACATTATTCATATCCTTGATAATTAAATCATATTTAATCATCTTGGTTCTCTATTATCATGTGCCCAAATAAAATGAATCGCATTCACATTATTCACATCTGTGATATTAAATAACATTTAATCATCTTAGATAACACTCCTATTTTGGCCAAATAATATGAATCAAATTCATATTATTCATGAGAATTAAATCACATTTAAATATCAATATCTCAATGCTCAGATACATAATTCAGCAATGGAATTATTCTTGAACTCTTTCAAGAATAATGTGCTTTCTTTGCGTATACTCGGAGATAAGGATAATGTGATTGTACGTTCCACGTATAGTGATTTCGACATTGAGATCACATCTGAAATCCAGATCTTGGGGACCTCCCATAGATGTTTGACTAAATCAAAGCCATAAATATAATCTTCTCATTGCATCTGAATCACATTCAGATCACTGTCCAATATTTGGACCATGATTAGATTACTTCTCTAGTGAGATGAGTCACTAAAATCCGAACATATTTCATCACTACCTCAGAATGGAAGCATCATGGTTATACAATTATTTATGATCACATCACCCTCAGGTATTCTTAATACATGCACATCCTATATACTAGAAGACCTAGAATAAACCTGATGCTTTAGATATCATTTAGACTATCTCATTTAGAGTTTTATCATTAAGTTTCTCATTTAATCGTTGGGATTTGGTATCGATCATATACTTTCCAAAGGCATATATCATACTTAGTTATTGATCTTATACTTTCCAAAAGCATATATCAAACCTACACATTTAGTCTAGCTTCGAACGTGAGATGACTGTGCAAGGAATTTGATCCCAATATCTCATGAGTGAGGTCATGTCTTCTAGTTCAGTAACGAACCTGTATGATCACTTTGAGAGATCGTATTACTCATATGCCCTTGTATGTTCAACATCTCCCTAGTGTATAGACCTTGCTTACATCATCAACCTATCAGTCTACCAAATGTACATACTCAAACATATAGTAGCACATTTGTCTCCAGTCAGAGGATGCGTGCCTATATCGTGATAGTATACGACATATGTCTTGGTTATCTTGATCTCGCTAAGTCAACTCTTTGACCTAACTTAGCTAAGACCTCTGAACTCTATTCCTATGTAGAGGACCAACATCAAGAGGTCGGATAGATATCAGCCCATTAGAGAAAGGATTGCCATTTCCAATTCTGGCTGGAGATCCTCTTTTAACAATCATTTGACGGTGTTTGATGAGTCTTCAATCTAACTCTTTAGATATCACCCAAGTACCAGCCTTTATGATTCAACTATTGAATCAACAGCTGTATGATCATCAAGATGGCTATGGTACATAACCCTAATTATATTGGGGATATTTACTAGGCAGACCTCGTAAACTTTTTCAATTACCTCCACGACCTTGGAAACAATCTAATTCCCTCCTCGACCCCATAAACTTGCTAACCCTTACCCTACAGACCATGTGGTTAACCTCCATCCATTTACCCGTTAAAATTAACCAGATTCCATTATGTTCTTTTACATTATACCCATTTGTTTATCAAATTTACATTGAGTGCCACTCCCCCTTTCCCCACCCATCACCTAAACACCTCCTCAACATTCGTTGCCCTCGTACTCCTCCTCCCCAGCCTCTGCCTCCTCCTCTCGGTATGCCGCCCCCACCCCCTCCCCTCCACCGCCTCCCCCACCCCTGGTCCCCTCCTCCCCCGCCTCCGCCTGCATAAGGGGCTCCCTCCCCCTCCACCTCCCATTGTTCCTCCATTCCCACTCCCTGCCTCCACCCAAAGCCCTGCTCCCCTCCTCACCTCCCTCTACCCGAGAAGTGATATTCTTTGCCATAGCAAGATCTAACTTGGGCCTCTACGTGAAGCTTCTGGTATATCGGTTCTCATACAACACCAGATCCGTATACGTATAATCACGGCACGCTAGCGATACGTGCAACAGAGCTTAGATCAAGTTTTCAGGTAAAAAAACAAGACAACCCACATTCCACTATTCATTTTACAATGGATCATGCTCTGATCTGAGCAAAAATACCCATCTTAAATCAGTCTCCCCTAAAATAGAGTAGTGCTACATTAATTAAAAAGGATACAGGCAGAAGGTGAGGGTCATCACCTCGCAGGCTTTAGATCCCACGCAACAACCAAAAGCCATGGTCAAAGCAAAGACGTTGAAGGAAGATCCATTTGTGGCATTGGAGGAATATGCCACAAGAAAAAGGACTCGTTCATATCATCCTCGCATCCCTTGGATTCTCCTCCCCCCTCCTTGTAATATCCATTTGATGTCGAATTATAGAAGTGAATGCCTATCTCCACTCACCAACAACCTCTTGTAAAAGGCGAACTGCCATTACTAGAGGCGACTACATAACTCAGTAGAGCCTAGAGATTTAATTTGTTTAACTCTAGTTTAACTCAAGTAATTGACTTCAATAAAGTTAAAGATGACGGCGGGGTCTGTGGGGTAAGATGAAGCAAGTTTACGGGGTCGAGGGGGGAATTCGGTTGTTTCATTGGTCGAGGAGGTAATTGACAAAGTTTATAGGGTCTGTTGGTTAAAATCCCATTGTATTAAGTAACCTATTATGCAAATTAGTTATTCGTCATTTCAGATCAGGGAATGATATTTATTATATCATTTATTGCATAATGGCATGTCATGGGCTCGCATGTCCAACAATCTCCTACTGGCCCAAAGAGACATTAATGGGCTAAACTTTAAACCCATACTCATGTCATAATCATAAACTATTTAGAAAAATAGCTAGGTAAGCTGACTAATCACTTTGTTCCCGAGACACTATGCCATGTGCTTTTACGATATTTGTATTTCTCCTAGTAACAGTCCTCACGTCATTGTGAATGTTGCATCTTATGCAACCAATACTCAATCATGTTAAAGAAATTATAGTGTCTTTGACACTAAAACTCAACAATCATTATAACCAATGTGTAAGTCTATTATCTTTGTCAAAATACCTGATGAACCTCATTTCCATCATCTTTATTTCCTATAATTAACCCCCTTGCTTAAAGTTTTGTCAATAAAACCCAGTTAAAGTGTTGTATTTAACAGAGTCCTTAATAAATTAAAAATCACAAAAAAATGACAAAATAAAAATCGTGGTATTTTTAGACTTAAAAATACCCTCAAAAATATTTCAGGCCCTTGTTTGATCTCTTTTCCAGTTTTGGTCAACATGAAACTTGTAGATCTCGTCAAGATCTACAACTTTCATGTTTTGCGTTTTCTCAAATTCGGCCATCTTAAGCCTCAAAAATCAAAAATACCCTCGGAATAACCTGATTGGGCCACGTGGCCCATTCTGGGGGCGCCACGTGGCCCTGCTTCCCTTGTCTTCTTCCGCCTTCACCTCCAACCGTTGGATCATCTTCCAGATCCAACGACCAGGCCTTTTCCATGCACTCTGATTTTCCCAGCCATCGGATCATTCCCGCTCTCAATCCGCACCACTCGTCCCCGCCTTCTTCTGCTTACGCCACGTGTCATCTTCCCCGCCATTAGATCAATGTTTGAAGGAGAGATCCCCACCTCACATTTCCGCTGCGTCCTAGACCATCAGATCAAACCTTGGACTTCATCACGAGCGTCCACCAGCGCTCACTCCGCAACGTGACACGTGGCCGAATCTTGGGCCTCCGATCATGCCGCTTTAGATCTGATCTGAGCCGCAACTACCACTTTGATTCTCAACCCTTCGATCGGCAGCTCCTTCGCATCTGGCCCATTCGTTCGCGCTTCAACGTCAAGATGACACGTGGCTGCTCCGCAGCCCTCCGATCACATCACCCCGGATTTAATCCGCGCCGCTTCTTAACGCCTCAACTCAGACCGTTGGATCTCCAGATCCAACGGCCTTACATCGTTGTCAACCTCCAGCCTCCTCCTCTCTCTCCCACGATCCTGCTCGACGACCACTCCCCCTTTCCATTTTCACCGCCACTCCCGTGGACTTCTTCCTTCGCCAACCGTCCCATGGTCTTCCCTTGTCATCCACCTCCTCCGCGCATCACTCCACTACCCACGACCACCTTCCAGTCGACCCATTTCGCCCTCGAAACCCACGACCATCACCTCCTGCACCGCCGGCTTACCCTTTAAAAACCTCGCCTCCCCCTCCATTTCAGGTTGTCCGCCTTTACGTGGGAGGTCGCCCAGCCCTCCTCCGTCTCCCTGTGACAGGGGGAGGCGGAGGATCGAGCGATGACGACGAACCTCCCCGGTGTCGACCCTCCGCCATCCATGGCGGTGCTGCGGCGCACTCCTGCCCGCTCGAGCTGCCCTGAATGGCTGATAGGGTTCAGCGAAGACCAGAGTTCCTTCTTGGATCTCGCCCCCAAGCTCCGCTCCGCCCCATCGCCGGTAAGTCTTCTTCTTCTTCCTGTGCATTTTCCCTTAATTCCCTTTAATTAATTAGGCTTCGTGAACCAATTTCGCCTTCCGTTGTTCATTCCGTTAGCTCCACCATTCATCCCCCTTTCACGCTCCTCATTCCGATCACCTTCTCCTTCCTCCAGACCCTCAACCACCTCCGACCCATCTCCTCTGCCACCCACGGCGGAGGAGCCTTGAGCTTCCACCTGCTCCGCTCCCTGAGCTCTCACCCGTTCACGCACGCACGTCTATATGCTTCGGCTATGCTTTACTATGCTGCAGGTCTTCGAAGTGTTCAATGGACGGAGCTCTGCCGGAGCTGTCTCCATCGACCTCGCAGTCGTCCTCCTCGCTCCGATGATCAACGCGAGAGGCTTCTGCGTCTTCCCCGAGCTCCGGGCTTCCTCGACGGTCATTCATGGAGCTTCGGGGAGGTTGCCATCAGTAGAGAACGAGCGGCGGTGGAGGAGCTCTTTCGCCGGAGCTCCAAAAGCGCCTCCAGCTGTGGAGGTTGACGAAGGAACAGATGCCGTCGGATGGTCTTCATCTGACGGCCCAGATGAGCCCACGTCACCGAGCAGAGCACCTCCCAGGGAACGTTGGATCCTCAAGATCCTACGGTTCCTCTGCCGCCACGTCACCCGGGAGCGCCTGCATCAGCAGCCATTGGATCTTTGTAATCAGATGGCTTCCAGCTAGCCACATGTCAGATCCACAGCAGCTCCGAGCCTAAAAGTTCGACCCATAGGCTTGGATCTTCCGAATCTACTCCGAGCCTGCATCGAGCCCGAGCCTAAGTCCAAGCCAAGCCGAAGCTACACCGAGCCTCTGCCGAGCCTGAATCCAAGCCTGGATAGCACGTGCTTCGCACGTGCTATTCTGGGAAATTTGCAGAGCAGCCCACGAACTTCTTCAAATTTGCAAAAAGGTCCCCGCGCGTTTGGTAAAATTACAGGGAAGGACTCGTGCCTTGTTTTTATTACATTTTAGTCCCTCCCAGGGACATTTTTGTAGTTATCTTTCATGTTTTCTTTCAGTTATGCCCTTTCTTTCTTTGTTGCATATCTTGAGCCTCGTAGCTCCGATTAAGTTGATTTCAGTTTCATTTTCACGCTTGTTTGACGTACTTTTTAATGGCATATTTGTTCTCTTGATTTGACATTGTGAGCTTAATGTATCTTTTTATTAACTCAAGTGTCTTTTATGCCTTTTTGATTAACCTTGCAAATTATGTCAAACGAGTTAGTGCTTCATTTTAATCTGAAATTAACTTGTGATTCTGTTGGCTCGTCCTTTTAACCTAGGGCATATGTTCATTGCATCTATCTGCATGATAAAAATTGATAAAAAAAATTGCATGTTTATTTTAATACATTGTTGTCTCCTTGCATACATTTGACCTATATGACTTTAATTCAACACCTAGTTAAATAAATAGAAGTCTGATTAATACGAGAGAGGCTCGTGTCCCTGAGTTTGACCTTGGTATCTTACCAAGTAAAATAAAAATTAATGACCATCGCATTCTTATTTGACATATATCAATGAGATGGTCTTTTTGATGACCAAAATCAGCCCGACTGCTACGACATGTTGAAGTGCTAATTCCGCACTCTTAAAGGGGCCGATTTTGCGGTTCATCAAATGGCGCCGTTGCTGGGGACACAGCTCATTTCTTTTATTTTTTGGAATTTTGTTTATTTAATTTCGTGTTTCTTTTATAGGTCAATTTGTTCATCCTTTTTTGCATTTAAAATTTTTCTTTCTTATTTGATATCTAACCATTGTTTTTGTGGCAGGGCCCTTGATGGATCAAGGAGGCGAGGAGCAGGACGCTCCCCGCTGCGAGGAGCCGCAGGAGCATGCTTGGAGCCTATAAGGAAGAAAAGAAAAAAAATATCTGTGTCACATTTTATTGTAATAATTCGTCTTTTACAGCGGTCTTCGATTGAAGACTCGCGATTGTAATCGAACGATCATGGTTGTGTGGGGATCGTCCCCACTTGAGTGTCGACCTAGGATAGGCACGCGGCTCTCCGAGCTCATTTTATTTTTCATATTTTTATGTGCTTGATCGTAGGTAGGACACACTAAATGATATACGCACATAATCTCGCATCACTTAGCTAAAATTAATGAAAATCAATTACCGCTAATAGATGCATGATTAGGTGCGGCTTTTTCGACTTTCATACATTGATTTTGGTTTTCAAAACGGCCCTAGTTTTTTCACGGATTTATTGTCAAATCACTGCATGATTTCTCGCTTAGCCTAGATCGCGTTTTTTTTCATCGAATACATGTTTTTCTCGGCTTTCATTTCCTAGATTGATCACCTAGGATTAATGGAAAATGAAATGAACGGTAGACGATGATTTCTGATTGATGTGCTAACCTTAATTCAGTGATAATTCAAAATAAAATTGGGACTGTTAATTGCAAGTCAACCAAAAATGGAGTAAAATTCGGTTTTGGGAGAGCAACACCCGCGCATACGCCTTGATTTTCATTTCACACTTTTTCTCCGCGTAATTATCTAACGTTTTATCACCAATAAAACCGACAAGATAATCAACCAACCTTGGTTGGTTTCATGTGTGAGTTGGTGAAACTAAGGGTTTGCTTGCTTGATTGAGCCATGTTTGTTGCGACACACACCCTAGAACCTTAGTCACTCCATTTCATCTCCGAAGATTCAACCGCTCATTTGTAGATTCATTCCTCTTCTTCGTTCACCTTGGGTCCCTTCCAACATCAATTCCCATCTTTATACTTAGGCTAATCTCAGCCAAAGTATAGGGGGGACCCAAGTCCCCGTGATTTTCTCTACTCCTCTTTTCTTGCCTTTATACTTAGGTTATTTCTAGCCTAAGTATAGGGGGAGCCCCTCTTAGCTCCCGTATATTCCTATATACTTAAATGGACCTATGTACTTGTAACATCTAGTGCTATGAGGACATAGCAAAGTTTAAGTATAGGGGGGTATACCGTATATACCGTATATTTACTTTAGCTCTAATCTGAAAAATTTGAAAAATTTAAAACTTTTTGGCTAAGGTAAAATTCTTTGAACTAAGAGAACTCAAATAATTTTGTGGCTTTTCGATATTATGTTACACTATTTTTATAAAAAAATTTTCGAAAATGATTTTTAAAAATGTTTTGAAAATTTTTTGTGACATGGTTTTGAAAAATCGCCTTCTCTTTTCAAGGAAAGTTGAGTCTAACATGTGTTTTAACTTTATTAAAATCCATAAAAATGAGAAAAATCTTGAAACCCTTTAGGAGCCGTTAGTGACTACTAAGCCCAATTAAGTAAGCCACATTCAGTGAGGGTTCGCCCTTAGCAGATTGGATGGTTTAGAGGACATCGCGCAAGGCCCCGTCCTCAAGCAACGGGCTTCGGCCTGTACTTACATACATACTGGCTGAATTGCAGATGCTCAATTGAGTTTAGGAAGTTCTAATATCTCTTGAAGTTCAAAAAAAAATGAAATAAAAAGTGTCTTGTTTTTGAATGAAGAAGTTGGATTAGTCCTCTACACTTACATTTTCACCCAGGATCTGAATTGGTCAAGGAGACTTAGTTTTTTTTTGGAGGTCTTTGAGATTTTAGGATTAACCAGCCTTAGTCATCAGGGTCTTAGACTTAATCATCCACATTCCCCTAGGTCTCTAGATTTGCATGCTACATTCCATGCTTAGTCTCAGACATAAAGAATATGATCAGCACAACACATGCACGACTGTGGTTTTGATTGAGATGAGTTGACTCTTCACCTGAGGGATTGGGATGAGGGATTTGAGTCTGGATTTGATCTAATGATGCTCGAGGATGGGATAAAATCTTTGAAAGCTTCAGGAAACCTGAGTGTCAGCAATATTATCCAGTATGAGAACTTGGTTCTTATACTAATCTCTTGTTATTAACCTAAGTGCCTGGGTGTGAAAAATAAAAAAATTGTTGATCAGTGTGCGCCAACTCTTGGTAAAAGCAGTGGAGCTAGCCACAAATTATACAAGTCAAAGAAATTTCAAAGAAAAGCTCTCATTCCACAAAGTTACATATCAAAGAGCTTCCACCAAAGGCGAGCGCTCCCAAACTTTTCAAAGTGTCCACTTGGACCACCGCTATTAGGACCAGGAGTCGGGCTTGCACCAAAAAAGGGCTCTGCATCGTAAATGCTACAAGTCTGGGTGTCGAAAGTACGATAGGTACTCAAAAGAGACACACCCCAGTGTACTCCCAGGAAAACAAGTGCAGACGGCTCCAAGTTCTCTTGACAGACGCACTGATCAACACCAAAAAAATGTGTTGCGTACAAAGGCACTAGAGAGAATCCTTGTTCCAATGAGAGGGAGTGAAGAATTGACACAATCCCATGCCCTCCATTTCTGGCCTGCCATCTACATTTTCTAAGTCTGACAACTAAGGAGACTGTGGACTGAATGCAAGATTGGATTTATTCCCTAGTGTTGAGGATTGGGTCCTTAGGAGATTTTCTCGGACCAAGATTTTGGGTGACGAATTGACTCTACTCTCAGAATTGCAGTCAACACTAAATTTCATATCCTTTAGCTTATACGTACATCAGAGAGAGTCTAGAGAAGTAGAGGAATTGGAAGCCTCTTGATTAAGGATGGGTTGAACTCTAGAATTTTGGTTCTCTAAAATTGAGTCGACTTGATCAGATTGGATCCTGTATTCACATGCACAAGGGGGTTAATCCAACTTAGTCATTCTTTTTGATGCTCGAGGACGAGCATAGTTTAAGTATAGGGGGGTGATGAACCTCAGTTTCATCATCTTTATTTCCTATAATTAACCCCCTTGCTTAAAGTTTTGTCAATAAAACCCAGTTAAAGTGTTGTATTTAACAGAGTCCTTAATAAATTAAAAATCACAAAAAAATGACAAAATAAAAATCGTGGTATTTTTAGACTTAAAAATACCCTCAAAAATATTTCAGGCCCTTGTTTGATCTCTTTTCCAGTTTTGATCAACATGAAACTTGTAGATCTTGTCAAGATCTAAAACTTTAATGTTTTGAGTTTTCTCAAATTCGGCCATCTTAAGCCGCAAAAATCAAAAATACCCTCAGAATAATCTGATTGGGCCACGTGGCCCATTCTGGGGGCGCCACGTGGCCCTGCTTCCCTTGTCTTCTTCCGCCTTCACCTCCAACCGTTGGATCATCTTCCAGATCCAACGACCAGGCCTTTTCAATGCACTCTAATTTTCCCAGTTATCGGATCATTCCCGCTCTCAATCCGCACCACTCGTCCCCGCCTTCTTCTGCTTACGCCACGTGTCATCTTCCCCGCCATTAGATCAATGTTTGAAGGAGCGATCCCCACCTCACATTTCCGCTGCGTCCTAGACCATCAGATCAAACCTTGGACTTCATCACGACCGTCCACCAGCGCTCACTCCACAGCGTGACACGTGGCCGAATCTTGGGCCTCCGATCATGCCGCTTTAGATCTGATCTGAGCCGCAACTACCACTTTGATTCTCAACCCTTCGATCGACAGCTCCTTCGCATCTGGCCCGTTCGTTCGCGCTTCAACGTCAAGATGACACGTGGCTGCTCTGCAGCCCTCCGATCACGTCACCCCGGATTTAATCCGCGCCACTTCTTAACGCCTCAACTCAGACCGTTGGATTTCCAGATCCAACGGCCTTACATCGTCGTCAACCTCCAGCCTCCTCCTCTCTCTCCCACGATCCTGCTCGACGACCACTCCCCCTTTCCATTTTCACCGCCACTCCCGTGGACTTCTTCCTTCGCCAACCGTCTCACGGTCTTCCCCTGCCATCCACCTCCTCCGCGCATCACTCCACTACCCACGACCACCTTCCAGTCGACCCATTTCGCCCTCGAAACCCACGACCATCACCTCTTGCACCGCCGGCTTCCCCTTTAAAAACCTCGCCTCCCCCTCCATTTTAGGCTGTCCGCCTTTACGTGGGAGGTCGCCGAGCCCTCCTCTGTCTCCTTGTGACAGGGGGAGGCATAGGATCGAGCGATGACGACGAACCTCCCCGGTGTCGACCCTCCGCCATCCATGGCGGTGCTGCGGCACACTCCTGCCCACTCGAGCTGCCCTGAATGGCTGACGGGGTTCAGCAAAGACCAGAGTTCCTTCTTGGATCTTGCCCCCAAGCTTCGCTCCGCCCCATCGCCGGTAAGTCTTCTTCTTCTTCCTGTGCATTTTTCCCTTAATTCCCTTTAATTAATTAGGCTTCGTGAACCAATTTCGCCTTCCGTTGTTCATTCCGTTAGCTCCACCATTCATCCCCCTTTCACGCTCCTCATTCCGATCACCTTCTCCTTCCTCCAGACCCTCAACCACCTCCGACCCATCTCCTCTGCCACCCACGGCGGAGGAGCCTTGAGCTTCCACCTTCTCCGCTCCCTGAGCTCTCACCCGTTCACGCACGCACGTCTATATGCTTCGGCTATGCTTTACTAAGCTGCAGGTCTTCGAAGTGTTCAATGGACGGAGCTCTGCCGGAGCTGTCTCCATCGACCTCGCAGTCGTCCTCCTCGCTCCGATGATCAACGCGAGAGGCTTCTGCGTCTTCCCCGAGCTCCGGGCTTCCTCGACGGTCATTCATGGAGCTTCGGGGAGGTTGCCATTAGTAGAGAACAAGCAGCGGAGGAGGAGCTCTTTCGCCGGAGCTCCAAAAGCGCCGCCAGCTGCGGAGGTTGACGAAGGAACAGATACCGTCGGATGGTCTTCATCTGACGGCCCAGATGAGCCCACGTCACCGAGCAGAGCACCTTCTAGGGACTGTTGGATCCTCAAGATCCTACGGTTCCTCTGCCGCCACGTCACCCGGGAGCGCCTGCATCAGCAGCCATTGGATCTTCGTAATCCGATGGCTTCCAGCTAGCCACGTGTCAGATCCACAGCAGCTCCGAGCCTAAAAGTTCGACCCATAGGCTTGGATCTTCCGAATCTACTCCGAGCCTGCATCGAGCCCGAGCCTAAGTCCAAGCCAAGCCGAAGCTACACCGAGCCTCTGCCGAGCCTGAATCCGAGCTTGGATAGCACGTGCTTCGCACGTGCTATTCTGGGAAATTTGCAGAGCAGCCCACGAACTTCTTCAAATTTGCAAAAAGGTCCCCGCGCGTTTGGTAAAATTACAGGGAAGGACTCGTGCCTTGTTTTTATTACATTTTAGTCCCTCCCAGGGACCTTTTTGTAGTTGTCTTTCATGTTTTCTTTCAGTTATTCCCTTGCTTTCTTTGTTGCATATCTTGAGCCTCGTAGCTCCGATTAAGTTGATTTCAGTTTCATTTTCACGCTTGTTTGACGTACTTTTTAATGGCATATTTGTTCTCTTGATTTGACACTGTAAGCTTAATGTATCTTTTTATTAACTCTAGTGTCTTTTATGCCTGTTTGATTAACCTTGCAAATTATGTCAAACGAGTTAGTGCTTCATTTTAATCTGAAATTAACTTGTGATTCAGTTGGCTCGTCCTTTTAACCTAGGGCATATGTTCATTGCATCTATCTGCATGATAAAAATTGATAAAAAAATTGCATGTTTATTTTAATACATTGTTGTCTCCTTGCATACATTTGACCTATATGACTTTAATTCAACACCTAGTTAAATAAATAGAAGTCTGATTAATACGAGAGAGGCTCGTGTCCCTGAGTTCGACCTTGGTATCTTACCAAGTAAAATAAAAATTAATGACCATCGCATTCTTATTTGACATATATCAATGAGATGGTCTTTTTTATGACCAAAATCGGCCCGACTGCTACGACATGTTGAAGTGCTAATTCCACACTCTTAAAGGGGCCGATTTTGCGGTTCATCAATACCCTTATTCTCAGAGATCTCTATCTCCTAAGATTAAGACCGAGTCTTATGTCTTATAAGGCATATGTAGTTAAAACCTTTTAGGTCACTATCTACAAAGTCATAAGTTCTTGATGATAAGACTTTGAGATCACTATCTTAAAAATCTTGTCATCTTTGAAGATATTGTTTTTATTACTGCAGTCAAGTGTTTTATCTCTATACTAGGATTAGCAACAATTACTACTCCTACTGCATGGTAGACATCTTATTTTTGTACACATATAGCATACGCTCGGCTTCTCGTAATTGATGCACAAGAGCAAGCAGTTCTAGTGTGCACTTCCTCAACTCTTTGAGGTGTTATCCCTTTAGATAGGTCAGTACCATATCTTACAGGAAGGAAACCTTCCTTGGGGTTTTCCCAAAATTGGAACATGTCCAAGGTGTACCACTAATGTGACTGTTCCAATGCCCTCTTCTCTTTGTTTCTGATCATTTTTAGGACTAAGATACAAGAGGTGTCCTTGAGATCATATCTAAAGTTATGGAATATCCAGATTGTAAAACACTTATTATCATCCTTATATCGTTCCAAATGATTATGATATTATGTGCATTTAGCATGATGAACACAATGGCACTCTTACTAAGCTTCACAAAGTTCATCAAGATTTTATATGAAATTGTAACCTTTAGAATTTCATTAAATCTGACATTCTGACTACTGGAATCTTATCTGAGTCCATAGATGGAGTTCTTTAGTTTGCACACTTTGCTTTCCTCAACCATGAAGCCCTAGGGCTACTTCATATGAATATCCTCACTGAGGTATTCATAGAGGAATGCAATATTGACTTCCATCTTGTAGATGTCGAAGTCAAATTGTGTAGCTATATTTAAAAATATTCTGATGGGTTTAAGCATGGTCATTGAAGAGCAAGTCTCATCGCAAGAGATGTCTCTCTTCATGTGTATCTTGTGGATATGAGTCGTACTTTGAAGGTCTCTTCATTCTCATCAGGTTCCCTCTTTCTCTTGAAGATCCATTTACACCTAACATGTTTTAGCCTTATAGGTGGATCCTCAAGTATCCATACACAAAACTTGTGTATGATGTCTTCTTTAGACTTTATTGCTAACAACCTCTTTTCCTGTCGTGATCCTCAGAAGCTTTATCATATGAAGTCAGATCATTGTGAGACTTAACTGACACATGGAATCCATCCTCAAACTAATTTGAAGAGGTATGAGTGTTTCATCTTTAATTATACTTTTAGTTTCTGATTTAAAGAGCATCATTATCTTCTCAAGATTTAATGAGTTCCTTTATTTCATTTTCATCTTGATTCTCAAGAGAGTCATCCTCTTGGAATCATATTCTTAGAGATGAAATCTTTTAAGAATCTCAAGGTCATAAAGTAGGTATCCAATACTATCCTTTACATTCCTAATGAAGTAGAACTCTCAGGTGCTAGATTCCAGCTAACTTGCATGGAACATTATTAAGTATATATATTGTAGTCTATACTACATATATACCTAGAAACTAAGAGTTAATTATGCTAATAATCATCATTGATAAAATCATGTTAGAATGATCCAATTGCATCTCCCTACAACTGTATCGGGTTTAGGTGAATTAGGATGAGTGAGATAGGAATGATATTCCTTTCTCCATAATGTATTTCCTGAATTAATCTAATAGGTACTTGATACCTAGATTAGATCAAATTCATTTCATCTTCCTTTAAACTTTGGTTCTAAACCAAAATTGTGAAATCTTTGAACATTTCAAAGGTTTCTGACGTGAAGGGAAGAAATCTCATATCACAAATAATCATAAATTGATATCACATATCATTATTGTTTATTATGATATAAATGATCCACAAACATCAATATATATGTGATCATAAATACCTTGGCATCTTACACCATACCCAGAGAAGAGTGTATTGGATATTTTTTACTTTGAATACAATATTCATAAGTATGTAAGTTTTGAATCTTTAGACAATCTAAATTTCAATATCTTGCTAGTATATTGATCATATCAATATACATATGTCCAAGACTCAATGCCAGATCATAGTCAAACGATCTTCATCCTCCTATTGATCTTTTAATGTTTAATTTACAGTATTAGAGATGTTAATGAACCATTCTTTAATACTCTAATTTAGTAGAGTCCTCTATATATTAGATTACTATCTAAGATATATCTATCATAATCCTTTATGATAGGTCTATTCCATAATACATGTTTATTTCTAACATTCAGAAACAAACAATGAATGCATTCTAATATCCAGGTCATAAAGACATTCTCTAAGACTAAGGGATTTCCCATTGAAATTATGAACTCTATCTATCTAATGGAGATTATTGCAACAATTGCATCAACATCCATGTGGGTGACTGTTAAAACCTTAAGATCAAATTTCCAGTCTTCTTAAAACATATGCAACCAATTGCAATGTTATCAGAAAGTGAGGTATAATTATTAGTTTTTAATCTTAGCAAATAAGTAAGTCAATTTCAATGATTAAATGTAGATGTAGATTATTCTGATGCATTATTTGAGTCCTTCTCTAAAGATCCTAGATAGTCTGGATAGTCATATTATCAGTACATCAGTTTAGAAAGTTGGGTCTCCGAAGGGAACCTAAGTATTTCAGCAGATGGATATTATCAAAGATGTAAAAAATCGGTCTGTGTTAAGGTCAACACAGAACTTCATTAAGGATGGTGATGTGTAAAGAGTGAAATCAATAGCCATCCAAAATGGAGAAAGTTGGGGACAAGAGTGATCCCAGATTATTGGAGAAGATGGGGAGTCTGGAGAGAGGTTCACAGAATCGGAACTGGGTTCTCTGGAATCGTCCTAAATTATTGGAGAAGTCGAGCGCATGGAATCAATGAGGGTATCGATGGGGTCTTGACTAAGCCATCCAAGTGTTTCCATCTCGTAGGTCAAGAGGAAGATCGATTTGGAGGAATGATACAAGTCAAACAAGGAATAAAGGGAGTGTAAAATAGTAGAAGGCTCCAAATGAGCAGGGGTCAAGTAAGGAATAAAAAAAGTGCAAAAAGGCACACAATATGCATGAGTGATCTTTGAACCTTAATCTAATTCAAAAAAACACAAAACAAGGATAGGTTTATCCACTCAACACATGTGAATACGTAAGAGTTCAACTATTTTTTATCTTTTCAATTTTATTGTTATTTTCATGCAATCTTATAATAAGTCCCTAAGTACACTAACCTTATAAGAGTGTGTATACTGCTAGGCAAGTACCACGTACTTCTTCCACCTCCTTTGTAACCTATGATATGCGCATTGATAGGTCCTTGATCTCATGCCTGGGAGGCTACTCAGCCAATGAAACGGAGAGAGGAAACCAACAGGCGAAACCAGTACTTTGAACCTCGCTTGCAACGGAATCACCCGTGAGCGTGCAAGGAACTACTCAGACACTTACCGATGAGACAGACACACCAGTGAGGGCATGGCCTAAGCTTAGTACCTCAGACCAAGTTGAATGCTCCACACAAGACAAGAACACCATGCTCGACAAGACCATACTCGGTCACATATGATAGAAGCACCAATACTTCGCCAACCCATGTGATAATCAAGGTGCCACAGATCAGGATTTGGGTTCTTATACTTAGCGAGTCGCACCTCACTCAGTCTCGAGTGTACCTAAAAACAATGTGGGCTTTACAAACCTCAAACAATGAATGATTCGTTACGAATTTTAATTAAGGTCAAGTTTATTTAGCATTCCCTTTTTAATTTTTGGGTTTTCAATTTTTTTGGGTATTTTTCATAGCAAGCGGCCTAACAATTTTTTTTGTAATTTTTCGATATGTCCTAAGCGATATAAATAATGGGGAGAGAGGACAAAAAAGCAGTGCAAGTCGCTACTAAGATGGAAATCTCACCTTAGTGGCTAACGACACATGCAAAGTGAGAATTATCTTACTGTGCTTCCCAACTCCCTCCATGTGGGATGCAAGACAGAATTGAAATATTTACACTATGCAGTGGTATGCAAAAGCTTGAAAACGTCCTAAATAGTAGCTACTATTATCAGGAAGAATCAGATGCTAATCACTTACAAATGTATCCTATATATATGATTTTGGAGACATCTCGGTGCCCACCACAACGACTCCTACAAGTGTTGTATGAGGTCTTTTATGGCTCGTGGTTCCAAGTTCAAGTAATTATCAATTAAGTTTTAACTAAGTCGAAGTGAAGTATACTCTAGGTGCATGCAATGTAGTTAGGGTTTTAGACCAAGCTACCGTGTCAAGCAACCTACTATCTATGGGCTCACTTATAGAAAACAAATATAAACAATGGCGGAAAGCTCAAATCATAAGAAACAAATAAAACACATGCGATAAAACACAAAAAAATCCGGTACAAGGCTCCCAGGTGAAAAGACACCCGGGCACTGGTCCTCGTGTGCTGGAGAGAGTAGTGTCCAATTTAATTACAAATATTTTTGCAAAAATTAAATCTCTCTCACAAAAATAAAAAAAATAACAGGCTAAGTCTGCTCCTTTACTCCTTCCATGTTCTTCTCTCATGCTCTCTCCGAGTCGGATCACAAAAGGAAGGCCATCCTCTACTTGCCTCGGGTACGCCCACCTCCTAAGAGATAGCCCTCCTTAAGTGGTCCCTCGCAAGAAAGATTAACAAGAAGAATGGATTAGAATAGCCAATAATTATAAAAGAATAAGTAGCAGAAAGATGCAAGTAAATAATGAACAACTATATATACAACAAAAATGTGCTACAATCCCTTGCTCCCCTACAACGATGCTATTTTTTTGACAGTGTCTAACGCAGAGGAGAAATTCGTACACTCCACACAAGGTGGGAGAGACATCGCTGAACTTGAACCCTCACAATGCCCTAGGTGGTCGGAAAAACAATCAACCCACACAATATAAATCAATTAATGAAGAAACATGTGTGACATGCAGAGTAGGGTGTCGAACATAGGGAACACATGATGTAGCAGTCAATACTATTTATAAATAAATAATGAATAAATAAAATAAAGATGTATACATAGACATGCACCATATTAACCAAAGATTGTGTGGTTTAGATATATATTATCCTTTTGTTAGTATATTTTTATATTTTGTTTTTATATCTTTTGATTCTGTATTCCCTTTTTATTTTAAATATATAAAAGAGGAATATATAAGAGTATGTATACACTATAGAGCAATATAGATACAAATATAACTAAAAAAATTAAAAATTACAGAATTAAATATATTTAAATTTAAAATATTTTTTATCTTTTTGTTATTTTTTAGTGAACTTTGCTAATTTTTGTGATTTTTAAAGTTCCAAATACATAAAATCAGGGAAATTTTAATTAGTTAGAATAGTTTTGAGATTTAAAAATACTTAATAAGTCCAAAAAATCTCAAAACTATTTTTAATATATACTAATATATATAGTAAAAATATATAGTAGGAACAAGTATTTTTGGATTTTTAGTATATTTTTTATATGGTTTTGGGTCTTTTAAATTTTTAAGTGTTTTACGTTTATATTTTTTTGGGATTTTCTGACTAGAGGTATTATAAACTATAATAAGCACACTATTATTTTTGGATTTTTTAGACACATTTTTATAACTTTTTGGTTTTCTAAGACAAAAGGGACATGCTGTGGACTTTTTGATTTTTAGAAAATAGGAAAAAGGGCATAAAATGCAAATGTAAATATATAGCATTGACAAGCATGCATCCAGATACCTACTATTATTTTGTTGAATTATAGGGCACGTCAACTATTTTTAATAAATAGGAATTAACACACCAAAATATTATACTTGGCAAAGCTATAATTGTAAATAAAATGAAAGGCGAGGAGCAAAGTGCAATGTAACCCAAAGTTAACGCTTCTATGCAAACTTAATATATTGAAAGACAATTAAAACAATCCACAAGGGAGTTCATGCAATATTTACAACATAAAAAGTGTGCATGCACATGACTCATGTAGGGGCTAAATTATAATATATGAAAAGTTCGAGTGGTTGCATGCAATTACTCCACTACTTTTCAAACTTCTTAGAATATTTGCAGGACTTATTAGCAAATACAAAAATCACGGGGGAGGAATGGGAAAATTACCCGCTTAACGCATGGGATCCAGCCATCCATGGGGTGCCGTGTGTCTGATCGTGCAGTCTCCATCGTGTACCCCTTAAGAGATATTCAACGGTCCAGATTATATCTGGATTGTTGTTCTTGATCGAATAATGTTGAGGGGTGATGCAAGAACAACCAAGAATACGCCCTCAACGAACTTCGATCCCTCGTGCCTTTGTCCTCCGGTGGTCAATCAATCCTCCAACAGGCCCGGCAGGTAGCTGGGCTTCCTCTGCGTGCATCGGCAACCTCCAAGGACAGCGAGGGAGCTCGTAGTGCTCCGGTAAAGTTTAAGTACCTAGAGTTGCTCCAGGTGGTCATCAAGGTCCCAAAAGCATCCTCAGACCTACAAGTTGGTACGAAAACATTCCTAGTGCGACGACTATTTCCTTGACCCAGGGATAGATCGAAATGAAGGGGGAAATGTAACGGAGGGGGATCTTTGACGTTAGGCGATGGAGGGAGCTCCGAAGTCCTTCAATTTGGGCAAAATCGAGAAAGTTTTTGTGGGCGGATTGTAGAGAAAGCATGGGGAATCGAAATGGGGTGACTATATGGGTCGATAACGGTTAGATCAGGGTGAAATCGACCTGGAGCTCGAGCTCCAAGTCAAAGATGGATTTATCGATTAAACCTACTCCATGAGATTAATTACGAAACTAAATGTTTAGACTAAACCTAAGGATGAGAGACTACCTAAGTTTCCAAGAAAATAGGGCTCAATAGAGCCTGGTGGCTCCAGAGAAGAACAGTCCAGAGGAGCTCCGGCAGTGGGGTGGATGTGCCTCCATGATGAGCGGTCCGAGCGACTAAGGTAAATCAGGTGTCAATGGGCATTGCGACCTCAACCTCTCGGCCTAGAGCTCAATCAAGAAAAGAAAGAACCACCAAATAAGGAGACAAATAGATAAAACACAGATAGCAGTCCTCGCTATTTTATTTAACCTGATATAGAGACCAGGGTCGAACACAAGGAGCACGGATTGGCCTTACGGCCTACGAAGTATCTAAAAATAAAATAAAATAAACAAAAAACTTTTTGGTGGAATTTTTAATTATTTTTGATTTTTTTTTTATTTTTAATAATAAGGAAAATGTAAAAACAAATAAGAAAGCTAACAAACAAATATTTATAGAACACTCAAAATAGAGTCAAAAATCAAATAAAAATTATTTTTATATTTTTTTTATCTTTTTAAGTGTTTTTGGTGAATTTTTCAGAATTTTTCAATTATTTATTTGATTTTATAAAAATCAAGAAAGGGGAAAACAGTAACAATATGTACAGTCAAATTTGAAAGGCCAATTCAAAATATATAATTGGCCTATAAAAATATGATGGTAATTTTTATGCAAAGTAAATGCAAAAACTAAATTATAGAAAAAGAGTTTGCAAATTTTTGAATTTTACAGAATTTTTATGAATTTTTATATGGTTTTAATGTTTTTTAATTTTTTTGATTTTTATAAATCCAAACGGCACAAAATTTGGACTAAAGCTAACAAACAACAAAATCAACAAACACAAATTTATTTAGATATTTTAAAGGAATTTTTATATTTTCTTTTATTTTCTTTTCCAAACAGTAACAAAAATCAATGTTTTTGATTTTTTAAAAAAACAAAAAGCCTTGAAAATTTCCCAAAAATTTAGGGAAATTTTTACATAGTGGCAGGAGCCATGTTTCCAAATTTCACTTAATTTGGAGTTCAATTGATATTTTATTCAATAAAAACAAGGCACACAACAAACAAGGACCTAAATGCAAGAAAACATATTTCCAGGGGCTAAATCGTAACAAATATAAAGAAATCAGGGCCTGGAATGCAAATAGCCCAAAAACGTGCGAGCTAGGCACGTGACTTACGCTCACAGGGGTGCTAAAGTCATTCCAATTTAAAACAAACCAAACCGTAACACCCAACAATTACAGGATAAAATCTACAAAATGCCCACTAAATCATGTGTCAAGGCACGTGTTCAATACACACAAGGGCTAAACAGCAATATCTAAAAATGCTAAGGTCCTATATGCAAATTACCCAACTGAAAATAACTAAAAGAAATATTTACAGGACTAAACGATAACAACCAAAATAAAAAGGGCCTACAAGAAATTTACCCCTTATTGAGATCTTTGGCTGGAGGCGCGTCACGTGTGGAATCGGACGGTGGAGATACACTGATGCCTCTTTGAAGACCGACGACTCAGATCTGATCCTTAGATGGATCAACGGCTGGGGCCTCCCGCAAATGGACGGTGAGGATCTGAACTGGGCGGGAGGCTCTATCTGAGAGTAGACGAGGGTCCTGGATGAACTCTTCGCCGTCGAACTTCGCTGGCCCAATCCGTGCACGCTGGATCTTTTCTGATGCTGCTCTGATGGGCGAAATGAAGCTGGACATCGTCCGCAGCAGATGATCGGCTCCGATGGAATCGGGAGACCCTAGAGAGTCCCGGCGGTGATGGTGGCTCGGAGCTATTGTGCCCAAATGTTTGGACACCCAGATGGGGCCCTTAGACCTGAACTCCTGCACAGAACGAAACCTGGGTCGAGGGTAAAGTGCCTCGACCCGTCAGCAGGTGAAGAAGGTGGTCTGGTGAGGCGGAGCGTCGCCCTCCAGCGAAGCGATGGCGGAGGAGGGTACGGAACTTGCTCCATGGCAAGTCAGGGTGAATGGAAGGGCGTAACAGGTGGAGGGAAGTCTGACGGAGCCGGTAGGGCGGTCGGAAGGGCGAATGGGTGACTGGAGCTAAGTGAATCGGTCGGCGAAAACTGGCGGCGCGAATTGGGGGAAATTGAAAATTAAGCTAACCTAAGGGGAATCTGACCTAAAGGATGGGCGCAATCTTCTAGGATGGAGGTCAGGGACCTCCGGGGTCGTCGCCTCGATGGCTCGACGGGGCCAGAGGCTCTAGCTCGCCTCGCGGCGGAGCACGACAGTGTAGCCGCCGGATCAGTGGTTCCCGGTTTCGCATGCCTCCCTTCGACCCTCTCTCGCAAGGCTGTCACTCAGGTAAGGGAGAGGAGCTCACTGGCGATGAGGGGGGAGGCCAAAGATCCGTGAAAAGTCGGCCGGAGGAGAGGCTTTATAGTTCTAGGGGTCTAACAAGATGGAGGTCGGGCGAGTGAATCGGGGCTCGGATCCCTAGGCAAATCCCCAGGCGAGGGTCTTGGATCAATCAGTGATAATCGGGGCCCGTGGTTTTAGGAAATGGGAGGCGGATCAAGTTGGGAAAATGGGAGAAGTCGGGTCAAAAACCCGATCTGCCTGGAAGATGGTCGTGAGGGGAGAGTTGACCGGGGGTCAACATCCCCCGTGGACTAATCAGAATGCACGATTTATTAAATATTTGGAAATTCAATTAAAAATAGAAAATGACCTAATTTCAAAATATTTACAAAATGAAAAATATTTATTTATTTTCAAAGAATTTTTTAGTGATTTTATTTATTTGTTTGAAATATAAATTATGTATTTACAATATATTATTAATATATATAGATATTATTACATAAGTATTTTTTATTTTCATTTTTAATTGTTTATTTTTATATAATTATTCCAATTTTATATTTTATTTTTTTACAACATAAAATTTGGAATAAGAAGGTATTTTTATTTTATTTTTATGATTTATTTACATTAGTTAAATAAATATATCTATATACATATGTAAATGGTATATATACAATGTGGGAAATGATTTTTTTTATTTTTCCTTTTATTTTTATTTTTCTGATTTTGATTTTATTATTTATAAACATGTACAAAATATGAGAAACTTTTTTATTTTTATTTTGAGGAAAATAAAATTATTTATATACAGGTGTATGTACAAGCATGATTGACCCTATCTCTCTCTACATGGTTTCTTTTGCGGTCAGGCCAAGGCTTGGCCCTCCCTTGGGATTAGGTCACTCAATATTTATTCTAAATATTTCCCTCTTTTTCTTTATTTCTTTATTCTTTTATTTTTGCACAAAAACATGCTAATTATTAATATTTACACAATGCATGTTTTTTTGTCAATTTATTATTTTTACACAAATATACATGGTGTTTTGGCACAGGTTTTTAGCTAAAATAGAAGAATAAAGCGTGATGAATGGGGATTTATCACCCCCCCATACTTAACTTTTCTAGTCCCTTAGCAAACACTTATTTCAAAAAGCAGTGAAAAATAGAAGAAAAAGAAAAAGAGAGGAAATGCACAGATCAATGTTGATTATCAAACTTGCTTTCATTAAATTGAAATATGGAGCTCGGCCAGATCTTTGGATTATTAGTGCGTCGGAACCTTATTGGGACTTAGGCTTAAAACTTAACAGCCTTTAAGATCCACTATTCTATAGTCAAGACTCCTCAACAATCCATATCAGAACAAGTCTACAAACACAAACCATGAAGACCATGAATCTTTCCTTGTACAGTGTAAGTGAGGTATAGATCTCCACCTCAGAAGTAGCAAAATGACAACCCTCCCCAACAAGGTAACTCTATGACCCTAGTCTGGCCACTCTTTCCTCGAGGATCGGGATATTCTCTTCTAAGTTCATGTTCAACCGGCTCAAGAAGAGGGGGAAGAAGAGAATGGACCATGAGTGTAGCCATGTATCCTTGGGAGCTCAACCAGTGTAGCTAAGTCTCCCTGCTGCAAGCTGCATAAGATGGAACATGAGTCTCAAGCTTTGCTTATTACACTATATACACTCCGGTGGATTATCATTTTCTATCAGACCCACCACGTTTATGGAGTTATTCTTTTCTTTTTGCATTTTTTATGTGCATATGTACAACATATCTACAAAGTGCATCATATATACATAAGGAGTTTTTCCTCTTGAGCCAGTAGACTATCCCTCTTTTGAAGCATTATTGCAACCCATAACTCCTGTCGTTAGACCTCATGGTAACCAGACCAAGTTGAGATGCACTTCCTTCACTATAAGAAGAAGAGAGGTTCTGCCTAGAAGTACTACCCTCATATGCTACCCCAAGTCAAGGAAGATTGCCTCCTCACCACCTCATCCGTAGAGAGCTCGGTGTAAAGTGCGTGTCCAAGTCAAGCCATTGTCTATATGAGTCATGTGTGTGTTGTTAAGTGCTCTACTTAGGCTCATCGAGATGACATACAATCATAGCCTAGTGGACTCAAAGAATTAAGTCATCATGGACCTGAAAAGTCTCAACCCTAAGTCCTATAAAATTCCTCTTATAATTAGATGGATTAAGATCTTAACCAAGCTCCATTTTTCAATTTAATTCCAGCTAGTTTAAATGTCAACTATGATACAAGAAAAACTATACAAATATTTACATATATGTTATTTACACAATATTTACACATGTGCAAAATTTTTGAAAAATGTTTTGAAAACATGGATGTATGCATGAATGCAAGTTTTGCAAAATATGTACACAAATTTACACATGGTTGTTGCAAACTTTTGATTTTCAAAATATTTTACAAAAATTTTGTACTATATACATAATTTTGATATGAAAATATTTACAAGCTATTTACACAAAAGATTTTTACAAACATTTTTACAAAAATAATTTGTACAACTAGCTATGTATGTGTAATAAAAGAATTTTTATTTACAAGGAAAAATTTTAATTTATTTGGATTTTTGCATTTTAGCCATTTTTATTTATTAACACATTCACACAAAGTACGAGTTATGGCTAAAGTATACATGGAATATATACACCCCCCCTATACTTAGCTCGAACAATGTCTTCAGAGTCAAGAGCGATGAAGAAGACATAACTCGCGCTTAGTATGTGGCAGTAAAAAGGAAGGCTATATATAAAGACGAATGAAAGAATAGAAATTCAAGAGGATCTCAGGGTTTCCCCATATACTTAGGATCGAATAATCCTAAGTATAGCAGGCCGTACACAAAGGTAAATCTGAGTGAAGAATGTACAGGGTCTGCCTCCCCTATACTTAGGGTAAAATATCCCTAAATATAGGCAACAAAACAGAGGTAGAATTACACGAAGAAAACAAGTATATACAAGATGGAGGGCATCACTTCCACTATACTTAAGGTGAAGAATCCTTAAGTATAGGCAACGACAGAAGTGATGAAACGGAACGAAAAGAACAACTTGGTGTTTCCACCCCCCCTATACTTAGGATGAGGTATATCCTAAGTATAGCAAAGATAATCCTATACAAGACCTGGGGTGAAAACAAAAATGGAAGAAAGAAAGATCAAATCATGACGAAACACGTATATACAAAAGGGTACAATGTTGAGGTGCCTCTCAACAAGCGCTAGGTTTTACGCACCTAGTTGGGCGAAAAGGCTAGAATAACACTGTGTCAAGGTTCAGGACGACATCTGTAAGGCGAATGTCGTACTGTCATCGTAGTCTCAGTATGAGAACAACGACAAAATCAAAAGTGTAAAGAATGACACCCAGGTATGCAATCAGGTGGGTGTATGCTACCGGACAAGGAGATCGAAAGATGTGATCAGGATCCAGTAGCACAAAAGAAATCATCGGCTCAGAATCAGACTGGAGTGGAAGTGTAGAGCCGAAGAAATCAAACATGGAGAAGGATGGATCAGTCATGGAATCCTCCACGTCGATCAGTGTCTCAAAGAGGTATGGAAAGTGAAGATCAAGAGACTCTCTAAGAAGACTGATATCCGATGTATATAATAGAGAAAACTCAGACAGATCATCGAATATCTCAAGGATCGGCTCATCCTCGCGAGGGTCGTCGAGGAAATCTCAATAAGATCTGTCAGTGAAAGTTCGTGCTCGGGAAATCTCCTCAAGAGGTCAAGAAACCTCGGCCATGCCTGGTGCAGTGGCTCCTGGAGTTCTACTGAAAAGTTTGTGATCAATGACCGCATCATCTCTTCTTTACGCTGGGGAAAGTATCTCTGTAGAAACTCTCAGCGTAGTGATAAGCGTCCCGACCACTAGGGTATAAGGTGCTAAACGGTAGTTGCGACCCACACGATCAGGACGGCTCGATCAAGAAGATTAGACCACCAATAGAAATAAAATCAATCAAAAATGCGATAGCGGTCTCGCTATTAGATTAACCTAGTATAGCGACCAGGATCGAACACAAGGAGCACGGGTTGGCCTCTCGGCCTACGAAGTAGTCAAAAAGAGAAATAAAATAAAAGAAGCAAATATTTTTTGTGGTTTTTAATTATTTGATATTTTTTTGGATTTTTAATGTGTTAAGAAAATAAGAAAAGCAAATAAACACACACTTCAACAATTTATTAAAAGCATTAAAAATCAACCGAAAATTCAAACAAAAATATTTTTATGTGTTTTATAATTTCTAGTGTTTTTGGTGAATTTTTGAGAATTTTCTGATGTTTATTTAATTTTCTAAAAATCAAAAAGTAGCTAAAACAGTAGGTACTGTCCAGCCGAGCTAAAAGGGCCTAGATAAAATATCTAAAGGCCCCAAATTAGCTGGGAGGTAATTTTTCATGTAAAGAGAATAAAACAAAGAAAATTTAGGCACCTATTTTATTGTTTTTGAATTTTTAATTGATTTACTAGAATTTTTATAAGATTTTGAGTGTTTTTCAATTTTTAGTTGTTTTCAGTAATGAAAAATAGCCAAAATTGGCTAGAAAATCAAACACAACAAAATAGACAGTAGACAATTTTTTGTAATTTTTAGACACTATTTAATAATTTTTTGTGATTTTTAAAGTTAGACAGTGAAGAAAATAGATGTTTTTGAATTTTTTAAAATATCAAATGGAAACAAAAATGTCCTAAAAAATCCTCGAAAATTTTACACTATGGCAGGAGCCATGTGTCCAATTTTCGTTGGATTTGGAGGTATTTTGCTATTTTATCCAAAAATAAAGAAGGGGTACTGTGCACAGGGACCAAAGTGCAAATACCCGAAAGTCTGGGGGGTCTGGTGCAATTAACCCAGGAAGTCACGTGGTACGCGCGTGCCTAGGGCACTCAGGGACCCAAATGTGAGAAAAATAAGTTCCGAGGGCCTTTTGGTAACAGGTACCAAAAGCCCAAGGGCTTATCTGCAAATAACCCAATATATAACGCACATGCTCAATTAAAATATGCACAGGGGTATAAATGCAAATAAACAAAAACTTTCATTCAATTGATAACAACCAGAACTACAGGGTAGATAATGTAAAAATCCCAGAAGAGCACGTGTCGATGCACGTGTCAGACCACACACAGGGGCATGTCAGAAAATACATGCAAGCACAAGGGTCTCTATGCAAATATTCCAAAAACTAAACAACTAAACTAACTAATTACAGGACTAAATACGAAATGAAATAAACAGAAGGGCCTAAGGGTAAATTACCCTTTATTAATGCGGACCGCAGGATGGACGCCACGTGGAGGGATCGACGGTGGGGATCGGCTGGCGCTCCAAAACTGGGGTCCTCGAAGTGATCCGACGCTCGGGGTTAAGCCACGTGGTGTGATCAACGGTCGTGGCTCTCTGTGGCTATCCCACGAGCATCGGGCGGCTGGGATCGGTCCTCCTCAGATCTGACGGTGAAGGCGGCTTCGGGAAAGGACGGTCCAGATAAGAACTAGAGCAGGAGGGCTGATCGAACGACGTCTGAAGGTCGAGGAAGAACAGGTGGCCGGCGAAGTTTGCCGGCCTCGTGCGTGCGCTCCTGACCTCCCCTGCTGCGCCTGAGGATCGGAGAAGCTCCGGCGTGGCGCTGCGCAGCTGCTGGTGTCCTCCGATGACCCAGCCGAGCTCTGTAGAGCTCCGGCGAGGTCGGCGGAGGCGAAGCTCCTGGCTCGATGTCGAAGTACCTCAGATGGCCCTCATTGAACCTGTAAAACAGTCCAGGAGACTCGCGGGTCGAGGGCAAACTGCCTCGACCCGGTTAGGCGGAGTGACGGTGAACGATGGGGCGCTGTGGGCGAGCTCCGGCGAAGGGGGGACGGTGGAGCTCGAACCCCATCTCCTGTGCGAGCTGGGTTGGATGGGGATATGGAGAAGGTGCGCGGAAAGGAGGTGAGGGCGATGGTGAAGCCCGATGATCGATTGGGGGTCGGTCGTGGACGGAATCGGCGAAACACAGCGGAGAGGCGATTTGGGCGTAATGGGAAATCAACGAAAAGGGAAGGCCTAAGAGGTTACCTGGGTGGACGAGGAGACTGGGGAAGAGCTAAGGAAGCTCTGGGTCTTCGCCTCGAGGAGCGTCTCCCTCCGAGGCTCGGGCTCCAGCTGGTGGCGGAGCAACGGTGGCGAAGCTCGCCGGATCGATGGAATCCGGTCCCTCTCCTCGCTTCAACAGCACGAGCAGTGAGCTGTCACTCTCACGCACACACCGGAGCTCAAAGGGGGTGGAATCGAATACCCAAAGATTAGATTCGAGGTGGCGGAGCTCGAGCTAAATATGGGTGCGGGTCCGGCTAGAAGAGGTCGGGTAGGGCGATCGAGCGCGCGGATCCCGATGTGGATACCCCGGCGAGGATCTCGGATGTAGCATTAAGGAGTCGGACCCGGGGTTTAGGTGGCAGGCGATCGGGTTTAGCGGGGAAACATGAAATATTTTTATTTTATTTTTTTTCTATTTTTAGTGATTTTTAATAATTTTTTCGAAATAAAAATAAGGTATATACATAATAGGGTTATATAGGTATATATACAATATGTAGGATTTTGATTTTTGATTTTTAATTTCTTATTTTTGTGCAATTTTATTCCTATTTTATATTTTATTTATTTATATTATAAAACAAGGAATAAAAAAGATATTTTTATTTTATTTTAATTATTTAAATACATAGGTGAAATAAATACATATATACATTTATATACATGGTATATTTACAATATATTTTTGTGTTTTTAATTTTGTTATTTTTATTTTGTTTTTTGTTTTAATTGTTTTTATTTTATTTATTTACACTGTATAAAAATTTTGGAAATTAATTTTATTTATTTATAAGGCTTAAATAGGGATGATGGAACTATGTACAAGGTGCTTATGCACATGAAATGAGATTTTTGGTTTCTTTTTAATTTTTATACTTTTATATTGATTTTATATTTATAAATATATACAAATATTTACAAGCCTATTTTTGTGAGGGAAATACTTTTATTTTATTTACATATATATTTACACACATGAGCCCCTATCTCCCTCTACTTTGGCTTTTATGCAGTCAGGCCCATGCTGAGCCCTCCATTGGGTTAGGTTGCTCAATATTTATTCTAACTATTTCCCTCTTTTTCTTTTTAATCTTTATTCTTTTATTTTTGCACAAAAGCATGCTAATTATAGAATTTTACACAATGCATGCTTTTGGTAATTATTTGTATTTACACATATCTATATGCATTTGCAAAGGTTTTTGTAGCTAAAATATAAGAATAAAGAGTGATGAATGAGTATTCATCACGTAGCTCTCCCCACGTAGCGAATCTCCTTCCCAACCGTTGGTGCCATCTCATGGCTTTGTACTGAAGTGTGAATGGGAAGGTCTTCAGCATCATCTCCTCTGCAATAATGCCTGAATAGATCTGTGTCCTGCAAAACTCCTCGAACTCGGACAAGTGAAGATAGGGCTCCTCGTGCACCTCCCTTTGAAAATATCGGCAGTCTCTAAATAAGCTCCAAATCCAAGATGAATGGACCTAATGTAGAAGCAGACTTAGCTCCCTGTCCTATCTGCTTATCCACCATACTGGGAGAGGAGACATCTGATACTCGCATCTGCTTAATCTGATCGCGTACGAGGTGTACTCTCAACTCAGCCATAGCATCGTCCGGGCCTCGCATCTGCTCCATCTAATCTCCACGGAAGTCTAGCGCAGCATGCCCACAGTAATGAAAGGGATGGGAGGGAGGGAACGGGAGGTGGTTCGGAGATCCGACCTCCCTCGAAGGTGGACTGGACTGATGGTCAGAAGGTGAAGAAGTCACAAGAGTCGGAGATAAGTGAGGGGGATCCATCATCTAGGGATAGAAGAGAGGAAGAAATAAAAGACTGAAGGGAGGGTGGGAGGGAGAAAGATAGATGAAAAGATGTAGAAGATAGATGGGAAGAAGGCAGAAGGGATCTAGAAACACACAAGATGAGAGAGCAAACCCCCGATTCACCTACGCACACTGAGCTGAAGGCCGTATGAGATCAGTCAATTATCTTTTCAATTTTATTTTAGGTGATCCAGTAAGTCTTTTAGAGCGATTACGTGAGCTGATAGGAATCCAATATTCTCAACCGACTGTCCTGAATAAAAGGTCGGTAATCAGTCAAGAAATCAGATATGGCTCTAGCCTAGGATGTGGGTCACTCTCTCGCTCATCAAAATCAAATAAGGAGGGGGTTGCTATCCCCAAGACAGATTTTTAAATGAGGTGTCTTTTAGGTAAAGTGTGATTAGCAGTCCCTGATTTTATTGTTTTTCTTTATATATTTTTCAAAAATCGTCTAATGAATTTTTCGATTCCCTTTTTATTCCTAAGTTCAGAAAAACAGGGGGAGGAATGCGGAAAAGCCGATGCGCGACCAAATCAATGATGCATGCACGAGATAGAAGGTGTACCTGACTCCGGCAGTCTACATGCAATTATGATCAGCGCATAAATTTAAACTACCTATATGGATGCAATGCAAGAATCATCCTAAGCAGAACTTTCTATTATCGTGAAGCACGGGTTTATTTGCCTAAGTCCAAGCACGTTCTATGGGAATAGATATTCTATTAGGTCTTTGGACCTAATGCTACCTGGCTCAACAAAAATAAAAACCTAAGTCTATGGGCTCAAGCACAGAAATCCATGTGAAATCAAAGAAAAGAAAAACGAGAAAAACCAAAACCACGGTAGGGTCCCCCGAGCACATCGGTGCTCGACGAAACAGACCCCGCAATCACAAGTCTCTGAAGGTCCGGGTACCTGTATTATTACAATTAATAATGGTCGACAGAAAAGTAAACTAATCTAAGCTACGGCTATCTATGCGACTATTCCGTGGCTCCCTCACTCCTGCTCGGTTCCTCGCGTCCTCTTGCGGCTCTATGCAGAAAAGAGCTGCCTCTGCCTGGGTCCTCGGGCCCTCCCAAGAAATAGAAACAGAAGTGTGTCAGACCAGATTATTATAAAAATAATAGAAAAGCAATAAAAGAAAATATATGCAAAAATGGAAATAAAACACACAAAATAAAAACAAACAGGAACAAAATAAAAAAAAGAAAACAAAATAAAATAAAATAAAGAAAACAAATATAATTAAAAAGCCGTGGACAAGAGAAAAGCCACGGGAAAAAGCCGCGGAAAACAAAACTAAACAAAAAGGAAAATTAAAGACTACTAAGCCGTGTTCCCCGGTAACGGCGCGATTCTGATTAGCGGTCCGAGCGACTAAGGTAAATCAGGTGTCAATGGTCATTGCGACCTCAACCTCTCAGGCCTGGAGCTCAATCAAGAAAAGAAAGAACCACCAAATCAGAAGACAAATCGATAAAACACAGATAGTGGTCCTCGCTATTTTATTTAACATGGTATAGCAATCAGGGCCGAACACAAGGAGCACGGATTGGCCTTACGGCCTACGAAGTAGTCTAAAAATAAAATAAACAAAAATAATTTTGGTGGATTTTTAATTATTTTTGATTTTCTGTATTTTTAATAATAAGGAAAATGTAAAAACAAATAAGAAAGCCAACAAACAAATATTTATAGAACACTCAAAATAGAGTCAAAAATCAAATAAAAATTGTTTTTATGTTTTTTTATCTTTTAAAGTGTTTTTGGTGAATTTTTCAGAATTTTTCAATTTTTAGTTGATTTTATTAAAATCAAGAAAAGGGAAAACAATAACAATATAAACAATCAGATTCGAAAGGCTAATTAAAAATATATAATTGGCCTATAAAAATCTGATGGTAATTTTTATGCAATGTAAATGCAAAAACTAAATTACAGAAAAAGAGTATGCAAATTTTTGAATTTTATAGAATTTTTATGAATTTTTATAAGGTTTTTAATGTTTTTTAATATTTTAGGTTTTTATAAGTCCAAACGGCACAAAAATTGGAGTGAAGCTAGCAAATAACAAAATCAACAATTCAAAGGAATTTTTATATTTTTCTTTTCCAAACAGTAACAAAAATCAATGTTTTTGATTTTTTTACATATAACAAAAAGCCTCGAAAATGTCCTAAAATTTAGGGAAATTTTTACACTGTGGCAGGAGCCACGTGTCCAAATTTCACCTAATTTGGAGTTCAATTGATATTTTATTCAATAAAAATAAGGCACATAACAAGCAAGGACCTAAATGTAAGAAAAAATATATGCAGGGGCTAAATCCTAACAAATATAAAGAAATCAGGGCCTGGAATGCAAATAGCCCAAAAACGCATGAGCTGGGCACGTGATTTGCGCTCACTGGGGTGTTAATGTCATTCCTATTTAAAACAAACCAAGCCGTAACACCCAACAATTACAGGATAAAATCTGCAAAATGTCCACTAAATCGCATGTCGAGGCACGCGTTCAATACACAAAGGGGCTAAACAGCAATATCTAAAAACTCTTAGGTCCTATATGCAAATTACCCAACTGAAAATAACTAAAAGAAATATTTATAGGCTAGATAGTAACAACCAAAATAAAAAGGGCCTACAAGAAATTTACCCCTTATGGAGATCTTTGGATGGAGGCGCGCCACGTGTGGAATCAGACGGTGGAGATGCGTTGATGCCTCTTCGAAGACCAACGGCTCGGATCTGATCCTCAGATGGATCAACGGTTGGGGCCTCCCGTAAATGGACGGTGAGGATTTGAACAGGGGCGGGAGGCTCTATCTGACGGTGGACGAGGGTCCTGGATGTACTCTTCACCGGCAAACTTCGTCGGCCAAATCGGTGCGCGCTGGACCTCTTCCGACGCTGTTCTGATGGGCGAAATGAAGCTGGACGTCGTCCGCAGCGGATGATCGACTCCGATGGAATAAGGAGGCCCTAGAGAGTCCCTGTGGCGATGGTGGCTCGGAGCTGCTGTTCCCGAATGTTTGGACCCCCATATGGGGCCCTTTGACCTGAATTCCTGCACAGAATGAAACCTGGGTCGAGGTAAAGCACCTTGACCCGTCAGCGGGTGAAGAAGGTGGTCTGGTAAGGCGGAGCGTCGCCCTGCGACGAAGCGACGGTGAAGGAGGGTGTGAAACCTGCTCCAGGGCGAGTCAGGGTGAATGGAAGGGCGTAGCAGGTGGAGGGAAGTCTGACGGAGGTGGTAGGGCAGTCGGAAGGGCGAATGGGTGACTGGAGCTAAGTGAATCGGACGGCGAAGACCGGCGTCGCGAATTGGGGGAAATTGAAAATTAAGCTAACCTAAGGGGAATCTGAACTAAAGGATGGGCGCAGTCATCTAGGATGGAGGTCGGGGACCTCCAGGGTCGTTGCCTCGACAGGGCCAGAGGCTCTAGCTCGCCTCGCGGCGGAGCTCGGCGGTGTAGCCGCCGGATCAGTGGTTCCCGGCTTCCCGTGTCTCCCTTCGACCCTCTCTTGCACGATTGTCACTCAGGCGAGGGAGAGGAGCTCACTAGCGATGAGGGGGAAGGACAAAGATCCGTGAAAAGTCAGCCAGAGGCGAGGCTTTATAGTTCTAGGGCTCTTGAAAGATGGAGGTCGGGCGAGTGAATCGGGGCTCGAATCCCTAGGCAAATCCCCGGGCAGGGGTCTTGGATTAATTAGTGATAATCGGGGCCCGGGGTTTTAGGAAATGGGAGGCGGATCAAGTTAGGAAAATTGAGAGAAGTCGGGTCAAAAACCCGATCCGCTTGGAAGGTGGTCCTTAGGGGAGACTTGACCGGGGGTCAACATCCCCCTGTGGACCAATCAGAATGCAAGATTTATTAAATATTTGGAAATTCATTTAAAAATAGAAAATGACCTAATTTCAAAATATTTACAAAATGAAAAATATTTATTTCTTTTCAAATAATTTTTTAATCATTTTTATTTATTTTTTTTGAAATATAAATTATGTATTTACAATATATTATTATATATATAGGAATATTTACATTTGTATTTTTTATTTTCATTTTTAATTGTTTATTTTTATACAATTATTCCAATTTATATTTTATTTATTTACAACATAAAATTTGGAATAGAAAGGTATTTTTATTTTATTTTTATGATTTATTTACATTAGTTAAATAAATATATCTATGTACATATGTACATGGTATATATACAAGGTGGGAAATGAATTTTAATATTTTTCCTTTTAATTTTATTTTTCAGATTTTTATTTTATTTTTTATAAACATGTACAAAATATGAGAAACACTTTTTTATTTTTATTTTGAGGAAAATAAAATTATTTATATACAGGTGTATGTACAAGCGTGATTGACCCTAACTCTCTATACTTGGTTTCTTTTGCGGTCAGGCCAAGGCTTGGCCCTCCCTTGGGATTAGGTCACTCAATATTTATTCTATATATTTCCCTCTTTTTCTTTATTTCTTTATACTTTTATTTTTGCACAAAAACATGCTAATTATTAATATTTACATAATGCATGTTTTTTTGTCAATTTATTATTTTTACACAAATATACATGGTTTTTTGCACTGGTTTTTAGCTAAAATAGAAGAATAAAGAGTGATGAATGGGGATTATTCACTCCACCTTGGCCTCTCCTTGCTGCAAAACTCTAGCCACACCTTGCTGCCACCACGGTGAAGCTTGTAGGAGTGATTTCAGGGGCTAAAGACCTAGAGAGAGCGACCAAATCAAAAGGAGATCAGAGGGGTATATTTATAGATAGATTTTGAGTGAGTTTCAAGGATCGATTACGTGCAATGGAACGAAGGTAGGTGGAGATTCTAGGAAGGGCATGGATGAGGGACGAGATGGCTACAGGAAGGTGGGTGTCTCAAAGGTAATGGATAAAGAATGGGGATGTGATAATTTGGCGAAGTAGGCACCTCGTGACTTCTGACAGAAGTCTGAGGGGATGAGGTACAGTTGACAGAGGTCAACAAATGGAGACGTATGGTTGGTCCACATGGTCCAACCAGGAAATTCCAAGGCAAAAATGCCTTGAAAATGAATAATAAATAGTAATTGACTATATTATTTTTAGGCTATGAAATGAAAAATGTTTCTAATTTTCTGTAGTATTTTATAAATATTTTTATTTATTTTTTAGAGTTTATTAATTATAAGTTTTATTTTAGGGTTTTAATTATAGGTATATTTACCTATGTTTTAAGTATTTTATTTTTATATTATAATTTGATTTTATTATTCTATTTTGTTATTTTATATATTTACAACTTATTTTTATATACTTAAATTACTTTTATTATATTTTTATGATATAATATATACAGTTTAATAAATACAGTGTATATCATATAGGTATAGTTATTGTATTTTCATCTATATATTTAGTGTTCATATTTTATTTTAATATTTTCTTTATGGTTTTATCTTTTTAATATGTACATATGATATCAATAATATTTACATTTGAAAAAATACGATATCATAAAATAATGAATAATAAATAAAATGAATATTTTATTTAGGTATATTGTACAATAGGGGTCCAAAATCTAACTTTCACATACTAACTCCAAAAAATATGAAACCACTTTCATTAAATAGATTGTTAAAAGTTATATAAAATCAAAGTGATTTTGATACATTTTGAGTTTTTATTTGGGAGATATAGGTCTGTGATGTTTAGGTTTTAGGATTTTATTATGTGTATAAAATGTACACTGTATGTTATTTTTGTATGAAATAATTTTTGTATTTTTTTATACATTTTAGCTATAATTTTTGTGTACAACGTTTCTTTATTTATGGTGTAAATAGTAATGAATAAAATAGTTCACAAAAAGTAATTATTCACCTATTTTGTAGAGTGATCCGTCTGTGTTTTCTGTATAATTAGTCGCCGTATCTCTCCCTATTGTATTCCTTGTAGATTAAGTCATCATGGTGACTGAGTCTCGTAGTCTAGGGTCATTTCAGTGTCCTTGTCATTTCGCTCTTTTTTTTCTTTCCTTTATTCCTTTATTTGCAATAAATAAAATAAACGTACGGTATTTTATACAGTATTTGGTACAAATTAATGAATATTTATTTTGACAAAATTAATGACATATTCATGCATTCAGCTAGGGTTTATAGGACAAAATGAAAGAATAAAGGTGATGAAATGGAGATCCATCAACAATGCGGGCTACCTGCTCCTTGCGACGGAAGTTGTTCGGATTGGTTTCGACCTGAGCTGGTATGATAGTCTTTGTGGTTGTCAAGTAGTCTATCTTCTCTCTCATCTCAGCCATGTTCTTCATTATATAAGACAAAAAATCAAGGGTCAGGTTAACTGGGGCAACCTCAGAAGATCTAACCTGTTGTGGCATGTGACTCTTCTCATACTGTAGAGGCTACTGCTGGTAACTCTGTGAGTATTGAGGTGTATAAGGAAGAGAAAAGTATTATTGGTAGGGCTAGGAGGAGTACTGGTTGTGATATTGAGCATTCAACTCTTGATATTACTAGTGATGGTATCCAGACTACTATTGATAGTTATCCTGCCTCCAGTTGTAAGCATGTTGCGGAGGCTGCTACTGGGTCGGGTTGGGCTAGTTATTGTGCCCACCTTATTGCTGGTGATATGGTCGACTGGTCTAGTTCTGACCCAGGTGTTGTCCCTAAGGATGGGTCAGCTGCCGATCATTTCTCCAGCGTTCACCTCTTGAATGTTCGGGGGAGGTGGAAAACAAGGCTCGAGATACTAGACTGGGACTCTGGCGGCTAATAGACAACCATCTGTGTCTGCGACTGTGGTGGCGGCTGCTCAGGGGCCTGCATGTAATAAATGTGTTGTACTGAAGGTTGTCTATGACTCGACTGAGGCGGTTATGGTTGTGTTTGCTCCTTCTTCTCAGCTGGAGGCTCAGATGCAGTGGTCATTACATTGCAGGCATTGATGGTGTTCACCGTCAGCTCCAACTTCTTGGTAATAATGTCGAGTTGTCCAAGCCCTTCATCCTTTGCTTGATCCCGATGAGCTTCTCTAGGTCATTCTACCTCTTCTAAATGATGTCTAATTTTGATAGGTGACTCCAAAGGATATTCTAGTCAGAGTTGTTCTATCTGTCAACATCATGTGTATCCACAATGTTTACATTTTTGTGAAGGACCTATGGTGGCGGCTGAATCTGGAAGGAACGAGATGAGGATAAAGCAGCCTCTCCTTCGGTCATCTCCTAAAAGATCTTTTATATTGTGTCATCATCCTTGTTGAAATGGGAACGTCCGCATGCGGCTTCTACCAGACATTGACTGTTATTTGTCACGCTCCCGAAGAAATGTTGGACCAAGTCGGTCTTCGGTATGTTGTGGTGGAGCACTTCTCAATCAGATCACTGAAATGCTCCCAAGTTTCATGGATGGACTCTTGGGGTTTTTGGGATATGCTAGCAATCTTCGACCGCATGAGATTGAGACAGTCAAGAGGATAGTATTTGTGCAAAAAAACTGACTTCAATTCCTCGGAATTCATTACCACCATCCCCAAGTGGCCCAATGAGATGTTGGAGTAGTGCATTGTGCTGCAGATACAAGCAAACTGTTGTAGATGTATGTACGACTCCTTGTTGGAATTTTCGTGGAAGCTGGGGATGAGCAAATGGAATAGCGACTTTAGCTTCGAAGTGTCCATGGATCGATAAGATTTGAATCCACTCAGTAATGCAGCTTGTCCCAGAGTTGTATATCTATTTGAGGGTTGGCTTGGGTGAGACTCTCCTTTATTTGCTCTCGCCTCCACGAGATCCATCTATAGAGTGATTATCCTCATCATCACGGTGGATATCATCACCTCCTCCTCGAGGTGCCTTCCTCTCTTTTGATCTCCTCCTCAAGTTATTTAGCTTATATATTGAAAGGTGACTTGAGCTAGATCTTGGTCAGTTAATCAGTGATGGATGACCTCGATCGAGGCCAAGGGCTAACTGCTCACTTCATACTGACTTGGGCCAGTGCCATGCTCTGTGTTCGGCTCTGTGCTCAGTTGTTGTGGTCCCTTTCCTCTACCTATGGGAGCCATCACAGATTCTGACTATGAAGGAATGAGCTCTAGATCAAGGTTAAGATCTGCAAAGGGAAATACACCCCGATCAGTGTACATGCAGGCACCAGATGGAGAGAAGAATTCAGAATTAGGGTCAATCCTGAATTTTATTAGGGATGGAGGGGTGTATGGAGTAAAATCAATCTCCACCCTAAAGGGGCAAAACTCGGGAAGAGAGTTTTCCCAATCAGTGGGAGAAAGAAGAAGCTGGAGTCTCGAGGGTGGCTCAAGGATTCTGAGCCATATACCTAGGAATTGCCCTGATTTATTAGAGATGCCAAAACCGAGGAGTCGATGTGGGTGTTGGAGTCCCAACTAAGTTGTCTGGGAGTCGTCATTTTAAAGGTAAGAGAAGATCCATTTGGATGAAGGATGCGATGATGAACAAGAAATAAATGGAATGTAAAACAATAGAAGGCTCACAATGAGCAAGGGTCAAAGAGGTAGTGAGAAAAGAAGAATGACAAAACTGTGCAACTTCGCAGAACTTTGATCTTTGGACCTAAATCTAAGAAAACAAACACTAAGAAAAATTAGGTTCACCAACTCAACACATGTGAATATGTAAGAGTTCGACTATTTTTTATCTTTTCAATTTTAGAGTTGTGATTCAGAAAAAAATTGTCATGAGTCCTTGTCGGTTAGCCCTAGATGAGAGCATGTACTACTAGGAGAGTATTCCCATACTCGTTCCACCTCCTTTGTATCTTTTGATCTGCACTTTTTGAGGTCCTCAATATTGGTCCTAGGTGGCTACTCAGCCAAAGAAAAGACCAGGAAGCTGATAGGAGAAACCACTACTTCCCCACAAGTGGGGTACTCAGATGCAAACCGATGAGACATACACACGCGTGAGGGCATAGAATAGGCTCATTACTTCAAACCAAGTCGGATTCTCCACACAATGTGAGAACACCATCGTCGATAGGGCCCTACTCAGTCATGTACGATAGAAGCGCCAATACTTAACCAGTCCTGAGTGGTAGTTGAGGCAGGCATAGATCGGTTTTTCAGCTCTATTCCTTAAGGGTTGTGCCTCACTCAGTGTGGAATCTACCTAAACTCAATGAGGGCTTCATGAACCCCAAACAATGATGTTCGTTGCGATTTTTATTTAGGTCAAAGTTCAATTAATAGTCCCCTTGCTTTAATTTTTTATTTTCACTTTTTGAGTATTCTAAATATCACGATGCCTAGCACTTTTTTATTTTCTTTTTACCCAAAGTTCTCAAAATCAGAGGGGGAGTACGTCAAAGCAATGCAAGGCAACACTAAGATGGAAATCTCACCTTTGTGCCTAAATTACGAATGCTCAGATAGAATACTTACAATGCTTCCCAGCACTCTCCATGGGGGATGCATGACTAAATTTTTTAAACCTAATCTACATGCACGATATGCAACGAAGCAAATCGTCCTAAGCAGGAATTGCTATTATCCTGAAGAACCAAATGCTCAACACTAAGAGGAGAAATGTAAGAGTACGATCTAGGAGGCTCATCGGTGCCCGTCACAGCTGGTCTTGCAAGCATTGTATGGAGACCTCTCGCATCACGTGGTTTCAAGTCTAAGTGTTCGACAATTAATTTGAGCTAAGTCCAAATGTAAAGACTATAGGAGCATGCAATATATTAGTTGTTTGTCCTTAATTTACTCGATCAAGAAATCCTAAAATGATAATGGCTCATTACACAAAAAAGAAATAAAAATAAGGAGCATAGCACAAAATGCGGAAAATAAAGAAATGAAGGTAATGAAAATGCAGAAAATACAGTGAGCCCCCAAGTAAACAAACACTTGAAAATTAGACCCAAATGTTCAAGTCCACATCTACCTGTATTATTACAAATTAACAATGCAAAAATAAAAATAACACTATCTCACAAAAAGAAAATAACTATGCTAATGATCATCTCTCTCCTGCTCTCTCCTCTTGGTTAACATAGAGAATGACCAAGTCCTCGTTGCTCGGGTATTCCAACCACCTAGGTAGTCACTGTCACGACGAGGTCCCCTACAAGAAAATAAAAGAGAATGGATTAGAATAATTAAACAATCATCTCAAATAAAATAGGAAAAATAAAAGCAGAAAAATATTGAAGGAAAATAACAACCGAAATCTATCCGATGCGTTACTCCTTGGCAACGGTGCCATTGGTTATACCAAGAATTATGAGGTTCTTGTGTTCCACACAAGGCGGGAACACAGTCGCTGAAGCGACCCACAGTAACCTCAAATTTAAACAATAATTAACCCACAAAAGCAATCAATCAAGCAATAAAAATGAGGGGCTAAAATCATTATAACTCTATATATAGCTATATAGTGGAAGTACATAGAGGGTATAGAACAGAGGGAGCACCACGAATAGGCAACAGAAATTGGCAAAAAGACAACAATTGTTTTTGGTGTTTTATGAATTTTATCTTTAGTGGGTTTTAAATTATTTATTTTTTTAGATTTTTTAATTTATAGATTTTTTGTATTTTTATTTTATAATGTTTATATGCTTTTTATTTTTAATTTTCTTTTACTTGTTAATTACATATAAGATAATTATATATATAATATAGAAAATAAAAATGTACAAAATAATGACAAAATCAGGGAAATACCCTAAGGTACAATCCTTTTATTTTTTAAAATTTTAAAATATATTTATGGTATTTTTAATAATAATATGATTATTAATACTAATATTATAAAAATATAGCTATATAAATATACATGGTTCTTTTTATATTTATAAAATGGCTATAGTTTTTTTAAAAATAAGGAAATAAAATAGTTTTAGCATTTTTATATATTTCTTTATTTTTGATATTTTTCTCAAAATTTTGCTAATTCTTTTGAATTTTTAATTGAGTAAAAAAGGAAAATGGGGACTTATATTAATAGACTGAAATGTTTTGATTTCAAAATAGTTAAAAAGCTCAAAACTTCCAAACCTAATTTTAAACTAAAATAGATAAATAAAAGAAAATTCAAAAAAATAGAATATTTTTATTATTCAAATATTATTTCTATTTTTTATTATATTTTATGGTTTTCTGATTTTTTGGATTTGTCTTTTTAGTTTTTAGGAGATTTTAGCTGTAGCCAGAAAATACACTAATAAACACTCTCTAATTTTTTTGGAATTTTGAAAATAATTTTATAATTTTTATGCATTTTTAAATCTAGATAGTGATAGAATTATAAGTTTTTAATTCTTAATAAATAAAAAAATATTGTAAATACCTAAATAAAAATATATGTGAAAGATATCACTATTTAGTATTTATTGTAATTTTCTACCAATTTTTAGGATCATGGAGCTATTTTTAATAAACACAAAATGCAATAAAAAGAAAATACACACTGATAGGGGTATTTAAGCAAATATAGTAAATGTTTATCCCATTTTCGAATAACAT
Source organism: Ottelia alismoides (assembly GCA_037367405.1). NCBI lineage: Eukaryota > Viridiplantae > Streptophyta > Magnoliopsida > Alismatales > Hydrocharitaceae > Ottelia > Ottelia alismoides. The sequence goes on along the minus strand of JAZKJV010010271.1, from coordinate 263,071 downwards.
ACAAAATTACAGGGCTAAAAGTGCAAGAATCCTAAAATATTCTTAAAACAATAAACATATAGGGGTATACATGCAATTATCTACGTGTTCAGGTGGCACAAAGTAATTTTAACAAAAATATTACATGTAATATTTAAATTTAGGGACTAAAATGAAATACAAAAAACCCAATTAATCCATTGCAAAATGTCCAACCCCTTACATGCACACGCAAGTAGGGTGACATGGTGAGGGACCAATAAGTAAATCACATAAATCACAGGGCTTACTTGCAAATTTTACTGAAAATATATAACTGTAGAAGAAAGTTTTAATAATAGAAATTAAAATTCAAATGTGCAGGGTATATGGCAAAATTATCCACACATGGTCGATCCAACGACGTGGATGATCTCATTAATCCATGTGGCTCCTTCAGGTGCGGCGATACTGGTTCGACTACCGACATTTCAGACCAGATCTCGCCTCTGATCCAATGGATGAATGTTGGTGAGATCCAGCGGTCACCGAGCGACTTGGAGCAAGTTCTTCATGAAATAACTAGGAGGATGCTTGGAAAACCATGGGAAGAACTCGCCTCATGCGAGCTTCTTTCCATAGAATCTTGTTACACAGTCCTGCTCCTTCGCTTTTAAGTAGCTCTACTCGTTTCTGGAAGGATCACGCGGCGTCTGTACAACTCAGCGAAATCCGAGACTCATCGGAGGAGCCTTGGAGGTCGTAGACACTTGAAGATGTTCTTGTGGCTCAAAAATACCTCAACCAAGGTTCTGGGCCATCAGGACCTGCACAATTTGCTTAAAAATAAAAATATGATGGATCCTGAGGCATTAGAGGGTGAGAAAGAGTGAGTATGCATCGGGGTGATGCTCTCCAACAAACGGTGGAGATGGGAGAGCTGATCTCCAGATCTGTGAGTGATCTGAGGGAGCAAAGGTTCCAGGGGGAAGATAAGGCAAAGGGGAAGAAAATGAAGGTGGCATGAGATCGAACGGTGTCAGATCTTGTGAAATGAAGGGCCAAAGCCAGAGCTCTGGCAAACAAATCTTTTGGGTTTTTAGGTGATCCAATGCTAAATTAAACAAAATAACAACTAAACTACACTACTGACCAACCAAGGAATTGAAAACATAATAAATAAACGCTCACCAGACCTGGGGTGGTCGGGAGCAAAAGCTCGCGGTGGAGGTGACCGGCGGAGCTTGATCAACTCAATGCTGGCCCTTCCTTTCTCGTCAAACCCCTGGAGAGGTTCCTGCTGTCATCAGGAATTTCATCGCTCTTACGGTTAGGGTTTGGATGGGTGAATAGGGATATTCAAATGGGAGGAGGATGCGAAGCTTTATGCACGATGCTTTTGTTCGTGGAGTGTGCTTGATTCTGTGGACTTCAGATCGAGAAATGAGGGAAGTGTGAAAGAAATATGTCAGAGTTTCAAATGTCATGAAGGAATCATTCTAAATGGATGCAAGGAGAAGTGGGAATAAATCGAGGAAGTTTCGGTCAAACGCTCTGAAAGTGGCCAAACCAAGGAGACCAGGGAGTTAACCTGGGTAAACCCGCCCTTCCTCCAAATTGGGCCACGTTTCCCACAAAAAGACAAACACAAGAAAAAAAAGAAATGATTGAAAACGAATATAAAATGAGTATTTTAATCTGATTTTTTTATTTTTTCAATGTTATTTGTTTTATGTTACTTTTTACAAGTATAAATATAGGTATATTTTCCTACATAATATGTATTTTGTTTTTTTGTATTTTAGATTTTATTGTTATATGTACATAATTTATATATTTATAACTTATTTAGATATACATAAATATATTTTTGTTTTATTTTTCTGAAGTTATATGTACACTTAATTAAATATACATGTTTATCATATATATGTATATATAATTCATATATGTATCTTTGTACATTTAATTATTTCGTTGCAATTTTTTGAATTTTCTTATGTACATATATTTAAATAATATTTACAAAATTATAGAAATATAGAAGTACGAAAAATATAAAGAATAAACAAATGATTATTTATTCATGTATACTATGCAATAGGGGTCCAAAACCTTACTTTTGCATGTTAACTCCAAATTGAATGAAACCACCTTCATTAAATAGCTAATAAAATGCTATCTACAATTAAAGGTTATTTGGTGAATTTTGAGTTTCTATGGAGAAGATACAGGTCTGTGAAATTTGGATTTTTATTCAGAATGTATAAACACAATGTGCATTATTTTTATGTGAAATAATATTTGTAATTTTTTTTGTATTTTTACCTACAACTTTCATGTACAAAGATTACTGATTTGATGTATAAATAATAAAGAATAAAATAGGTCTCAAAAATGACTTATTGAAAAATTAAAAATAGGGTTTTTATTGTAGTTTTGACCCTTATCTCCCCCTATTTTATTCCTTGTCGACCGAGTCATCATGATGCATAGGACTCAAGGTTTAGGGTCATTCAATACCTATGGTATTTCATTTCTTTTTCATTTCTTTTCTTTATTCTTTTAATTTGGCTTTAAATGGTTTGTTTTAAACAATATTTACACAATAAATATAACTTAATTTATGCAATATATTTCTATATACATGCATTTAGATAGGGTTTAAATGCCAAATTGAGAGAATAAATGTGATGAAATGGAGATTCACCACCTACTGTCACTAAGGGCAAGCTCATTAGGTAAAACCAAGGGGTCTGGTGAAGATCAAAAGGGTAATATCATAAAATGGAGTAGGAAGATGCGTTATAAAAAGGAGGACATTGACTAGGTATCACATGAGAATTGAGGGGTGTACGAGGTAATGGAATGGTTGGTGTGACAATGCGTTGTGTTGAGATGATTTTTCATGAAGGAGTTGAGTAGAATCGGGCAGTATGTTTGATGTGAAAAAAGGAAGGGGGTTGGCATCTAACAGGGTGCAGCAGGTGCAAACCTAGGCTAAGGGTACCGTTACCCCAAGGTAAATGAACCCTTTGCCCTCATTGGTCCACGTCTGCTAGAAAATGATAAAATCGAAAATAAAATATTTATTAATTCAATGATAATAGTAAATGATTTTATTAGTTAAAACTCAAAACATAAAAAATGTATATTATTTTATGTACTATTTTCAGATGATTTTTAGTTATTTTTATTCTGAGGTCTTAATGTTAACAAGTATATACATAGGTATATTTACCTATATTCTAAGTATTTTACTTCTATTTTTTATTTTTTATTGTATTATTAAATATATATATTATTTATTTATAATATATTTAAACACATATTTGAATTTTTTTTCATTTTATTAATATACTTAAATAAATATGTGTATATACATTATATGTATAATATACCTATATATTTTAAGGGTAAAATGTGTATGCCCACTAGGGGGAGCTAACTGAGCTCCCCCGACGCATTTTTCAAAGATTTTTCTATTTTTTTAAAATAAAAATTATTTAAATTCATTATTATATCCCTATATTATGTCATTCAAATTTCATGCGAAACAGAGCCTCCTACGACCTCCATCTAGACAGGGTCGATTTAAAAAATCCTTAGACCGTTAAAAAATGACTGTCTGGATAGAGGCCATAGGAGTCTTTGTTTCACAAGAAATTTGAATGACATAATATATGGATATAGTGATGAATATTCACGGAAAAAAATTCAAAAAAAATAAATAAATGGTGAAAATAGGGCAGGGGGAGCTAAGTTAGTTCCCCTATGGGGGCAGCCCCATTTTCCTCATATTTTAATGTATTATTTATTTTAATGAATTTTTAATGCTTTTATTTTGTGTTTGTATATTTAATATATTCCAAACAATATTTACATATATTTAAAAATATAATAAAGGTAAAAATATAAAGAATAAATTAAATGAATAAAATATATGTGTGTATAGTACAATGTGACCTAGAAATCCGATTTTTGCATCTTAACTCTATTTTTAATGAAATTACCTTCATTAGATAGATAATTTATCTTTAAAAACAATAAACATGAATATCGTGAATTTTGAGTTCATAAGGAGAAGATATTGATCTGTGAAGTTTGGTTTACGATTTCATTAGTGTGTCCCAGTAGTATTGTGCATTATTTTATGTGCAATTATTTTTTTATTTTTTATATATTATTATAAACAAGTTTCATTAGAATATTTTATTATTTGACGTATGTAAAATGGAGAATAAAATAGTGTAAAAATGGCGATTTATAGTTAATGAAATTAGGGTTTATGTGAGTATACATTCATTGGTCCTATCACCCTATACTTTATTCATGGTTGACCAACCCAATATCGATTTGGTCTTGTGGTATAGGATCATTCAATATCTTTGATACTCCATTCTTTTTTTCTTTTTCTTTATTCTTTCAATTTATAATTAAATACTAATATTTAGACAATATTTATAGGTTAAACAATGATTGTTGTTTTGTACAAATTAATGCTATATACATGCATTTAACTTGGAATTTAAGGCCAAATGAAAGAACAAAGATGATGAAATGGAGATTCATCACCAACATGTACTTGCCTTTGATAGCCCCTAGCAAACACTTATGAAAATGAACGCATAAAAAGAAAAAATGAACAGAAAATGGAAATAAGCTGGAATATTTTTAACTCTTAAACTTACTTTCATAGAATCAAAGTTTGGAGCTCAGCCAGACCTTTGAATTTTAATTTGACGGGAACCTTATTGGGAATCGAGCTTCAAACTCAATAGCCCTCAAGAACAAAAAACTATGTCCAAGTCTCCTCAAAAGCCAGGTCAGAACAAGTCTACATCATATGCAAACCCTTTTGTACGAGTCTATCTTGTAAAGTGTAAGTGATATGTAGCTCCTCTCGACTGAAGTGGCAAAGATATAGTCTTCTCCAACATGGTGACCCTAATTCCCCAATCTAACAACTCTTTCCATGAGGAGTGGGGTATTTCCTTCTTAGTTCAAGTGTAACTGGCTCAAGAAGAGGGGGTAAAGGAGAGAATGGACGGTAGACAGTGTAGATACCAATCATAGGAAGCTTGACCAGTGTAGTCAAGTCATCCAGCTGCACGCATCCATGATATCTTTGAATTTGAAGCATAAGCCTTCCTTATTGAGTACATATTCCAATGGGATTTTTTCATTGATTTTGGTTGTCTACCTTTTTTAAAGTCTTTATTGCATACTTTTTCTAAAAGTTCATGTACAATCACATTTACATAAGGACTTTTTCCTCTTGGGCTAGTAGACTATCCCTCTTTTTAAGCTTTCTTGCAACCCCAACATTTTGTCTTTGGATCTCATCTCTACTGGGCTGAGTTGGGGGACACTGGCAACTTATAGTAATTATGTATGTTTCTATTCGTGTGTGTCTCATGATGGAAAATCCAACCCTCTACCACCTATTCTGAGTTGAGATAAGTGTAAGTAGTGTGTGTCCAAGTTAGATCAATGTTGACAAGAGTCATGTGTGCATTCTCAAAATATTCTACATAGGAAATCAAGATGACATATGAACCCAATCTCGTGGTCTCAAAGAAATAAGTCTCAACAGACTTGATAAGCCACAACTCCAGTTCTTAGAAGGTTCCTGTGATTAAGTGGATTAAGGTCCAACCAAGCTCCAATCTTTGGATTTTATTTAGACCAGTTCAATTTTCACCATCATTCCAAAAAATGTAAATGTAAAGGAAAATATTTTTGTGAAATATAATTTTCGATTTTGAACTTTTTATGGATTTTGGAAAAGTTCTGTAATTTTTTATGCAATTTTTGAAAGAAATTTGCAAATTTTTATGGTTTTTTTAAAAAATGGAAATTTTCAGGGATTTTTAATTAAGGTTAGTGTTTGGTGTTTGTACAAGCATTTACAAGGATTGGGAATGAATTTTACATGGAATTTTGTACACAGATATACACCAATTAAGTGTCGATTATTATTCATATTTTTCATACAAGTTTTATATGCTAGGGTCATAAAGTGTTTTTTTCGATGATTATATACATGGTTCTCAAAAAGTTTGAAAACATTTTACAAACATTAAAAAAACTTTATTTGAAAATAATTTTTACAAATACTTTACAATCTTTTACAAAGATTGAAAATCATTTTGCAAAGATTTTTCAAAGGTGTAGATTTTTTCAAATGCGGTTTACAACCATTTTCTACATCATTTGTAAAAGGTTTTTACAATGGTTTGAAAACATTTTACGAATGTTTTCCAAACAGTTTCAAAAGATTTATCAAGATATTTTCCAAACATTTTCCAAATCATTTTGCAAACTATTTTTAAACCGAATTATTTGATGTATTTACAAAGATTTATTGTGTATTTCAATTGTATGTCCTTTATTCATTATTATTTTTTATCCATATTATTGAAATAAAAAAGTATGAGTCATGGTTGAAATATATGCATCGTATATATGATACCCCTATATATATTGTGAACTATGTCCTCATAGTAATCAAAGAGAAAAAGGAATACATAACTTGTGCTGAGCATAGGAGAAACAACTCGGTCAAAGAATAAGTAGTCGATCATTTCCCCTGTATTTTGTATCAACTAGTCTTGAGTATAGCATGTTGTACACAAGGCAGGGATGATCGAAGATCAGAAAGAAAAAATCAACAGCTCATCTTCTCTCCCCCTATACTTAGGGTAAAGGATCCCTAAGTATAGAACAGTATATCAACATGTGAGGAGACATGTGAGGGGACAAAAATTGGAATATGAAATAAAAAGGAAAGGAGGAACACATCACTCCCCATATACTTAGGGTAAGAGATCCCTATGTATAATAAATAACAAGAGTGTTAAAATAGAACAAAGAAAGAACACTCGACTCGGTCACCTCCCCTACACTTAAGATAAAGCACATCCTCAACAAGGAAAACACAATGATCGAGGTGGATGATAGAAATGGGGGATGAGATGGTAGAAACGAAAGGAATATACAAAGTGATAAGATTATATAGATGTAAGAAGGTAAAAACTTTACCTTCTTGCATGACCGCTGAGGAATAGATCAGACAAGGTGTAAGTCGATATCGGAGTCAGCAATTGATGAAATCTGGTTAGATCGATGTTGCAGAAATCTTCAATGGTCTCAAAATGAAAAGGCATGAACTCATCAGTGTAAGAAGGTCAGGTCAGGTCTAGCCTAGAAAGTCTCTTTTTTTCTTCCCTCTGTGGTAAAATATCAATAGATTAAATGTTGTGGATCTCATCAACACAACATCACACACAAGAAGAAGTAATGCATAGGTATATGCTCTCCGAGTCTTCCCCCTTGAAGAGGAATTCCCAGGTCTCAGTATTGTCCATGGCAAAACAAACCTCTCTAATCTCAGTAGCTAGGTCATAGTCCTCTCAGTCGGCTGACACATGTATACTCTCATCAGGGGTTGGTTTCTAGGGTGTAGTAGGTGTAGTCATCATCGAAATCATAATGTTCTTGTTGTGGGAATTAAAACATCTCTCTTCATATTCATAATCAATAACATCATTTGTACTAACGAGGAAAGGCTGATCTAGGATGATTGAGTGTGCTCCATAAAGGTGGAGATCTCCATGGGCAAAACAATAAAATCAATAGGTGTAGTTGATGCCCTAGATCTAAATGCCAACGTTTTCAAGAATACCCTTTGGCCTCTTTATTGATCGATCAACAAATAGACAAATCATCCTGGTTTTCTTGAGAGGCCTGAGATTGAGTGTCTCCACAACTGAGGAGGGTATTATGTTGATTGATGCACCATTGTCAAGTAGAGTGTTATCAAAATGATGGTAACAAATGACACATCTAATGAAGGGTGTATCAATGTCCCATTTCTTATTTGGTAGAGGATGGGTGATAGTGTGGGCAGTGGCCATGGTCAGAATGTGGCCCTCAGTCTTGCGACGTCTCTTCTTTGTCTTGAGTGCAGGTGACAAGTCCATGGATTGACGATATAGGGCTTCAATTATATCTTGAATAGCAGCCACCACTTCGGGTTTAGATAATAATTTTTTAAAATTTTTTATCTATTCCTTATAATGGAAGAAGTCAGAATCAACATGTACACAAGGGTGACTAGAAGGTTGTACAAGGTCATCCTTCATAGGTAGGGTTGTGGGAACTATGGTGGTTGCATGTGTGTGCGATGGATAGCACAGGTGCCCTCTCCTCAGAATCTATCCTAGATAGGTATATTCCATTCTTGTCTTGTTGGATTTTTTATTGTACTCATTTTTTGTATTTTAGGTGACTACGATCTCCCATGGGTGGCCTCTCGTGACTCCAATGCATCAGAAGTGAAGCTCCAATGTAGGTCTTATTATGTTCAGTGTGGGTCTTTATCCTCTTCTGCATTTGCTCCACTAGCTGGGTCATGAGATCAAGAGTGGGGTCCAAGGGAGGAAAATCCAACAATGAGGCATCGGGTGGGGGTGATGGTGGGAAATGTGACTGTGGTGGTATGGAAGGTGGAGGAGGGTACTCAAAATTTGGTGATCGACACCGTGGGTGTGCAAGCTGCATGTGCGGCCAATCGAGAGGAGGGTCCATCTTGATAGGTAGGTTTAATAGCATATATGTAAAAAAAAATCTGAAATATAATACTCATGACCAAATGGAGGTCCACCGAGTGGGTGGAATGAGAAAAATCCACGAAGCATGAATAAAAGTTGCTCCAATCAGCTATCTCGATTTTAAGAGGAGGGGATCAGGGAGATCATGATGGTCTAGTCAAGAAATGATCAGAAAAAGGAGCAAATGCGAGGAATGATCAAACACACAAAATAAACATAAATCAAAACCCTCAATTCACCAATTCAACACTATGAAGGCAACACTATGAACACATAAATCAAATTCGATCTTTTATCTTTTCTGATTTAGAGTTAGGTGTCTCCTAGAGCGATTGTATTCGAGTTGGTGTATCACACCTACTAGAACATTAGACCACTTCATTTAAAGTTGGAGGCAAGTGCTTTCAGCAATAACAAGGCTCAAGAGCCGACCCAAGTGCTTAAGGCACGAGTCCAAGATTTGGGGCATATTCCTTATGTGTACACGGCTCACTTGGTTCGGAGCATACATGCAAGAATGAGGGGGTTACTCTCCCCAAAATAATGATATTTGTCGCTATGTTTAGTTCTAGAGTCGAGTTCAGTTATCAGTCCTAATTTTATTGGTTATCACTTTTTTGATATTTTTGAAAAAGAAAGCAAGTAATGAATTTTCCAATTCCTTTTATTACCTAAGTCCAATAAACATGGTAAGGAATTAGGAAATGTCAATGTACAAAAATCAATGAATGCAAATGTTAGAGATAGGGACGCGTAGCTGACTCCAACAGTCTACATGCAAGATAATCCGCACATAAAATTAAATATATCCTATATGTGTCCATGCAAAAACCATCCTAGCAGGAACTTATACTCATGAAGCACATATTCATTAATTTGACTAAGCCCAATGGTCTATACGAATAGAATTCTACTAAGTTTGTGGACCTAAGTCTACATGGCTTAATCAAATAAAAACCTAACACAAGGAGCTTCAATCACACAAAACAAAGGAAAAGAAAGTGAAAAACTTAAAACACGAGAAATAAAATAAAGAGAAAATTATGGAGAATGAAAAGTAGAAGCGATAAAAACACAACAAAAATCGAACTGACCTCCCAAGTGAATAGACACCTGATTAAATGGGTTTATGAGTGTCTAAGTGTCTAGAGAGTTAGTTACTGCAATAGTTTACAAATGTCAGTCTCTCATAGAATAAACAAAAAACTTGACTACTGTTATGCTGGTCTTCTTTTCTCCTCGATCTTCTTTCATGCTCTCTCCTATCAACTCAGCTAAGAAAGTCGATCTCCAATTTGCTTAGCTGCCTCGGTCTCCTAGAAAAATATCCTCGTGTAGCAGGCACTTGCAAAATGGGTCAACAAAAAGAGATGATTAGAAAAGACAAACCATTATTGAAATAAAAAGCAAATAATGAAAATAAGAAGAGGCAGCTATATACAAACTATCCTCTGTGTTCCTCCACATCAACGGCACTATTTTATTGATTGCTGGAGTAAAGGTGCCTAATGTCTGGTCTTTGAGGAGCATGCGGTGTTCGATATATCAGATCCTACAATTGTTGTATCAGCCCTCTCTCAGCACTCGACACGTAACTCAATTCGAATCAATAAATAATCAACACACAAATAATGTATGCAATGAAAAATAAGTAAGATGAAATTTATTATATCGTACCAAAATATGTATATAGTATGTAAGTGTAGGGATCTAACCTATGAGAACAACGTAGGATATGTACAATTTTTATTAATTAATAATAATTATTTATAATGATTTTTGTATTTTTATCCCTTTTCTAATTTTTTGGGGTTTTAATTATATGTGAATTTTTATGGATTTTAAAAGTTTTATATATTTTTAATATACTAAAATTTTATAATATTTATTTCCTTTTTAGTTTTGTAAATTTTTAATTTCTTTTAATTTTTAATATATAATATATTATTATATATATATAAATAATGATATTATAGTTAATTTAAGTAATATATAGAGTATATAGTATATATATGGTTTTATATTTTTAAATATAGATACTCAAAAAAAAAGCAAACATTTTTGTTTTTTAATGTTTTTTTATCTATTTTATAATTTCTATGGATTTTTGCTCATTTTATGTATTTTTAAAGTAATAAAATGTACAAACAGTGAATACAATGATATAATCGAATTGTTTTGGGATTTAAAAATAGGTATTGGTCTCCAAAATTCCCAAAATGATTTTTAATATATATTATATCTAAAAAATATATAATACATAAAATAGTATTTTTGGATTTTTAATGAGTTTTTGTTGATTTTTATAGTGTTTTATGGTTTTGTCATTTTTGAAGTTTTTGATTTGTATTATTTAGTAATTTTTGGATATATGGTAGAATATATAATAATATACCTAATATAGTTTTTAGGGAATTTTTAGAAGTGTTTTGATATTTATTTTGGGATTTTAATAATTAAACATAAAGAAAATTCAAGTTTTTATATTTTTTTAATAAATAGGAAAACTTTATTAAAAATACATGCAGAAAATATATGTCATCAAGCATAGTAGCAAGCACTTAAATTAATTTTCCATTATTTTTTGGAGCAATAAAATATTTATAAAGAAGAATATACACAAAAACAAAAGCTACAGTTTATAGGGACCTATTTGTAATTAATAAAAACTTAAACTTGATTTCACAATAGATCCAATAATTCTAAGGAATATAATACAATTTCCCCAAAAAGTGTCTCACATGGGTAACCACGTGAGGTGACATGGCTTGGACCAAATTGTAAATAACTGAAAGTTTGAGTTTCTATGTGCAATTTATACAAAAATATTACAACGTAGATAAAGATTTTAATACTAAATAAAAATAGAAAAACAAGCGGGGGTGAAGAATGCAAAATACCCCCAATAGTATGCAATCCAATGACACCACTGATCTCACTTAGACATGTGGTACTCTGTGGACGGCGGATGACGGTTTGCCGATGGACGTCTTGGATTAGATTCACAGATGGATCCGACGGTGATGGTCCAACGACTGGAGGAGGACCTAGAGCTTCATTCTAATCCAATGAATGTTGCTTCCCAACAAGAACTGGGAAGAACAATTGTTGGTCTTCTGCTCGATGTGCAAAATCTCCGATTCTTCGATGATGTGTTCCTGTTGCTGAAATTCTCAATATAATGCTAGAAATGGTCCACAGTTAATTAGTTGCTCAAAATGGTCTGGGCCCCATCGATAGGTGCTTGGATCTCAGGGAGAGATGGAGCTCTTGGGAATCTTCGAACATGTTCAGATCAAGTCCTACGGGGGCTGCTTTCAGCATGTACTTACACAAAAATTAATGGGGAAATAAGGGCGAAGGGTTTGTCCCCTTTATGGGGCGGAGTAGAGTCAAAATGAGGTGGGCGGAGAGGTCTGGTGAGGTGGTAGAGTTGGGAACCTTTGTGGCTCGATAAGGAGGAAATCGATGTGGGATGGCTGAAGAGGTGGAGAATGTGATGGAGAAGCTGATGGAGGTGGAAGGGGGTCGGAATAGGGGCGGACACTAGCGGAAATGATGACCTGAGCTCTAGAGCTCATATGAACATAACCTAAAAATATAAGTTAAAGACAATAAAAAAAGGCATCTAATAAAGATTGGAAAATAAAAGATGGAAATAAAATCTACCTAGAAAGCGGAAAAAATCAGCTCGTACCTTGTGGCGAAACCAGGGAGCAAAACCTAGAGGAGCGGAGCTTCAGCGATGGTTGGAACCTCCCTCGATTGGCGTCCTCCTCGTTGTGGAACACGAGATGCCACTACTATCACTAAGGGCTAGCTCCTTAGGGTGAAACCAAGGGGTCAAATGAAGATCAAAAGGGGAACATCGCAAAATGGAGGAGGAATACGCGTCATAAATAGGAGGACTTTGACTAGGGTTTACGTGCGAATCGAGGGTGTACGAGGAATGGAATGGTCAGTGTGAAGGGTTATGCGAGATGATTTTTCATGAAGGAGTCGAGTAAAATCGAGCAGTGTATGAGACATAAAAAAATTTATATAGTAAAGGGGTTGGCGCATGACAGGGTGCAGACCAAGGCCAAGGGTACAATTGACCTGAGGTCAACAAACCCTCGTCTCTCATTGGTCCATGTCTGCCAGATAACGACAAAATCGAAAATAAAACCTTTATTAATAAATAATACATGATTTTATTAATTAAAATTCAAAACATAAAAAATTATTATCTTATGTACTATATTAGGTGATTTTATTTATTTTTACAACCTTAATTTTTAGATGTTAATTTTTGCAAGTATATACATAGGTATATTTACATATATTCTAAGTATTTTTTTAATTTTGTATTTTAAATGTTACTGTTATATGTACATATTTTATTTATTTATAAAAATTTTAAATACATATTTGCATATTTTTATTTTATTTTCTGATTTTATTTATATAAATATGTGTATATAAATTATATGTATAGTATACCTATTTTAGTGTATTATTTATTTTAATGTATTTTTAATATATTTGAAATAATATTTACATATATATATTAAAATATATGAAAGATAAAAATATAAAGAATAAATTAATGAATAAAAATATACAAGTATATAGTATAATGGGACCCTACAAAGCTGACTTTTGTGTCTTAACTCCCTTTTAATGAATCCACCTTCGCTAGATTGATATCTTAATTTTATGAATAATATAGATAAGCTTGGTGAATTTTGAGTTCATATGGAGAAGATATTGATCTGTGAAGGTTGATTTATGGCTTTTAAATCTGTGTGTCCCATTTGCACTGTGTATTATTTTTATGTGTAATTATTGTTATATTCTTCTATATATTATTATGTACAAGTTTCATGTAGAACATTTTATTATTTGTGGTGTATAAAATGGAGAATAAAATAGTGTAAAAATGTCTATTTATAGCAGATGAAATTAAGGATTTTGTGAATATTTCTGTACATTCATTGGCCCTATCTCCCCCTACTTTATTCTTGGTCGATCAAGTCAATATTGACTTGGTCTCTGGTTCTAGGGTCATTCAGTATCTTTTTTACTTCATTCTTTTTCTTTTATTTTCTTTATTCTATTATTTTGAAATTAAATACCAATATTTATATAATAGTTATCGGTTAAATAATTAATGTTATTTTGTACAAATTAATGCTATTTACATGCAAGGCCAAAATGAAAGAATAAAGGTGATGAAATGGAGATTCATCAGACTATGACTCTAGACATGTTGGGAATATAATTCATGAAAACTAAATAGTGGGGGCTCTATAATTAGTGTGTCCTCCTTAGACAGAGGTGCGAGCTCCTCCTCCTTAGGCTTGCTTGATTCACTTCCACTGGTGCACCTCTCCTTTTTGGTCTTTTTCGTTTTCTAATTTTTTTATGTTGAGGATTCGAATCCCCACTTTGTTGTTGTTGTTGGTCCCAGTGATGCTGGTGCTGATGCATCTTCTCATCTTCCTCTGAGTTCTCCTAAAGTAGAGACTCGATTCTGTCCTCCACCTGTTTCTGTGCCAATCAGGTACGATCACAGTTATTCCACTCTTGAGAACATATGATTTATGTTATCATACGAAAGATTTCATATTCAGATCTAGAGTAATTTTAATAATATAGTTGATCTAGTATATGTTGTTTGTTTGAGTTCAGGGTATTGAGGTTTTCTTTAACTTGGGAGGGAGTGGGAGTATTCAGTGCCTTGACCTCATCTGGTTGGCACTCCACACTATTGAGATCATTTCTTATGTCATGGATCTCATTGATGTAATGTAGATCGCATCATGGACTCGCTTCATGTCCAAAGAATTATACAAAGTGGATGTTTGATCCTACCTCTATGGGGTCTACTAGTACTGCTAAGACTAGTGATTCTAGGTATGGATTTTGCCCCATTCACCCTATGATCGGTACTGCTAAAAGTGTTGGGGTGGTGGGACCTAGTGACCCGACTAATACAATATTTGTTGTTATTGGTATCTTGGTGTCAGGCGTAACTATATCTGATGTTTTTTGGGACCCGAGTCGGTGTCCTGATAAGCTTAGGGATGTCTATGCTAGCCATCCCCCATACCCGATTCTCTAGCGATGGGGTTATGGTTGTATTGCATCACATTGATCCACGACACCTATAGAGGTTCCTCGTAAACTATCATCATCTTCCAAAGTGGTCCGGATCTGTTGGGTGTAATATTGGTCTACTCTGAGGTCCCTGCACCTGCTGCTCCTACACACGATGAACTCAGCAAACATGGGTAGGGGGGCAGAAGGGTAGGTACCCTTATCCCCTTTCAGCTAATTCCTCCACTTGATTCTGTAACTTGACGAGGCTCGCAAGTTCGGTAAGCTGGTGAAGCTCCCAGACTTTCTTGTTGATCTTCTCCACTATGGTTATCTTATCTGCAATTTATTCCCATGATGGGAATCAAGTCTTCTATCAGATCTGCTTCAATCATCATGTTCACTTCCTTAGTTAAGAGTGTGAGAGGTGACTGATATGCTCTTATAGCAGGTTGTACGTGACTAGTGTCTGACCTTGGCTCGAGGATCTTACATATTGTTTCTGCATTCTTACTCAAGTAGATGCCTACATAAGTAATGCTCACTAACCCCTACATCTCAGGGGTAAGACTACATAATATACTCTGAATCGATATTGACTTTGAAATACCATGACAAAGGCATTTCAACTGCAGGTCCTTGAATATCTCCCATTATTTGTACAATAAATCTGAAGGAAACTGGGCCAATCTAGTGATCTTCGATCTCATCTGATTAGTTATACTAAGTGGGTAGAGGTTCTTGAGGAACATGTCTTTGAATGGAAATCAGGTGGTGATTTCAACCTTTAATGCGAAAGGGGTGGCTCCTAGTCTAATGTAGTCCTTACTAATCCTAGGATGACTAAGGTTGTCACATACCAACATAAAATATCTTAGAAATGTGTATGGTTCTTCAGTTGTGTTTCCATTGAACTTTGGTAGCAGTGCTAAGAAATGAGGCATAAATTTAAAGGCCTCGGCATGTGCCACTAGCCTTAGACAATTGTGGTTCTTGTTTAGTGCCGAATTGGATTATGTACACGCTTGTTGGTATGTACCCTCTACCTCTATCATATGGCCCATATTTGTTCTGAGGGATTCATTCTATTGTTCTGCCAGTGTGAGTCTAGCTAATATGGCTTTTAGGGTATCCTCCCTGTCCTCACTAATGAGATTCTTCTTTGTAGGCATTTCCTCAAATTCTTCTTCACTTTAAGAAAGAAAGGGGTTTGAATTATATCTAGATGGAGAACTTAGGTTGAAGTCACTAAAGCAAAAGTGATCCTCATTGATGAGGGAAGAAAGAAAAAGATTGGTCTGGGATTGACCAAACCCTAGAGTTGACTTATTGAACTTGTACTCAAGAAGAGGGTCATCTTGAGTTCATGGTGGTCTAAGAAGAGAGTCATCTTAGACCTTGGAATATGGTATGTTTCGAGCATTTAGTGATAAGTTCACGAAGTTCGGATAAACATTGCTCTAATCCTCCATCTTTGATGTAAAGAGAAAACTCATGGAGCATGAAAATGAATGAAAGAGAATAATGAGGGATGACATATAAGAGTGTGGTGCTATAGACACAAAATAACATGTAATACAAACCTTGTTTTCACCATCTTAACATAATGCTAGCCACAATAGTCCAGCAGTTATCTTTTCAATTTTAAGTTAAGTGAGAAAATAATATTGTTATCACAGATACACAATGTCACCCTGATGCCCAAGTAAGGTTCCATTACACCCCCTTCAACGAAACTATCTTCTCGCATTGCTGTGTTATATCTAGCTCCTAAGGATGTAATAGACTTGCATACCCAAAACATTTCACTATAGTAGTAGGAAAGCTCTTGCAGCTCCTAAACCTGCAAGAATTGGATATGCACACTTAGGGCACTGGTCTGTGGTTTTCTGGCTCAAGTTTTTAAGTGTGCGTCCTCACCCTCTCTTATTTGGAAAGGTAAATGTGTACAATGATGTAGGTTGCTCTCCCACAATCAATGGGACTGATTTTTATTCAATTTCTTTGGTCCAATTTTTTATTAGCAATCCCAGTTTTAAGTTAGTTATCACATGAAATTAATCCTTTACAAGTTACACTTAAAGAATAGTCTCAATTTCTTTAATTTCTAAGTTATAAAACCTAGGAGGGGATCAAGAAAAGTCGATGCAATAATAAAAAATTAATGATGCATCCCCTGATAAAACATTTATAGTAACTCATGTAGGATGCAATACAGAGTCAGAACTTTACACTATATGAATGCAAACAAGAAAACTGCTCCTAGACCTGTAATTCTATTAGTGAGTGAAGAGAAAGTAAATTTGACTAACATATTTTACAGTCTAAGTGTACATATTTGAAGTGATGTGCCTAGAGAGGATCTTAGGAGTAGGCTCTTGCCTAACTTCCACGTGGTGTGCGAGGTTGTCCGTCACTTCCAAGTGTTGAGGCACAGACCAAGGATCAGGGAGGATATCATGGTAACACACGGACCATTGGATCTGGAGGCTTCCCGCAGATCGACGATGGTTGTGCTGAGGCGAGGATGAAGAAGGTGCGATGGATCTATAGATAGGGTGTGCTGCTTTGATCGTGCAGGCTGATCTTGAACAAAGGGCAGTCGATGGTGCTTGGTTAGTAGCACTGGAGCTCCAGCTGCCCGTTTATCCTGATGTGGTGAAGGAACAACAAGATTGAAGAGATCCTTAATCTTCGACCCGCGATGGAGTAGGATAAGGAGATCAGTTGCCGTTGCAAGGTCAGTGAAGTTGGATCGCATGAGTCTTTGACTTCCCTTCTTCATTTGCCATTGTGTTCGGCGAATAAGGGAGCTCGGAGGAGCTGCTCTAATGGTGGATCATAGAAGCTAGAGGCATTGTGTGTAAGCTGACACAACGGTGATCACAATATGGAAAGAGCACCTTCGGACTCAGTGGGCTCTTCAACAACCAGGACATTAGATGCGAAATTATGGTATATACTCATACATGCTCTTCATGCTACTCGAAGGCTCGCTCCCTGGTGATGAGTTGTTATCCTTTATTGTTGGTGATGCTCGATTGTTGGTAGGTTGTTGTGCACCAACATGTAACCCTCATATCAAGCAAGAGAGCTTGACTATGGAGTGGTGAGAATGGATATAGGGATGGATCTCCTTCGTATGTGGTGGATCTGTGCTTGAGTCTCTGATTGCGGCATTAGCCTGAGATTCTAGAGGTTAAGGAGGGATAGAAAGGAATTTGAGAGGGAGATGGATGATGAGGAGGAGGGATCGAAGTCGTTGGTTTGAATAGGACAGAGGAGATGAAATCGATCTGGGATAAGTATCATCGTGTAGCAGAGGATTGGAAGAAAAGAAGAAAAAAAGAAGTAGAGAAGAAGGGGAAATAGAGACGAGAAGGGAAGTGGAAGAATAGGATTCACCTAGAGTGGATGACGCATAAGGTTGGAGTTGCTACAGTGATAGCCATGATTGTCGAATCAAATGGTTGACGTCGGCCACAAATATTGAGTGGAAGATGAGCTTCTACAGCATGAAGACAATGATCTTTGTGGATCTTTCCTTGATAAAGATTGGGCTCATCGTCATTGTCGACAATAAAACCTTCGGTGTCACCAAAGAGAATAGCTGGAAGCTAGGGCTCTACTCCTTTTGAAATTGGCGTATGATGGAAGAGGGAGGCGAAGCTTGGGTTTTGATGGCATACCATTAGGGTTTTGCGAAGGAGGAGGAGGAGAAGGGGTACACAGAAGAGAGTGGGGTGCTAGGACTGGGTCAAAGAGGAGAAAAGAAGTGGTGTGGCTTGGCCGATTCAAGCAGAGAAGGAGGAGGACGCAGGTCGGTGGAGGAAGTGGATGGAGAAGAAAAGGTCTCGACTGTTCGATCGACCAAGATCGAACATCTGACATGAAGCAACTTGTCGAAGGGGATATGAAAAGAAATAAAAATAAAAGGAAAAAGAAAAAATAAAATAAGGATGATTGATATCAGGAGTTAGGTGAAGGGGTACTTCAACAAACGATTGAGATTAGAAGCGGCTAAATGAGGGTAAATGGGGGCATTTTGCGACTCCAGGAGCTGCCACGTCTCGCCTCCACAAAAATCAAAAAATAAATTAAAAGGAAATTGAAATAAAATACTAAACAATTTCAAATAAAAAACTAATCTTCATGTTGTGATCTACAGCTTTCATGAAGGAAACAAAACCAAAAGAAGTCATCTATACAAATTGTATTTTTGGTGTCTTCTACGTACATATGGTACCTGAATTTTTATGTTTTGTAATTATTTTCTTATTTTAATATCGAAAATTCAAAATAAAATCAAATAAAATATAAAATAATTATGTACACATTAATTTATATTTTAGTATTTTTAATAATTAAGAAAATAAAAAAATTAAGATAGGAGAGACTTATCTATAGACTATATGTACATGCTCAGAATGACTCATTTTCTTTGATTTTAATTCATTTTATATTTCGATTTTCTACACATTTATTAAAACATAAATCAAAGAAAATAAATGAAAATAAAGAGATTAAAAATTATTAATTTAGTACATAAAATAATAAGGCCAAAGTCAGACAAAATATACAATATACAAAGAGGTCCCAAAATCCAAGTTTCACATATGAACTCCGATTCTTTTAAATTTAATATTGGTTTGTAGATAATTTAATGTACGTTAATTCAAAAGTGAGTAGGGTTTCATAGGTGATTATATGTGAGAGATATTTGACTTTGCGGTTTTTTATCTCAAAACTCGACTTTGGTTCTTTTTTGACAGTTATATAAGTTAGTATTTTCTGTGATTTTTCCGTTATTAATCTCAGTAATATGTACACAATGGAGTTGATTTTATTTGGTTTGGAGTTAGTATAAATAAAGAAAATATGTGAGATTATGTTAATATATATATGATAATATACACACTAATTATGCTTTCTTGTTAATGCAATTATGAACGTTAAAAATATGGATATTATTTACGCATGCATGGATGATAAATCTGCAATATCAATAATTAAATGTAATTAATTACTTGGGAATTGAGTTCTATTTTCAACTTTTAAAGTGACGAAGCGCATATTCATCAACCCTCTATACTAAAACATTACTCATCCCGAGCAACTAAAATGAATGCATATGCATGATATGCTAATGACATGAACATGAATGAAATGAATTTTTTTTGAATGAATGAGAAGCTTTTTTTTTTGAAAAAATCTTATACACCTACTTTTACAACAATTTACAACACAAGTATTATTTACAACAAAAGAGTATTGTTTATACAAGATTATATAAATTTATATAAATTATAAAGCTCGTATACAATATACACATTATAAATTTCTGGATTTTACATGAATTATACAAATTTACATGTATTTTACATATTTAAAATATTTTACAAATTCTTTTGAAAAATTTACAAAGTGGTTATCCATCCGTATTTTTTGAGTATTATGCCCATAAATATGTGAAAGTACGAGTTATGGGTAAAGTATATATGTAATATATACACCCCCTATGCGTAGCGTGTGATATGTACTCAAAGAATATAAAATTAGGAAGAGATGTGGCTCATGCTAAGCTTAAGAGAGTGAAAAGAATATAAGTGCATAATTCAACATGCCCCTATAGTTAGGGTTGGTCATCCTAAGGGTAGAAGAAGAGCAAAAATAGGGCAGTTGAGGTCATGGGGCGAATGAATAAATTAATGAATGAATATACAAGGCGGGCATACATCCCCCCTACACTTAGGCTCTAGTCAGCCTAAGTATAGAAGAAGGAGTGTTAGAACCGATGAGGTTGAGGGATTTACAAAGAATTGGGGCTAAGAAGATGCTTAGATATGTTTGGAGTAGTGAGTGTCACGCATTTCCTATGAGTGGATCTTGCGATTTTGGGATACGCATGAAGGAGATATCTTTCTACACGGGCCAACTACTCATCTTATCTTATGAAATGCTTAAGAAATTGCTCGTTCAAAGAAATGATCGTACGCCATCTATAAGATCTGAAATCTCTACGTTGTTGTTCTTCTGCACTTCTCAAACAATGAAGGATCCCAACCATTTGGACTTCAACTTGCGCTGGAAAATCTTGAACTTGGCATTGAATAACTATACCTTCTGCCCTAGGATAAAATTCTTGTGCCTGATATGTTCACCATGCCAACGCTTGATTCTGTCCTTATAGATCACGTTGTTATCGTATGCTTTGTTTTGGATTTCCAACAGCAATCCATATGTTTTATCTGTTGTCCTTCATGTGTGTTCCATTTCACTTTCTTTAATGCCCATTCAGATTTTTAAATCAACTTAGTGGGCAGATGACAAGGATTTCCATATACCATCATGAATGGCAAGGTTCCGAGCAAGGTCTTGTAAGCAATCTGATATGCCCATAGAACTTGGTCCAAGAGCTGGGACCAGTTCTTCCTATCAAGGCAGACTAGCTCTGCATAATTCATTTCTCCTCTCTATTCAACACTTTGTCCATGCCATTCGAATGGGGGTGGTATGGCCTAGTGACACAATGCTCGATGTCGTAGTACTTTGTTAACTTCTTTACTTCCTCGTTAACAAAATGGCTACCCCCATCACATATGATTGCTTTGGGGACCAATCTGTGATATGATGTGATCTTTCATGAACTTACAGACAGTCTTGTTGCTTGTAGCTCGAGTAGGATATCATCCACCCACCTAGATAGATAGTCCACCGCTAATAGAATGTACTCAAAACCGTGGCTGTTAGGGAATGGGCCCATGAAATTTATGCCCCATGCATCAAAAACATAAACCATAATCACAGGTTGCATGGGCATTTCTTCTTTGGGACCAATGGTCCCTCCCATTCGTTGACACACTGGACACGATATAACAAATGCATATGCATCACGGAACAGGTTCGATAGTACAAGCCACATTAGAGCACTTTCCAGGTGGTCCTCTTCCGAGAGTGATGTCCTCCTTCCTCCAAGGAATGGCTTTAGTTGATGACACATCTATTCCTCCTGAGGAATACACCTCCGCTAGACATAATCTATACCTTCGAAGAAAAGGAACAATCCTCCCAATGGTATTCCCTAGATTTCAACTTAAGTTGATCAATGTTGATCCTGGGCCAATCATTGGAAATTGTTGGACACCAAGAAATTCACCATGTTGGCATACCATGGGAGAGGGTCGACAGAACAAATCGACTCGTCGGGGAAGGAGTCCTTGATAAGGTCAATCTTAGGGGAACATTGTGACTCGATGCGGGAGAGGTGATCAACCACTATATTTTTTCACTCTAGGCTTATCCTTGATCAGTAAATCGAACTCTCGGAGTAGTAGAATCCATCTAAGGATATGTGCCTTCATGTACTTTTCCATTAGGTACTTGATGGTTTTGTAATATGTGAACATGGTAACCTTGGATCCTAAAAGATGTGACCTAAATTTATCCAAGGCAAATACTACGACAAGCATTTCCTTCTCTATAATGGTATAATTCTATTGAGCATGATCTAGGACCTTTCTTATGTAGTGGACAACATAAGGCATCCTTTCTCTCTTTGTCCTAACATGACCCAAACTACAAAGTCAGAAGTGTTCGTCTTGATATTTGAGGGTACATACCAACATGGGGTCTATAGGATAAGAGCATCCTTGATCTTCCTCTTAAAGAGCTCAAAGGCCTCAAGATCCATGCAATCTACAAGGAACTCTATGTCTTTTCCTAAGAGAGCTATGTTAGCGACTGGGCAAGTCTTAGAAAAGTCCTTTATAGATCTCTGGTAAAAACTTACATGCTCGAGGAGCGATTGCACTTGCTTGATGTTGGTTGGTGGTTGAAGTTTCTTGATCACATCCACCTTAACAAGGTCAACCTCCATTCATCTCTTGGAGATGGCATGCCCCAACACAATGTCCTCTTGGACCACGAAATAGCTCTTCTCACAAGATAGGACCAGATTCACCTCACTACACTTCGTATGGATTCAATCCAAATGAGATAGACAAGAGTCAAACGAATCATCGTGGACCACGAAGTCATCCATAAAGACTTCCAGGATGTCGCCCACCATCTCCATAAATACCATAATCATGCATCTCTTGAAAGTCCCTAGTACATTACATAACCCAAAAGACATGCAGCTGAATGTGTAAGTACCGAATGGACATGTAAAGGCAATGTTCTTATGGTCCTCAGGAGCGATGACTACTTGATTATAGCCTGAGTACCTATCCAAAAAGCAAAAAAATTATTTTCGCGTTAGTCTCTCCAAGATCTAATCAATGAATGTTATGGGGAAATGATCTTTTTTCGTAATGACATTAAAGCATCTATAATCAACACATACATGCCATGATGTGGGTACTCATGTCGCAATCTTTTCTCCTTCTAAGTTGGCGACTTTCTAGAGTCCCACCTTCTTAGGCACTACATGAAGTGATGCCTCCCACTTATAATCGGATATGGGATAGATAAACTCCACATCACACCATTTTTTTATTTCTTTCTTATCCACATCCTTTAAGTTTGTATTCAACCTACCATCGAACCCACGGGAGGGTATAGAACCTTCCTCAAGGTAAACATGGTATGAGCACAAGGTGACATTAATCTTGCGGATATTGGACATCCTCAAGCCTATCGCCTTGCTGTTCTTTTAAAGAATTTGCAGTAAGTGAGATTGTTGTTCTTCGGTCAGGATGGTACTGATAATGGCCGAGAACATTGAAGGTGGTTCTGCATGGAAGGCATACTTTAATATGGGGGGGAGAGTTTTGAGCTTGGGAATGGTATGGTCATCAGGAATGTCTGGCTCAACTGCCTCTAAATCTAGCCTTGTGGTGGATATGGTTGGACCTGTTGTGATAGTAGCCACCAACTGATTCAGTCAGGAGTCAGGTCACCGGATGTATTAAAGCAATCAGCAAAAGTCGCATCTGACTCGTCGTCCCCATCCTCTGATTGACTAGAAGGGAACAAGTCTAACAAGCCAAAGTCAACTTCTGAGTCATCGAGTATGTTTGGAGATGCATCAGAAAGGTATCTTGTGAGTAAGGTCTGATCCCGCAGAATTAGTCGAACTGCCACCTCTACAATGTAAAAATGCCCTTACTAAGAGTGTTGTGTTGTAGTAGTTGGGCAATTAAGGATTGATAAAAATCTGCTTAACTGATTAATTAAATAAATGCGAAAGAGGTCCAAATTGTTTACCTGGGCAACCCCAAGGTCGAACACAGGGAGGCAAATGTCTCCTTAGGATGATTTTTAGGTCATTAAGAGGCTAGGCTTTCGAGGAGTATATTTTTTATATTTTAATGTAGTTAATTAATGAAATGCAAATACGTCTAATTCCAGGGGTGTTTTTTCAAAATACCAATCAAATTAATTCCAAAAAACCTAAAACTTTGCTAGAATGTGTATACATGCAAATAACCTACTGTAATTTTTAGAATTTTGTGAAGCAAAATGAATTTTTATGAATTAAATAATACAAAATTAGTGATTTTATATAATTTAATTCTAATAATCGATACATCTTGATATTTTCAGTAAGCAAAATTCTCCTATGTATGTTTATTTAATAGGCAACCAGGAAAAGTTCTAAGTCCTAAAGGTGTTAATTTTACAAGTCACTAAAATCAAATTATCCAAATCATTAATTAATTTATTTAAGGAAAAATATGCATGAAAATAGAATGATTTTTTTTGCAGCTATCAGAGATCAATTAAATCTAACTACTACATATTTTGATGAATTTTTAGAGCTATGTTTGATTTAAAATGAATTTTAGAATCCCCACTAGGCAAAGTACGCAATTGTTACATCAAAGCAATTTTAATAAATTAACCAAGGCTCACAAAATACACATAAATAATCATAAGATAGATAATTAATTGAATTACATAGTGCAATTTTTGTAATTAAAATATGATGAGCAATGATAGTTCAAATTGATACTAAAATGCAAGGATCGGTATGCAATTAAAATAAAACTAAACGAAATTGCGCATGGGGCACTTCTTTAGTTACCCATTCTTGTAGGGGCAAATATGTAATTTCACTAGGAGGAGGATGTGAGGCATGTGAGGCTATACCAGCAAAGACATTCTTGTAATTTCTGCAAATGGTAGGATCTTGGAGCGCAAAAGCTCTCCTACGTACGTGCGGTTCACGTGCTTGGAGAAGCATGGAGGGGCAAGCTCTTGTCGAACCTCCAAGTGGAATGCATAGGTGGTTCATAACTTCCGAGCCTTGAAGTTCAGACCAAGGATCGGCGAAATTTTCGTGGTAACACACTAACCGTTGGATCTGGAGGAGGCCCTCAAATTAATAATGGTTGTGCTGAGGCGGGGATGAGGAAGGTGCAATAGATCTACAGATAGGGAATGTTGCACTGATGGTGCAGGCATATCTTGAATGATAACGCAGCTTGATGGTGCTTGGTAAATGGTATTCGAGCTCATGCTACTCGATTGTCCTCGCATGGTAAAGGAATGACTTGACTGAAGAGATCCTTGTCCATCGACACATGATAGAGTAGGAGATCAGTTGGTGATGTGATGTCGGTGAACGTGGATTGCATGACTCTTTGACTTCCCATCTTCATTCGCTATTGTGTTCGTGAACAAGGGAGCTCGGAGGAGCTTCTCTAATGGTGGACATTCAAAGCTAGAGGCATTGTGTGTTAGCTGACATAACTGCAATCGCAATAAAGGAAGAGCGCCTTCGGACCCAGTGCGTTCTTAAGCAACCAGGATAATAGAAGTGAAGTTGTGGTTGATCCTCATGTGTGCTCTTTGTTGTGCTAGAAGGCTCGCTCCCTAGTGATGAGTGATGAGACTGAATATCCGACAGACTAAGGGAGATAAGTATCAATGGTCGTTGCGACCTCAACCCCACGAGTCGGACTCAACAAGAAAATCGAACCACCAAATAATAAAGCAATCAATGAAATCAAACAGCGGTCCTCGCTATTTATTTAACCCGGTATAGTGACCAGGGTTGGACACAAGGAGCACGAAATGGCCGAGACGGCCTACAAAGTAGTTGAAAATGAAAACAAAATAAAAAGAAATATTTTTGGTGGATTTTAATGGTTTTAAATTTTTTTGTATTTTTAATAATAAAGTAAATATAAAAACAAAGGGAAAAGCAAAGAAACAACTATTTATAAAACACAACAAATAAAGCCAAAAAATCAAATAATTTTTTTTTGTGTTTTTTATGTTTTTTAATGTTTTTGGTAATTTTCTGAGAACTTTATAATTATTAGTTGATTTTATAAAAATCAAAAAAGGGGAAAACAGTGACAAAGTGTGGAGTCAGATTTGAATAGCTAATTAAAAATTACTAATTGGCCTATAAAAATCTGATGGCAATTTTTATGAAACGTAAAAATAAAAAACTAAATATCGAAATGAAAATTGAAATTTTTGATTTTTATAGAATTTTTAATGATTTTTATAAGGTTTTTAGGGTTTTTTATTTTTTGGGTTTTATAAATCCAAATGAGCCAAAAATTGGAGAGAAGCTGAAAAACAACAAAACAAACAAACACTATTTTTTTAGAATTGTTTGATGAATTTTTATATTTTTAGTTGATTTTCTACTTTAGACAGCAGCAAAAATGAAGGTTTTTGATTTTCTAAAAATAACAAAAAGCCACAAAAATGTTCCAAAAATTTAGTGAAATTTTTACACAGTGGCAGGAGCCGTGTATCCAAATTTCACTGGATTTGGGATTGATTTGATATTTTACCACTACAAAGGCTATAACACATAGGGACCTGTATGCAATAAAAACAAAGTTTTAGGGCTGAAAAGATAACACGTGAGTAAACTAGAGGGGTATCAGCGCAAAATTCACATAAAATCCGCACATGTCCGAATACAGTACGCATAGGGGCATAAATGCAATTTTTAAAACTTAAATTTCAATTCAGAACACCCCCAAACTCCAGTACAGATAATGCAAATAACCCAGATATCACGTGCCTAGCACGTGGTTCACATTCACAGGGACCAAAATGTAATTCTAATTAAGAAACATGCAAATTGTAACACCTCAGAACTACAGGATCAGAGTTGCAAAATGTCCAAAAATCACGTGTCGAAGCACGTGTCTCACACAAACAGGGACTAGAAAGCAAATAAACTAAACTAGAGGTCCAAACATGTAAATAACCCAAGAGTGCACATTTATTTCAAAGACTAAATAAAAACTAAATAAAACTGCAGGGGTATGGGCGCAATTACCCAGCCGAGGCGCGTGAGGGGCGCATGCGAGTGCCAGGTGTCGATCTGTGGCTGGCGGAGGATGAATGGTCCTAATGACGCCCTCTGGAGGATCCAACGGTGCTGGTGCATAGGCGAACGTGGGGGGGCATGTGGCCGTCAGATCATGGATCTAACGGCCTGACAGGAGCATGCTACGTGCGGCTGGGATCAGACCTGGCGCAGAGGGTCGATCCGACGACTACGAGAGGATGAGGAAGAACTCGTCCTAGGAGAGCTTCTCCGGCGATCTGGACACGATCCAAAGGGCCGATGGAAGATTGGAGAAGTGGGTCCTCCTTGCAATGGCGTTCCGCGTTGGGTGGTGGCCTTCGATGAAGGCTCCAATGGTCGGATCCTCCGGCAAGGGAGGAGCAACCTGGAGCAGCTCCGGCGAAGGATGGAAATGGCATCCAAGGGGGGTACCTGCGATTATTGACTTGCAAAACAAAGATCCTGCTTGGAGGGATTCTCCGGCGAGGGTTATTGGCAAAAAGACAAAGGGAAGCGGCGTGAATGGGCTATGGGGGGTTCCGGCGAAGGTGATGGATGGAACCCGACTCGATATGGGCTCAGATGGGCTAGCTCGAGGTGATCAGATCATGTAGGTAAGGTGACTATGGGTCGGAGAGTCGATCAATACGAGTGAGATGGGGTGGTAGAGCTCCGGCCACTGAGGCGGAGCTGGCGGAGCTGGGATGCGAAAATCGATGATGGACTAGGCTAACGAAGCTAAATGATCTACCTGGTGGTTATGGTCGACTACGGAGGAGACGCTGGTTCTCAGTTGATCGTCGCCTCGATGGAGCGTCACCTCGAGATGCTCGAGCTTTGCCGGCGGTGGAGCACGACGATGAGGGTCGCCGGATCTAAGATACACACCTCCAAACTCTCTCTTAGTCAACCTCCGCGCTCGCTGTCACTTGAGGAAGATGATGGAGGTCACAGGGATCGAAGGTGGTGGCCGAAGGTACGTGAAATGGTAGAGGAAGGCGAGACTTTATAGTGGTGCAAGTCCGATAAGAGAGGAGTGGAGCGCACAGATCGATGCATGGAGCCCTAGCAAGAAGGTCGGGCGTGAATCCCGGGTCATCAGGGTTCAATCGGAGCTAGGGGTTTAGGTAAATGGGAGGCGAGGCGATCCGGGAAAAAGGGGAGAAGTCGG
The DNA here is from genome assembly GCA_037367405.1 of Ottelia alismoides. Classification (NCBI taxonomy): domain Eukaryota; kingdom Viridiplantae; phylum Streptophyta; class Magnoliopsida; order Alismatales; family Hydrocharitaceae; genus Ottelia; species Ottelia alismoides. Next base: position 234,981 of record JAZKJV010010271.1, on the reverse strand, counting down.
GTTGGTCACTCGGATCCGTGAACCTGTGGTCTTGGGGGGAGAGTTGACCGGGGGTCAACAATCCACCATGGACCAATAGAAAAATTCCATTGAAAAATATTTGGAAAATCAAAATAAAATAGAAAATGACCTCATTTGAAATATTTACAAAATGAAAAATATTTATTTATTTTCAAAGTATTTTTTTTTATTTTTATTTTTTTTAAAAAAAATAAAATACGTATTTACATTATATTATTATTATATAGAGGTATGTATACCTATGTTTTTTTATTTTTATTATTTTATTTCTGTTCATTTATTCCAATTTTATATTTTATTTACTTACACTATAAAATATGGAATATAAAGTGATTTTTTTGGATTTTTATTAATTATTTACAAAGGTGAAATAAATAGGTATTTTATTTTATATACATGGTATATATACACTGCTGAGAGAGAATTTTATTTATTTTTATTTTTCTTTTTTTTCCCATTTTATTTTATTTTTTTTTAAATATATAAAAAATATGGGAAGCATAAATATATTTTTATTTTTATAAAATAACTTATTTACATATAGAGGGATATGTACACCAAGTTGAGTCACCCTATCTCTCTCTACTTATTTTATTTTGTGGTCAGGCCTTTATGGAGCCTTCCCTTGGGTTCAGGTCACTCAATATTTATTCCAAATATTTTCCTTTTTCTCTATTTCTTTATTCTTTTATTTTTGCACAAAAACATGCTAATTATTATTATTTACACAATGCATGCTATTTGATAAATTATTTTATTTACACAAATATACATGGTGTTTTGCAACGGTTTTTAGCTAAAATAAAAGAATAAAAGTGATGAACGAGAATTCATCACCCCCTATATTTAACTTTGCTAGTCCCTTAGCAAACACTTATTTGAAAAAGAAGTGAAAAAGAAAAGAAAAAGAAAAGGAGGGGAAATTGAATGAAATTATTAAATTTGCCTTCATTAAATTGAAGTATGGAGCTCAGTCAGATCTTTGGATTATTAATGTGTTGGAACCTTATTTGGACTTAGGTTTAAAACTTAACAGCCTCTAAGATCCACTAATCTATAGTCAAGACTTCTCAATAATCCAGATCAGAACAAGTCTACATATACCAACCATGAAGAGTATGAATCTTTCCTTGTACAGTGTAAGTGAGGTCTAGCTCTCCACCTCAGAAGTAGCAAAATGACAACCCTCTCCAACAAGGTAACTCTATGACCCTAGTCTGGCCACTCTTTCCTCGAGGAGCGGGGTATTCCCTTCTAAGTCAAGTTCAACCGGCTCAAGAAGAGGGGGAAGAAGAGAATGGGCAATGGCTAGTGTAGCCATGTATTCTTGGGAGCTCAACCAGTGTAGCTAAGTCTCCCTACTGCAAGCTTCATAAGATGGAACATGAGTCTTAAACTTTTCTTATTGCACTATATACACTCTGGTGGGATTATCATTTTCTATCAGACCCACCACTTTTTTGGAGTTATTATTTTATTTTTGCATTTTTTGATGTGCATCTGTACAACATATCTACAAAGTGCAACATATATACATAAGGAGTTTTTCCTCTTGAGCCAGTAGACTATCCCTCTTTTGAAGCATTATTGCAATCCACAACTCCTGTCATTCGACCTCATGGCAACCAGACCAAGTTGAGACGCACTTCCTTCACTATAAGAAGAAGAGAGGTTCCGCCTAGAAGTACTACCCTCATATGCTACTCCAAGTCAAAGAAGACAGCATCCTCACGACCTCATCCGTAGAGAGCTCGGTGTAAAGTGCGGGTCCAAGTAAATCCATTGTCTATATGAGTCATGTGTGTGTTGTTAAGTGCTCTACTTAGGCTCATCGAGATGACATATGATCATAGCCTAGTGGACTCAAAGAATTAAGTCACCATGGACCTGAACAGTCTCAACCCTAAGCCATATAAGGTTCCTCTTATAATTAGGTGGATTAAGATCTTAACCAAGCTCTATTTTTCAATTTAATTACAGGCTAATATAAGTGTCAACTATGATCCAGGAAAAACTATATAAGTATTTACAATGATGCAATTTTCAAAAAATTTACACATGTGCAAAATTTTGGAAAAATGTTTTAGAAACATGGATGTATGCATGAATGCATGTTTTGCAAAATATTTACACAATTTTACACAAGGTTTTTGCAAACTTTGATTTTCAAAACATTTTACAAAAAATTTGTACTATATACATAATTTTGATATCAAAATATTTACAAGCTATTTACACAAAAAGTTTTTACAAACATTTTGACAAAAATAATTTGTACAATTAGCTATGTATGTGCAATAAAAGAATTTTATTTACAATGAAATTTTTTTTTAATTTTTATGGATTTTTTGGTTTTAGACATTTTTATTTATTAACACACTCATACAAAGTATGAGTTATGTCTAAAGTATATACGAAATATATACACACCCCCTATATTTAGCTCAAACGATGTCTTCCGTGTCAAGAGCGATGAAGAAGACATAACTCGTGCTTAGTATAGGAAAGTGGAAAGGAAGGCTATATACAAAGTTGAATGAAAGAATAGAAATGCAAGAGGATCTTGGGGTTTCCCCCTATACTTAGGATCAAATAATCCTAAGTATAGCAGGCTATAAACGAAGGGAAATCCAAGTGAAGAATGTACAGGGTTTACCTCCTCTATACTTAGGGTAAAATATCCCTAAGTATAGGCAGCAAAACAGAGGTAGAAATGAATCAAAAGAAACTCAAAAGTCTCACACACCCCCTATACATAGGGTAAAGTGCACCCTAAGTATAGAAACGTTGAAGATGTAAATGGGGTGTTGGACTGAAGAATAGTGTGATATGGATAACTGGATCTATACAAGTCGGGTGAACAGTGATAATCAGGCGTAAGATGTAATATATGTGAGTCAAGAGACCACATCTCACGCAAAAAGAATCGGGGCAACGTCAACGACCAGCGACTCATGATCTAGATATGGCTTGAGTCGATGCCCGTTAACACGAAAGGTACTCTCAAAAGACAACTCCGATATATCAATACTCCCATTGTCGTGTACCTTTCTAACATAGTAGGGTCCCTTCCATTTGCTCTGTAGTTTCCCTGGAAATAATCTCAACCTGGCATCGAACAACCATACTCGATGTCCTGGCTCAAACTGCTTGTGGCTGATATGAGAATCATGCCACTCCTTCACTCTCTCCTTATACTGTAGGCTGCTCGAAAAGGTTGTATCAAGAAGCTCCTCCAGGGCTGTTAACTCTGCCCTCCTCTGGTCTCCTACACTCACTGGATCCATGATGATGTCTGTAACTGCCCAGAGTGACCTATGTCTAAGCTCAACAGGTAAATGGCAGGTCTTTCCATTAACGAGGCGAAAGGGAGACGTACCCAACGGTGTCTTGAAGGACTTCCGATATGCCCACAAGACCGAGTCCAAAAGCTGTGACCAATCCTTTCGGTCAGGGCGGACGACCTTCTGCAATATAGTCTTGATCTCCCTATTAGACACTTCAGCAAGACCATTGGTCTGAGGATGGTACAGTGTTGCTACTCGATGATCTATGCTGAACTCGCTAGCAAGGGCCTTTACCTTGTCGTTGACGAAATGAGACCCCCCATCAGATATCAACAATCGAGGCACTCCAAACCATGAAATGATATGCTTCCTCAAAAATCTGCAAACAGTCCTAGCATATGTGGTTCGGGCGGGGATGGCCTCAACCCAACGACTAACATAATCAACGGCCAACAGAATGTACTCAAATCCCCGACTCCTAGGGAATGTACCCATGAAATCGATGCCCCATGCGTGAAAAACCTCACAGAAGTGAATGGGATGCATCGACATCATATCACGTTGTCCACAAGTGCCCATCCTCTGACAGTCAGTACACCTCTTCACGAACTCATCAGTGTCCTTGAAGAGGGTAGGGCACCATAGGCCGGATTGGAGCACTTTCTGTGCTGTTCTCCTCCCAGAGTGATGTCCCCCTGCCTCAAGCTTGTGGCAGTGAGGATGTTGTCGTGCTCCTCCTGAGGAATACACCTATGCTAGATGCTATCCTCTCCTTCATGATAAAGGATGGGATCCTCCCAGTGGTTGAACTTGGCCTTCGCGAGGAAGGTCTCAAGTCTCTACCTGGGCCAATCTTGTGGGACTTTCTTGGGAACAAGAAAGTTCACAATATCGACATACCACGGGAGCGAGGCGATAGCAAGGATCGCCTCATCTGGGAAGGTCTCACAAATAGGCTCGATCTGCTCAGAATCCTCAAGATATTCCAATCGGGAGAGATGATCCGCCACCACATTCTTGACTCCAGGCTTGTCCTTAATCTCTATATCAAGCTCCTGGAGTAGAAGGATCCATCTGGTCAATCTGGCTTTGGCATCCTTCTTTGCCATGAGGTATCGGATGGCGGTATGGTCAGTGAAGATGGTCACTCTAGATCTAATGATGTATGATCTAAACTTATCTAGGGCGAACACTACAACTAGCATCTCCTTCTCAGTGACTGTGTAGTTCCTCTGAGTTGCATCTAAAGTTCGGCTAGCGTAGTGAATAGAAAAGGGGACTCCATCCCTCCTCTGTCCCAGCACTGCCCCTACGGTAAAATTGGAGGCATCTGTCATGATCTCGAATGGGAGAGACCAATCAGGCGGCTGCAGGATAGGAGCCTCGACAACTAGACTCTTGAGAGTCTCAAATAACGCTAGACACTTATCATCCACAATGAACTCGGTGTCTTTGGTCAGCAGATCAATCAAAGGTCGGGCAATCCGGCTGAAATCATGAATGAATCGTCGATAGAAACCGACGTGCCCTAGAAAAGACCGTAACTACCGCAAGTTAGACGGTGGACTGAGTTTCCTAATGATATCCACCTTGGTCGGATCAACCTCCATGCCCTGTTGGAGATGATATGGCCAAGCACCATCCTTTGAGTCACCATGAAGTGACTCTTCTCCCAAGAAAGCACCAGGTGCACCTCAATACATCGCTGGAGGACGCGTTCTAGGCAGTCAAGACAGGAGTCGAATCCGTCACCGTAGACCGAAAAATCATCCATGAAGACCTCCAAGCACTCCCCTACCATGTTCGAAAAGATAGACAACATGCACCTCTAGAATGTCGCCTGAGCGTTGCACAATCCAAAGGGCATCCGTCTGAAAGCATATGTCCCGAAGTACCTGGTCCTCTGGCGCAATCGCCCCTTGTCCTGGTCCTCTAGCGCAATCGCCACCTGGTTGTATCCGGAGTACCAAACCAAGAAACAGTAATGGCTCTTCCCTTCCAGTCTCTCAATGATATGATAAATAAAGGGCGGTGGGAAATGATCCTTCTTGGTGGCCTGGTTGAGTCATTTGTAATCCACGCAGACCCGCCAAGAAGTGGGTACCCGGGTAGCGATCTCCTCTCCAGACTCGCTGACAACTGTAGTGATGCCCGTCTTCTTGGGCACCACATGCAACGGACTAACCCACTTGGAGTCGATGATGGGGTAGATAAAATCGGCGCTCCACCATTTCGAGATCTCCTTCATGACAACATCTCGAAGGTTCGGGTTCAGCCACCGCTGGAACTCACGCGACGGCTTCGCGTCCTCCTCGAGATAGATATGGTGGGAGCACAAGGCCAGACTTATCCCTTGGAGATCGGCTACACTCCATCCTATTGCCTTGCGGTTCTTTTCAATAACCCCCATCAGATGGGATTCCTACTCTCCAGTCAAATCCGCTGAGATAATGACTAGGTACATCTCATGCTCGCCCGCAAGGAACCTATACTTCAGCAATGAAGGAAGCGGCTTCAGCTCTGGACAACATTGTGCTAGTGGATCTGGCCTTTGAAAGGCCTGAGTGAAGGTGGCCAAATCTGTATGGGAGAATGGAAACTCACTCTCGCAATCTGAATCAAGAGAAGGTTGCTCTGCTGGTATGTCTCTACTCTGTGTAAAATCATCTCCTCCCTAGCTGTCGGCTCTGTAGATGTCAGACACAGTATCAAATCATCAAACTCAGCCCAGTCGAAATCTGACTCTGAGGGATCTGTATTAGTATCACAATCAAAATCTACCCCGCGATCGGGGACCGGCTCTGCTGCCTGAGATGTATCCTGGACCAGGGGTGCGCTATCCAAGCTCTCCTCTGCTATCATCTGTGCATCAGCAAACTCTGAAGGTGAGTGGATGGCATGTGCTACAGGGTCTGCCCAAACTGCCTCATCATCTGTGATCACAAAGTCACAGTCCTGGTGGATGTCTCGCCCTGCATCTGTCATGCTGTGAGTCGGAAGTCTTCTCGGAGCAAGCTGAATCTCGAGCTCTAGTCTCCTCGATAGTCTCTATTTTTACACTCTCACCCTCGACGCAAAAGTATACCTTCCCTCTATCATGATCAGATATCGCCTTGGCTGTGGCCAAGAACGGACGTCCTAAAATGATGGGGGTATCGGTCACGGACTCAAGGATCTCCATGTCCAACACAACGAAGTCCACGGGGAATTTCATGCCCTAAATCATGTCGACAACGTCCTTCAGCAATCCCTTCGGCCTCTTGACAGATCGATCATTAAACTGAAGGACTGTCCTGCTCTATCGTAGAGGGCCCAACTCGAAGCGGTCAAGTAGGGCTGCCGGAAGTAGGTTGATCGAAGACCTGCTGTCTAATAGAGTATGATCAAACCTATACTCCTGAATATGGCATCTGACATACGGGGCTCCTGCATCTAGCCTCTTGGCTGGCAGGCGGTTTTGAATCGCAAAGCATGTGGCACGAGTGAGCACATGTATCTCTGACTGGTGGTTCCTCCTCTTCCTCCGAACTATGGTCCTGTCTCTAAGTGATCGCTGGAAGAGAGGGATGTGCTCCAAGGCCTCTTGTAGAGTCAGTTGTATCTGAAAGTGGTCCATCATTTGATGGTTGAACTCTAGCTGGTGTGATTTTTTTTTGGTTTTCTTTTTTCTGCCCCTTAGCCACGCGGAGTGCTTGGGGAAAGGGGACTGCTGGGTCCTTCTCAGATGAAGGACTAGGAGAGGGTCTGGGCTGCTCAAGCACGGCAGAATCCATGCATACATCATCAATCACCACAGGTGGATCAGAATAGAACAAACCCTTTCCTTTATTCACAGAAATGTCCTGAGGTACATGAACAGATGGAAAAACAACAGGACTAGCAGTAGAAGTGTTTGTGGTCTCAACACCACCCTCGGCATCTGGCTATGCAGCATCAGTACCGCGCTCTGGCTCAGCATCATGTCTGGTGGCATCAGTACCACCTGCTCCATGAGGTGAAATGACGGCCTCAGTACCGTCGGCTGGATCAACATCCCTGGTGGCGTTAGCACCACCGTCATCATCTCTGGCAGCCTCAGCACCGTTCCTCTCCTCGACTGGCGCTCCTGGAATGGCATCGAGTCATCGCTCAGACGAGGCGCCACCTGCTGGCATCCTACCGTTCCTAGGTGTAACAAAATCAGCATCAAACATGTATGCAGACATATCACCAAGTGAAGGACTAGGAGTGGTAATATCAGTGAACTCTACCTGCTCAGATTTCCTCTTGAGGTTGTTTGGGTTCGGCTCAATCTGGGAAGGGATGGTTGCCTTCCCTCTCACAATCTCCTGCATCTCCTAGCAGAACTCGTCCATCTCCCATCGAAATGTATCCTATTGTTCGGTCATAAGGCGGACTAGATCATCCAAGGCAGGGTTCTCATAGGTCGGCCCCTGAGAACCTGACAGGTGGCCTCGCTGGTAGTGAGTCTGCTGCTGGTGAGGGTAAGAGGGGTATTGCTACTAATGATACTATTGCTGATGAGGCTGCTCTCGCCTCCAAGGTTGTCCCTGGTGATAGGGACGAGGACCATACTGCTGGTACGGGGATGACTGATGTTGCTGCTGAACTGGGGGTTGCTGCTGCTGGTGTTGCTCACGCTGCTGGCCGTACTGGCCACCCTGGGCTGGAGGCTGCTGCTGGGAACTGCCAGCCGACCAGCGGAATCCAAATTGGTCTCGTCGGATACAGGGCTGGGGCCAGTCGTACTAAATCCTGTTGACATCCATCAATGGCTCCTGCTCGTACGAGGGAGAGGGAAGTACTGCCAAAGGCTGATCCGGCTAGTAAACCACCATCTGAGTGTCCTGGGATGGTGGTAGTTTGTAAGACTTTGGCGGTTGCTGGTACGACTCCACCTGGACATGGTGAACCTGTCTAGGCTGACTGGAGTGCTGGGAAGAGCTACCACTGCTACTCGGATCTCCTCGTGACCTGAGACGGGGCTGAGAAGCCGTCTGTGCCTCTTGGAGACACATGATCTGTGTCTTCAGGTCACTCAGCGTCTGTGCCATCTGATCGATCTGCGTCATGCCCTGGCACTGCTTCTTCTCTATCAGCTCGATCTGGTCCAGCTTCTCGCTGATGATACCATGTCCACGGCTATGGACTCGGCCTGTGCGGCTATCGCGGACGAAGTGGAAGGACCGGCATCAACCCGTGCTATCCTCTGAAACTGCACGGTCTGTGGCTGTGGGCATCCCTAGGTGTAGAGTCGGGTCTGGGACATCACTGTATAGTTCTCGGCCTTCTCCTCATAGATGGCCCAGACCTGATCCTCATCCTTGGCAAAGTAGGAACCGCCACAAGAAGCATTCACCAGGCCCTGCAGCTCTGGTGTCAACCCGCAAAAGAAGCTCTGAACTAGGTTCGGCTTCGAGATGTCGTGGTGCGGGCATCTATCTCTAAGCTCTCTGAACCTCTCCCATGCCTCGTGGAACTGCTCGTTGGGGAGCATGGAGAAGTTGCTAATCAGGGCCCTCGCTGCATTGGTCCATCGAGTGGATAGTACTTGTTCAAGTACTCGGTGCGGAGCTGCTCCCAGGTATGAACAAACCTCCCCAAGTGCTTCAGACAGTTGGCTGCTCTGTCGACCAGTGAAAAGGGGAAGGAAATCATCCTAATGGTGTCCTCGTCCACCTGCCGATCGTGGACGGTGTTGCAGATCATCTCAAACTCCTAGAGGTTGTAGATGGGGCTCCTCAATCGCGAGCCCGTGGAAACGGGGTAGAAGTTGAATGGTCTGTGGGGGGAACTTGAAGTCCCCCACGATCGCCGGAAGAACTATCCACCGGTGAGTAAGCATCGATCTGGGGTTGTGCAACTCCCGCATCGGTATGGCTCCTGCAATTGCTGTTATCGACTGGACTTGCTCATCGGGTTGATCGGGTATCTCTGGCCCGCCTCCTACGGCTCTCGGCTGCACTTGGTCAGCTCTCATCCTCTCCATCTCTCTCCTCATCTCAACCATGAAAGACCCCTGATCCCTATTCTGTTGCTGCATCGTATCGAGGGAGGCTATCAAGGTGTTATTGATCGCACTCTCGTCTAGGACGTAAGTCTGCTCTGCTCGTGGACCTTCGGTACAATCATCGCTGCTGCCGGCCATGGTCTCTGCAAAGGCAAAAGACCCAAACTCAGGTAACGATAAATCATCTGTCTGCTGCCTATCATCTAGTACTGGTATCATTGCACTGGTAGAAGGGTGGTCAGGGGAGAACAGGGCGGAATCGAACTCGGGTTAGGAGAGCGGGTCTCGGCTCTCACGAATCAACCTAGATGAATGGGCTGGAGTGCTAAAAAGCGGTGCAGCCAGAGGCTGCCTAAGAGACCTCATGCCCATCATCTTGATCTGACGAGTCGGGCGGATGAGATCTGGAAACACACAATATGAGTAAACAAAACCCCAGTTCACCTACTCAACATAGAGATGAAGACCGTAAGAGTTCGGTCAATTTATCTTGTCAATTTTATTTAGGTGATCATGTCAGAATATCAGAGCGGTTATGCGAGCTGATAGGAATCCAATCCACCTACCAGTATGTCCCGTATAAAAGGTCGGTAGTCTGATCGGGGTTCAAATATGGCTCTACCTAGTGTGTGGGTCGCTCTCTCGCTCATCCAAACCAGACAATGAGGGGTTGCTCTCCCCAAGACAAATTTTTATGTGAGGTGTCTTTTAGGGTCAAGTGTGTTTAGCAGTCCCAATTTTATAGTTTTTCTTTTTAGGTATTTTTCAAGCAAACAATGCCTAATGAATTTTTCGGGTTCTCCTTATTATTTTAAGTTTAAAAAACATGGGGAGAAGATGAAAAAGTCGATGCGCGATAAAATCAATGATGCATGATGAGTAAGAAAGGCGTACCTGACTCCAGCACTCTACATGCAGGGTGATCCGCTCATAAAATAAAGACTGAAAATAAACTATCTATATGTTGCACGAGGAAATCAGCCTTAACACAACAATTTCTACACGGAGAGAACTGATGACTAACGGGACAACAGGAGGGGTCGGTGTCTGGTCTCGGATGCCGATAGGTGCCCACCACAACGGGTCCTGCCAGCACTATATACGACCTCTAGCGGCACATGACCCCTCAAGTGACCAGATTAGCCTTTTCTTTATTAATTTTAATTAGGTCCAATTATGATCTAATAGGCACAGGCAGATAATTAGGTATGTGGATCCTAATCAATTACGGCACAATCAGAGAAAATCCTAAGCTAAGGCCTAAACCGTGTAAATCAGATAAGCAGTAAAATAAAAGAAATCAAAAAACCCAAAATCGCCGTAAATCATGGTGAGGTCCCCCGAGCACACCAGTGCTCGGCGAAACAGACCCCGCAATCCACAAGTCTGGCTGAGAGTCTGGGTACCTGTATTATTATAATAAACAAATAGTCTGAAAATAAACTAACTATCCTAAGCTAATCTACTACTCCCGCACTCATGATCGCCTCCTCGCGCTCTCCTGCATCTCCATAGAGAAGGAAGCCGCCTCCGAATCCTGTGGTTGCGTCGACTCTTCGAGAAAAGCTACCTCGGTCATCGGGCCCTCGCAAGAAAACAAACAGAGGTGTCAGACACAGATTGTTATAAAAATAAGCAAGACAAAATAAAATAAAACAAACTATATGCAAAAATAGAAATAAACACACAAAACAAAAACAAACGAAAAATAAAAGAAAATAAAATAAAAGAAAAGAAAAATAAAATAGAGAAAATAAAAAAGATGCGTAAAGCTGCGAAAAACAAAACCGAACAAAAATGAAAACTGAAGGACTACTAAGCCATGAACCCCGGCAACGGCGCCATTCTGATGAGGTTGAATATTCGAGTGACTAAGGGATATAGGTATCAATGGTCATTGCAACCTCAACTCCTCGAGTCGGACTCAACAAGAAAATCGAACCATCAAATAATAAAGCAATCAATGAAATCAAACAGCAGTCCTCGCTATTTATTTAACCTGGTTTAGCGACCAGGGTCGGACACAAGTTACAAATTGACCGAGACAGCATACGAACTAGTCGAAAATGAAAACAAAATAAAAAGAAATATTTTTGGCCGATTTTTAATGGTTTTTTATTTTTTTGTATTTTTAATAATAAAGGAAATATAAAAACAAAGGGAAAAGCACGCAAACAACTATTTATAAAACACAACAAATAAAGCCAAAAAAATCAAATAAAATTATTTTTGTGTTTTTTATGTTTTTAAGTGTTTTCGGTAATTTTCTGAGAATTTTATGATTTTTAATTGATTTTATAAAAATTGAAAAAGGGGAAAAGAGTGGTAAAGTGTGCAGTCAGATTTGAAAAGCTAATTAAAAATAACTAATTAGCCTATAAAAATCTGATGGTAATTTATATGAAAAGTAAAAAAACCTAAATACTGAAAGTGAAATTGCATTATTTTATTTTTATAGAATTTTTAATGATTTTATAAGGTTTTCAAGGTTTTTAAATTTTTAAGGGTTTTATAAATCCAATTGAGCCAAAAATAGGACAGAAGATGAAGAACAATAAAACAAATAAACACTATTTTTTTAGAATTTTTTGATGAATTTTTATATTTTTAGTTGATTTTCTACTTTAGACAGCAACAAAAATGAAGGTTTTTGATTTTCTAAAAATAACTAAATACCACAAAAATGTTCCAAAAATTTAGTGAAATGTTTACACAGTGGCAGGAGCCACGTATCCAAATTTCACTGGATTTGGGATTGATTTGATATTTTATTCAACCACTACAAAGGCCAGCACACAGGGACCTATATGCAATAAAAACAAAGTTTCAGGGCTGAAAAGATAACACGTGAGGAAACTACAGGGGTATCAGCGCAAAATTCACATAAAATCTGCACATGTCCATATACAGTGCGCACAGGGGCATAAATGCAATTTTTAAAACTTAAATTTCAATTCAGAACACCCCCAAACTCTAGCCTAGATAATGCAAATAACCCAGATATCACGTGCCTAGCACGTGGTTCACATTCACATGAACCAAAATGTAATTCTAATTAAGAAACATGCAAATTGTAACACCTCAGAACTATAGGATCAAAGTTGCAAAATGTCCAAAAATCACGTGTCGAAGTACGTGTCTCACACAAACAGGGACTAGAAAGCAAATAAACTAAACTAGAGGTCCAAACATGCAAATAACCCAAGAGTGCACATTTATTTCAAAGACTAAATAAAAACTAAATAAAACTGTAGGGGTATGGACGTAATTACCCAGCCGAGGCACGTAAGGGGCGCATGTGAGTGCCAGGTGTAGATCTGTGGCTGGTGGAGGATGGACGGTCCTGATGACGCCCTCTGGAGGATCCAACGGTGCTGGTGCAGAGGAGAACGTTGGGGGCACCTGGCCGTCAGATCATGGATCTAACGGCCTGATAGGAGCAGGCTACGTACGGCTGGGATCAGACCTGACGCAGAGGGTCGATTCGACGGCTACGAGAGGATGAGGAAGAACTCCTCCTGGGCGAGCTTCTCCGGCGATCCGGAGGCGATCCAAATGGCCGATGGAAGATCGGAGAAGTGGGTCCTCCTCGTAATGGCGTTCAGCGTCGGGTGGTGGCCTCCGATGAAGGCTCCAACGGTCAGATCCTCCGGCAAGGGTGGAGCAACCTGGAGCAGCTCCAGCAAAGCATGGAAATGGCAGCCAAGGGGGGTACCTGCGATTATTGACCTGCAAAAAAATCTCCTGCTTGGAGGAATGCTCCGGGAGGGTTATTGGCAAAAAGACAAAGGGAAGCGGCATGAATGGGCTATGGGGGATTCCGGTGAAGGTGATGGAGGGAACCCGACTCGATCTGTGCTCAGATGGGCCAGCTCGAGGAGATCAGATCACGTAGGGAAGGTGACTATGGGTCGGAGAGTCGATCAATACGGGTGAGATGGGGTGGCGGTGCTCCAGCCACTAGGGCGGAGCTGGCGGAGCTGGGATGCGAAAATCGACGATGGACTAGGCTAACGAAGCTAAAGGATCTACCTGGTGGTCATGGTCGACTGGGGAGGAGACACTGGTTCTCCGATGATCGTCGCCTCCAGAGGCTCGAGCTTCGTCAACGGCGGAGCACGACAACGAGGGTCACCAGACCTGGGCTACGCACCTCCAAACTCTCTCTCAGACACCCTCCGCACTCGCTGTCACTCGAGGAAGACGATGGAGGTCACAGGGATTGAAGGTGGTGGCCGAAGGTGCGTGAAACGGCGGAGGAAGGCGAGACTTTATAGTGGTGCAGGTCCGATAAGAGAGGAGTGGAGCACGCGGATCGATGCATGGAGCCCTAGCAAGAAGGTCGGGCATGAATCTCGGGTCATCAAGGTTCAATCGGAGCTAGGGGTTTAGATAAATGGGAGGTGAGGTGATCCGGGAAAAAGGGGAGAAGTCGGGTTGGTCACCCGGATCCGTGAACCTGTGGTCCTCGGGGGAGAGTTGACCGGGGGTCAACAATCCCCCGGGGACCAATAGAAAATTTTCATTGGAAAATTATTCGGAATATCAAAATAAAATAGAAAATAACCTTATTGCAAAATATTTACAAAATAAAAATTATTTATTTATTTTCAAAGTTTTTTTAGTGATTTCTATTTATTTTTTTGAAAAATAAAATACGTATTTACATTATATTATTATTATATACAGGTATGTATACCTATGTATTTTTTATTTTTATTTTTATTATTTTATTTATGTATATTTATTCCAATTTTATATTTTATTTATTTATACTATAAAATATGGAATATGAAGTGATTTTTATTGGATTTTTATTAATTATTTACAAAGGTGAAATAAATAGGTATTTTATTTTATATACATGGTCTATGTACACTGTAGAGAGAGAATTTTCTATTTTTATTTTTCTTTTATTTTTCACATTTTTATTTCATTTTTATTTTTACAAATATGTACAAAATATGGGAAGCACACACATATTTTTATTTTTATAAAATAACTTATTTACATATATAGGGATATAAACACCAAGTTGAGTCACCCTATCTCTCTCTACTTATTTTATTTTGTGGACAGGCCCTTGTCGAGCCTTCCCTTGGGTTCAGGTCACTCAATATTTATTCCAAATATTTCCCCCTTTTTCTTTATTTCTTTATTCTTTTATTTTTGCACAAAAACATGCTAATTATTATTATTTACACAATAAATGCTATTTTCTAAATTATTTTATTTACAAAAATATACAAGGTGTTTTGCAAAGGTTTTTAGCTAAAATAAAAGAATAAAGAGTGATGAATGAGGATTCATCAATGAGTTAGTATCCTTTATTGCAGGTGATGCTTGATTGCTGGTGGGCGGCTGTGCACCTAAAAGTAACCCTCAGCTTAAGTGAGAGGGCTCAGCTATGGAGTAGTGAGAAGTGATATGGGGGTGGAGCTCCTTTACATGTGAAGGATCTGGATCTTGAGTCTCTAGTTGCAGTGTCAGCCTGAGATAGAAGAGGTCGCGGAGGATAGAAAGGAATTGGAGAGGGAGAAGGATGACGACGGGGAGGGATCGAAGTGGTTTGTTTGAATAGGATGGAGGAGATGAAATCAATTTAGTGGAAGTATCAGCAAGTAGCAGAGGAGTAGAAGAAGAAGAAGAAGAAGTAGATGAGAAGAGGAAATAGAGACAAGAAGAGAAGAGGAAGAATAGGATTCACCTAGAGTGGATGACACTTTAGGTTGGAGTTGATAAAGGGATAGCTCCGATTGTCGCCTCAAATGGCCGGCATCGGCCACGAAGCTTGATCAGAAGGTGAGCTTCTGCAGCATGAAGACAAGGATTTCGTGGATCTCGCCTCATCATAGATTGCGCTTTTTGTCGCCATCGACAATCAAACCTTCGTTGTCACCAAGAGAATGGCTTAAATCTAGGGCTCTTCTCCTCTCAAAAATGGCAGATGATTAAGAGGAAGGCAAAGCTTGGGTTTCGATGGTGTGTCGTTAGGGCTAAGAGAAGAAGGGGGAGGTGTGGGATATGTAGAAGAAAGTGGGGTGTTGGGACTGTGTCGAGGAAGAGCGAAGAAGGAGTGGTGCAACTCTTCCGAGTCGAGTGGAGAAGGTTGCGGACGCAACTCGACAGAGGAAGTGGAGGGAGAAGAAAAGATCTCGGTCGTTCGATCGACCGAGATCAAACGGTTGAGATGAATCCACATGACGAAGGCGATATTAAAAGAAACAAAATAAAAAGGAAAAGGAAAAAAGAAAATACATATGATTGATCCCAGTCGTTAGATGAAGGTGTACTTCATTCAATGGTTGAGATTAGAAGCGGCTAAATGAGGGTAAGTGGGGGGGCACGTGGCAACTCCTGGAGTGGCCACATGTTACCTCCATAGAAATCAAAAAATAAAATTAAAAAAAATCAAAATAAAAGAGTAAACAATGTCAAATCAAAAGGTGATCTTCATAAAAGTTGTTCTTCTTGATGAGATCTACAACTTTCATGAAGGAACCAAAACAAAAGAAGTCATCTATACAAGTGTTTTTTTGTGGTCTTTTATGTACATAGAATACTTGCTTTTTATGTTTTATAATTCTTTTATGACTTTTACATAAAAAATCAAAATAAAATCAAATAAAATATAAAATAAATATATACATATTAATCTATTTTTTTGTATTTTAATAATTAAGAAAATAAAGAAATAAGATATGAGAGACTTATCTATAGACTCGGAATGATTCATTTTCTTTGATTTTTAGTTCATTTTAGATTTGGATTTTTGGATAAAATACAAGTAAAATAAAATAAATAAATAAATAGATTAAAAAGTGGTTATTTTGTACATAAAATAATAAGATCAAAGTCAGACAAAATATACAATGTACAATGAGGTCCCAAAACTCATGTTTCACATATGAACTCTGATTCTTTTGAATTTGATCGTGTTTTATATATAATTCAATATACATTGATTCCAAAGTGAGTAGGGGTTCATAGGAGATTGCATGTGATATATATTTGACTTTTCATCTTTTGTGTCAAAACTATGGTTTGATTTTTTTGACAATTATATAGGTTAGTATTTTTTCTGTGATTTTTGCTTTATTAATGTTAGTAGTATGTAAATAAGGAAAATTGAGAAAGTTATGTTAATATACATGTGATAATATACATATAAATTCTGAATTCTTATTAATGTAATTATGGATGCTAAAATATGGATATTATTTACACATGCATGAATGATAAATATGCAATATAAATGATTAAATGCAATTAATTTTGGAAATGGAGCGCTATTTTCATCTTTTAAAGTGATGATTCACATATTCATTAATCGATTTCCTAGAAAACCACTATAAGTCCACAGGGTCCCTCGTAGAAGAGAAGACTATATTAGAGAGAGAGATTATAACAATATGTACATAAATAAAAAATATTAAATAAAATAAATGTTGGGAAATAAATGGAGAAATATTCACAAGAAAATGCTCAGGGGTCGGACTACTTGATGGATGGAAACCTAAACACTAAATTTTATATATTAATCCTAAGTCGATTACTTCCACGGTAATGATGCCATTTGACTGCATGCTTTTGGCTACTCTTACATATATCAAATTAATGTTGTAACGTGTGATCAAATGTGTAACCATAAACTACTCAAGAATAATTAATATGTGTGAATGGCCAATTAATTTTTTTATTTTGGCAAGATTAAGGTCAATAGTAGGAGGCAATAATGTGGTTCAAGATCAATTTCAGTCAGTCAATGATTTGTTCTCAAAGACAAATTTTTTTGGAATTTGTAATGTGAATGATGTGTTGAAATGCAAGCTTGGTTATTAAAAAAATCAATAGACTTAGCCAATTTATATATAATCAAAATCAGGTCCAAATTAGGCAAGTATTAATTTTTGTAGAAACATTATGTTATGATGAATAGAAAACACAATTTGACGATTTTTTGGCTTAAAATACAATCAATGAAAAAAGATCAAGTTGAAGGGTGCTTATGCAAGTTTCAACCAAATGATGACCAAAAGTTATAAAACTTGGTCTAGATGTCAAACTCCTCAAATTTAAGCTACCGTATTTTTTTTATTTTTTTATGATGGAAAATGAAATTTATATGAATTTCTAAATACAGACAAGATGACTAAGAGTAAATTAATTTTGATAAATACCAACCATTGTAATTTTCAAAACAAAAAATATCCTAAATATATCTCGATTACAGGAATTGAGAACAATGTTAGTTCCATAAAAATACTAAATGTTGATTGAATTTAAAAAACTACACAAATTGCTAGATAATTTATTCAGAGATAAATATGGATGCAAATTCAAGATTTTTAGGAACATGAAAGAACATAATTAATTCTACATAATGTGATTTTTGAGAGATTTTTAGAGCAAGGATTTATCTATTATGAAATTCAAAACACAGAATGGGAAATATATGCAATCTACACTCAAACGAATTTAATAAATCAACAATAGTGAATAAAAATACCACACAACTTCTACGGTGGAGAGAATTAATCAAAGTTCAACATGAAATTTGAGAAATGATGAATGATGGTCTGAATTAATGTTCTAATAGAGGGGTATAGTGAAAGTCAATCAAATGAACTAAAATGTAAAATAAGGCACATGACCTATTTGTAATTATCGAGAACATTGAGTGTATGCATGTAGAATTCTCGTCCATGAGAGGGAAGTCACGTGGGGGCCTTTGTTCGATTGAAGGTGCAGTCATTGGCTTCCACATGGCATCTAGTTGTAGACCGGGTTTGGATCAAGCCTCAGACTAGACCTACGCTTGGCGGAGACGATGGAAACTGTCAGATCAAGCATGATCCAACGACTATTGGTACGACGATTGTGTACGGTTGAGATGAGCCCCTTGATGGAGATCTACAACTGATGGCTCCAGCGGCTCAAATGGCGAAGACAGAGGTTCGAACCTCGATCTAAGGTAACTATAGGGTGAGATGTTCTTACCTTCTTCGTCGATGATATTGTAGCAGAATCCTCCTCAACTGAGCTCTGATGATGTACTAGAGGTGCGGCGAAGACCAATCGACATACTACTGCATAAACACTTATGCTGAAACTTCGAAGAAGATGGTCACAAATAAAGTCTTGGGATCCGTGGCTCTGGCTACTATGTAGTGTCCCCACAAGAAAATATGAGACTTGAACCTTAATGGGTTCGATCTAATGTTAAAGCTTAAAGAAAATGAGCGGAGCTCGGATCTCCTAACAGTAATGGAGAAGGGAGCTAATCTTCGGCCAATTCGAAGGTTGCAAAGGTAAAATGAGAAGGCAGGGAGATCAGGAGATGGTGATGATTCATGGGGTTCGGATGTGAAACAACACATACAGTTTGGGAAGATGATGGAGTTCTCTAAGACAACGAGGAAAGGATAGAAAGAGGAATGATCAGGAAGACTAAGAAGAAGAAAATTAAGAGAAAAAAGAAGCCAGATTGTGATGGAGAGAAAGAGGAATTGTTAGGAAGACGAAGAAGAAGAAAAAAAGAAGAGAAAGAAGAAGCATGATTGTGATGAAGGGATTTACCTGGGGAAAGGAGCTTGAAGCTCTGTGGTCGTTGCTTCAGACATCGACTGAAGGTCAACCTCGAGAAGCTCGGATCAGGTTGTAGCAAGGGCAGAAGCCCTTAGATCTTGTCGAAGTTCAGAGGCCTTTGCTCGAGTTGGGGCACCTGCTGTTGTCAACTGGAGGTGCTGGCGAGCTCTCTCTAATTTTCTCACGTGAATTGTGATACTAGATAATGACATCGGAGGAGATGATTTTGACGATGAACGGTTAGGGTTGTGAAGCTTACGGATGAAGTTAAGGCGTGGAGTTAGAGGCGGTGTGAGACAAGGAGAGAGAGTGTCAGAGATGGGCTTGGTCGTGTAAGGAAGATGGGAGGTGGTAGGCATGGGTGGCTGAGCAGAGGAAGCAAAGGGGGGTAGAAGTCGTTGCTTGGCCGTTGAAAATGGCATCGGTCCTTTCGTTGGACTGGAGAAGGCGGGAGGAGTTGGCTCTGCTGAAGAATATGGAGGTACGAGACAAAATGTCCATCATCCCAGGCTTCTAATCGGAGGGACATGATGGTGACAAGTGGCAAGGGGCTTAAAAGAGGGCGGTGATGATCTGGGTCGTTAGACCTCGCTCATGTCCAATAATCCACAAATGCAACCAAGAGAGATGGTAAAGGGCAGGGACTGTTGGATCTAAAGAGAACATGATTAGGAAATGCCACATGTTAAAAAAATTCAAACTAAAAAACTAGAACTAAAATAGAAAAAGACTTCGAATAAATAAGTTCCCTTCTCAAAAGTGTGTCTCGAGACTTACACCTTTCATGAGAGATCAAAACCGATAGACAACATTTGTATAAATTGGTATTTTTGGTGAAATACTATCTATGCATGCTCATGTTACTTCATTTTATTCGATTTATATATTTTTATTTTTAATTTTATGGAGTTAAAAAAAATTAAAAAGGTTATTATGTACATGAAATGACAAACCAAAGTTAGTAGTTATAGTATACACTATGGACCCAACACCCAAATTTCACATATGAGCTCCGATCCTTTTGAATTTTGTCTTGATTTGTAGGTAATTGCGTGTACATTAATTCAAAAGTGAATATGTATTTGTAAGAGACTTTATGTGAGAGATATTTATATTTCGACTTTTTAACTCTTAACTAGGGCTTTGTGTTATTTGACATATATACAAGTTAGTATTTTTCTGATATTTTTCATTTCTTAATGTTAGATATATATATATATATATACAGTGAATTGAGTTTATTTAATTTGAATTTTTTATAAATTAATTAAAAAAAGGAAAAGTTAGGTCAATATACATGTTAATAAATACAAAAAATCAAGATATGACTCTTATTAAGAAACTAATATACAATAAATAGTCCTCAATATACATAAATTAGATATTGATTATTTTATTATTTTAAGGGATTCATTGGTTTAATTTTTTGGGAATAAAGAGAAGAAAATATATTATGGTAGGTAAATCATGGATTCATCAAGGACTCGAATGTACCGAGCCACAAGAGAGGGCATGGGCAGTTCCAATTCTTAGATGACGAGAGGCACATACGCACAATGCTTTTATTTTTAATTTTTAATGAGAAAAAATAGAGGAAGGTTGAGAAAAAGGGAGGGGTGCATGTGCCCCTATACCCAATATGTGAGTCCACCCTTGCGATACACATATCCCAACAGCTCGAACATCAATCACACAACTATCAGATCACCTAATTCAAAATATACAAACAATCAACAAGTTGGCCTAGCTCTTAAGATTGGTCCACATAATACTCCGGCTTTATTACATATTGCTAGGAATCAATTACATCTTAATGATGGACAATACAAAACTTTTGATTTAAGTTTACATTAGGTTATTGCACACTGCAACATTTTACAACCACAAAAAGGAGCTTATAATGAAGCTTGAACAACAAGATAATCACATCTGATGCCAATTCATTTCGTGCTCACCTTACCCTAAAATTGATATCTAAGTGAGTATTAGTGCACGTTTAGCCATATATTGAATGGTAACACTAAGCATCCAACACAAATATGGAGCACAATCTGTTAAGCCTTTAAATCTAAGGGACGGGGGAGGTCGAAGTGTGGATCTGATCTGTAACGAAGAAGATTAGGTTAAATTATGCATGAAGGGTAGAATATGGTACAATGATGAATAGAGTAGAACAATAAAATAACAAATGTATTTTAAAAATATAAATGGAAAGCAAAATGATTGATATGAAAGCAACCGAGATAGGACCACTGCATCTATAATTTGATGCTTGGAACACCATGAAAAGATAGGTCAAGTGACCACATTGAAGAACTAATTATATACATGCATTGGAAAGGAGTGAAATCCTACACCAAGCCTAATTTGCAAAAAAGTTGTGATCATGAGAAAGGTTTTGGTAGACAAGTAGATCAAAAGGACTAACAAGGAAAAACTCCAAATTCAATTTTGTTTTGGAAGTTATGAATTCTGACGATTTTTTGGATTATTTACAAACATATCTATCTTTTTTATTTATTATTATGTTATTTCTACTATAATGTATGTATTTTATGTTCTTTATAAAAATATATTTTCTATAAGAATAATGAAATTTGAATTAATTAAAAAGGTGTTTACATATAAAAAAATCGATTCTATACAATTAGTTCTACGTACAAGGGGTAGAAAACTAAACTTTTGATTTTTAAGATTTGTGATATTTCTTTAAATTATAATTTTCTACGAACTTTAGAATTGGGTATGGGTTAGTCAGAGTTTACATAAAAAGTTACTAAGTCAAGGAAGTTTGTATTATACAATAGGTTAAAAAATTTAATACTTTACTATTAAGTGAAATTTTAAATGGATTTTCACGCTTGTGCCTTCCAAGATTATGCATTTACACTTTTACCCCTACTTTTTTTTGTAGTAATACTTGTGCCCTTATCTTTTTCTACCATTAAAAGCTATATCTGCATATTCATTAAAATATATACAATCAATTCCTCTCCCAAATGAATGTTAATTTTTTTGGACACAGAGGGTAGTTGGAAAGAAAAACGCAGGATATAAGTATAATTATCTATTTTTTATTCCCCTTCTTTTTCCTTATTTTCTTCTACCTTCATATTAATGTTCGTATGTGCTTTATAATAGTACTACTACCGAGAAACGTTGTGATCACAATAATTTTCTAAACACTTGTACTTCTTACACAATTCAAACACCCAATGCTGAGATCATGTAAATAGGAGATGGAAAATCTGTGGAAATCCAACCACATCGAGGCAACCCAAAATGAGCTCTCAAGACTCAAAGAGAGAGAAACCCCAAGTAAAACCTAACCAGATGTTGTAATCAAATCCAACTCACAATAAAACAATTTATGAAAAAAAGCCTTCCGGATATGATCATTTGATCATATGATCATTGTGAAGTCATACATGCAAGAAGAAGACGAAGACGATGAGGGCAGTGCGACCTCCTCACTTGAAAATGGCGAGGGGCGTGCAGGCCTTAGAGACAAGAAGTGTGAGGCGGATTGATGAATATGTCATTCGTCTATATAATATTCAATTTTTGACCTAATTCTCTAGGCAAATACACACATAATCATGTAAAATGATAAGACTTGACATAACACTTGTCAACTAAAAATGAGATAATTATAATTACATTATCATATAAATAAATCCAAAGAATAAATTCTGTAAAAGAACAAAAAAGAGCCAGGTCTGTAATTATTGATTTGACTTATATAATCAAGGGGAGGTCTTTCTAGTTTTCTATAGAGCTCATATTAACTTCAATTAACTTGATTATCATTGTATTAGTTCAATAATAATGTGAATATAAATAGAAAAATAAGTCAAAAATCATAACATGTATAGATTCCAAGAAAATAGTATATTTTGATTGCTAGTATGCAAAAAAATGGAAGTTGATCATCTAGAGAAAAATGTAAGCATCCCTACTCACATTTAAAGTTGACAATAAAAATATATTATTTTTTAATGCGTAAGATTTTGGGTGGATAAAGTTCAACTAGGAAGTGGTTTTTTTACCTAGTTTCTGTATGCATCTATTGATTTTGAAAAACAATAATTTAATTCAAGTACATATGCACTCATTCATATTTGTATATAATTTTAGTGTTATTTTGATATAGTTCTACCTCAAAAAATAAAAATGATAAAATCATTGAGAATAAAAAAGAAACAAAAAAGTAGCTAACTTAACATGTATATTATATATATAACACAACTTCACTTATTTTATATACTACTCTATCTATATTTCAAAATAAAAAAGCATTGATGTGACCAATACTATGCATTGGATTAATATAATAAAAATTAACATGCAAAATAAGAAATAAAAAATGGTGAAGTACATGTACTTCCAAACATGTATTTGACCCCCAAAAAGTTATCTCAAGATGTACGTTAAAATTTATCTTGATGTTGTTATAAATGTTGTAGAAAAATTAATTCCATACAACTTTTCTTTGATGAGTATTGCAAAATTCAACTCCTACCTATGAGGAATTCCATTTTCTTTAATTTCGGGTCATTAAGCAATGGGATGGAGACACATGTTATCGCACCCTTCAACCTCAAGCACATCTCTCCCCCATGATATTAGCTACAACCATCCAAGAAACCTCCATGAGATTTCCATCTCTAACAATAAATCAAGACCAAGACCATGAAAAATGTGCATCCAACTTCCTAATTCTAAAACTTCTTTGCTTGTGACAGTTGTAGTTGGTTGTCTTCGTCACCTTGCATCATGAACACGCGTGTGGAGCCCCGATGGGGGACACAACCATAGAGAGACGATCTACAATGGATTTTTGAACCCATTACCGTCGACGAACAAAAATCCATTCCCTTTCGTTTGCTTCCCTTATAATTCTTGATTTGTTATTCGCTTTGATTCTTGTGTTCTCTATTGATTTCAGGAGGGAGGAGCACCGATTGCTAACCTTCTCCTTGTATTGGCACATTACTAGAGGCCATCTCCATCACTGGATTGTCATAGTGCGTCGCATGGAGCAGCAAATTGGGGAAGAACAACCCAAGAACGGTTCATATATTTCTGGCTACATGTTAAACCTCAAGTCTTTGGATCACACCTCAATATTCATTCGTGACCCTTAGATAAAGGGGCAGGACTCTTTCAAATAAACCCCCCAATCTTACAAATATCACTAACCATCCCACCCACCGATTCATCTTAGAGGAAATATAACAAAGCATTGACATATTCTCTTTATTGTATTTTATTTTTCTATGCATTGTTCTTATATTTATATTTCTATTGAGACCCATATGTTATGCATTTATTTGAACCCATTTTTAGCTTATTTTACTTCAAAAAAATGATATGTTGTAGAGCCACTAATATCTCATAATTTTATGAAATGACGATGGCTGATTATATTTAGTTTGGTAAAAACCATCATATTTTGTCTGTTTAAGTTATTTAATTCATCATAATTTACATGCTTGCCAAAAAAATTCAAAAAGTTGTACTTTGCATATTTTCATGCTCTACAACATATCCAAAAATATTACATTATGTTCCTTAAATAATTGTTTCTTTGATTTTGATAATCAAATGATTAAAAAATTATTTTCTAACATTTTGTAAAATAAAAAAATACTTGCACTCCATCAATCATGTTATATCCACAAAAAATAGATTTGTAAAAAAATAATGGTTTGATATATTTTAAATAAACTAAATACTTAAAATTAGCTTTTATCAACAATTAATTCATAATAAATGCATTGTTTATTAAATTTTGAAAACATTTATAGCATGTGTATTACAATGAAGTATATCTACTTTCCAAAAATCATTTGCATTACATTACATGCAGCAACTTTTGCATAAAAACCCAAAAAATGCATTTTGAAGTTGTACATTAAATGAAAAAAAAATATTCCTGTTAGCATTTTAAATTCTCTACCATAGAAAATAAATTTTAAAAATATTTATTTGTATTTTCTAGGTAATTTGGAACTTAAGTGCTATAGTTTTTATCTTAACTTTGAATAAGTATGTTTTAATTCTCATTCTATGCATTTTCAAAAATACAAAAAAACCATTTACGGTAGATTTTTATCTCACAAAGTTCAAACATAAGTTTCCCCATTTATTAAAATTTGTTTGAGCCTCAATTTAATTGTTTAAAGATTCCTATATATCTCGCACTTATTATTTTTAATTACACCTCTATTTCATTTACACTTATTGCCTCTTTCTTTTTCCTTCGCACTTAAAAATTCAGAAAGACTAAAAATTCCAACTTGGATGACATGAGCTTGTTGTTTGATGTGTTGACTATATTGAATCAAACATTTCCTCCTCGAGTGTGACTTTGGGACTTCCCAAGTAAAAAATGACACATCGCGCTTAACTCACAAATTTTAGTGATACAACTGACATGAATTAAGTAAACATATTGTTAGACACATCAATGACTAATCTTTTAGGA
Organism: Ottelia alismoides; assembly: GCA_037367405.1. NCBI lineage: Eukaryota > Viridiplantae > Streptophyta > Magnoliopsida > Alismatales > Hydrocharitaceae > Ottelia > Ottelia alismoides. The sequence continues at coordinate 209,585 of JAZKJV010010271.1, read as the reverse complement.
TTAGTGCTGGAGGAGCTCCATCCATTCATCATCTTTGGAGGGAGCAATGACGCCAGAAGATAAGGCCTCGTCTTCATTGAAACGGGCAAGAATGTGGTGTTTAGTGAAGTGAGGATGTTGTAGCATTGAGAGATGGCAGGGGTGGTAAGAGGATCTCCACGAAGCAGTGGAGGACCATGTTATGGGTATAATGCATAGTGAAGTGAGGATGTTATAACATGAGGAGATGGCATAGGGTAATAAGAGAATGTACGTGAGGCGGTGGAGGACAATATCATGGGTGTACTGCATGCGGGACCTTTGCCCCTAGTCTTCTTAGCATGTCACTCTGATGACCCCATGTGTCACGACCGTCCTCCTAGGATCGGAGTACTCAGCAAACCAATTCCACGCACATACAATTCCACATTTGAAATACACAATATAATAAAGCATGAAAAAATAACATAAAAGACTGAAATTAAAAAATTTTGACTGAAATTAAAGATTTTCCATCCATTCATAAAATGCCCATCATTCATTCCATTAAAATCCATGTCCACAAAATATATTATATGTTTGCCTCAAAAAGTGTATCCATACATACATCGTACATCTCATGTCTCTTAACAAAACTACTAGTAAATGAAAACTATAAATAAATATACCACAAAAAGGAAGCTGTGTAGCTGCACAAAAAGAAGTAGCTCCAACTAAACAAGTGCTACTCACGGTTGTGGCTTCTGCTGATGTAGATCCACACATTGGTACGTTATGAGCAAAGTTGCTTAGTACGATATAAAATTACAACAAGAAAGATATATTTAAAAGTGTGCAAGAGAAACAACATATATTTAAAATTTTTCAAGAGAAACAACTAGGTAAACACATCCTCACAAAAAGATACATTTTAATCATTATTAGTTGATATGGATCGCCCAAGCTCCGTGGATAGTATGTGGTCGTGGTCCGAGTGAGACCTCACACTATGACTCTAAGGTAAGAATAAGGCCTTAGGGTTGGGGTGCCTCCATAGGCATGTGGTGGGGTTTTGAATTAAGAAATTTTGAGTTTTGAATATTTAAATTAATATGCAATGTTGTTGCAACCCTAAAAATCCCTCAACAAAAAATTATTCAAATCTCAAGTAGAAATAAATAAAGAAAATGTAGGTAGAGAGAATTACTATTTAATCAACTTGTATGGCTAACAAGATCGAACTCGGGGAGGCTATAAAAATCCCAAGGATTATTCTATGAACTAGAAAATCAATGAAGGAATTCATATGCACACTATACTTGATTTTTTGTTTTTGAATTTTTGTATTTTTTATGAAATTTTGATTTTATATTTTTTTATTTAGTTTTCTGATTTCTAATGTTATTTTATTTTCAATTTTTTAAAAGATTTTTTATTTTTAAAAAAAATAAAATAATTAAAGAAAAATCAAGACACAAACACTCCACCAATTTTTTGTATTTCTTTTTTTGAATTTTTTATAGTTTTCGAATGTTTTTAGTAAAGCCCTTAAATAAATCAAAATATATAATAAAAAACAAAAAATAATTTGAATGTTTTTGAATTTTTAAAATATCAAATGAAATCAAAAATGGATGAAAATATATATATAATAAAAGAGCAATTTTCCAGAAAACTTTTTTTTTAACTTTTTATTGAATTTATAAGAAATTTTATTATTTTTAGGAGTTTTATGATTTTTAAGGTTTTTATGAAGAATTAAAATGCCAAAATTGCATAGAAATTAAAATAAATCAAATAAGCACATAAAAATTTATATTTTTTGGAAATTTTTTTAAAAATTTTATTGGTTTTTGGATGCAAATAGGGAATTTTTATAAGATTTTTGAATTTTAAAAATAATAAAAATGATAAAAATGCAAAATGAAATTTATGGAGCAAGATGGATGTAATAGAAATCTAGAGGAATTTTTGTGGAATTTTTAAAAGGGTTTTGATATTTTTATTTGATTTTTGATATGCATAACAAATGCAGACTCGTAAGATCTAAATGCAAATATTTAAAGTTTACAGACTGAATTATAACAAATAAACAAATAACAGGGTGAAATATGTAAATTTCCCAATAGATATGTGTGCAAGCATGTGCAACGCGCTGGACATGACCAATATAATTTAATTTCAAGGTCCATACATTAACTCAAAATTGTAGACTATATATCGCAAATAACCCAAACGAGCTCGTGCTAGGAACCCATGCAGTTCAAGCAGGTTTTAATTGCAATTAAAATAAATACGAAGAATAAAAGAGCAAATGTTCAAAGAATAAAGTACATACACGTATCCACACAGGGACTTATTTGAAAATGAAATAAAGACAAGGGAATAGATTTAATTGGACCCTTAAAGGACATGGCACGAGGAATGGCTCTGATGTGTGAAGGCTCTGATCTAATGGTTGAGATTAGATAGTAAGTGGATGGCGTTGATCAAAACAGGATATTCAATCCACGTCGGAGAATTGGGGCAAATTATACAACCGCAATTGAATCTGGGAGCATCATTCCTGATCGTGTGGTTCTGAAGATCCCTGGAAGAACTGGGAAGAGGATCTTCCTCGACGAGCTTGATTTGGCTGGATCTCCCTCATCTTGACTCCACTCAACATCAAATCAGTCTCAAAAGAACATTCCTTGAATTCCGCACCAGTTGCGCACCTTGATTCATCTTGGAATCACCATATCATCGATCTAGAAGGTATCAAACTTCGTTACTCCAGGAACCTATTCTAGCATTAAATCTTACATTATGCATGTGATCTAGAGCTCCTACGACCTGCAATAGAAATGTCAAGCTCGAAGAAAGCTCCGATCAAAGAAATAGGCCAAAAACTCAAGAAATGGGGAAGGAACGGGGACTTTCAACAGAGGTGATCCGGGAGGAAGTCAGTCCTCAGATCTGTGTTGATCTGAGGGTGAGCAGATTATGGAAGATATGGAGAATCGCAAGGGGAATGTGTTGATGTAGTCGGGGTTGGTTGAAAGTGGTCGGAACACCTCCTATTGTGATTGGAGTTTTAGGATGCAGTTCGGATTTAAGCTACTAATGGAACTAAAAGACAAAATCAAAATTATAGAATTAAAAAATAACTAACTATGGTTACCAACTGTGGAGAATCGAGTTGGATCGATCTCAATTAGCTACGAATGGTGGAGAATCGGAACTACATCGGCGAACTCCGGCGAGTGGATGGAGTGTGTCCTTTAGATGCCTCTCTCACACTCCTAATGGTGGGGAATGGTAGATGCACCTACAACTCTCTCCATAACTCGATCTCAGGGAGGATGATAGCCAAAACGGATCAAGAGTGGTGGTGGACAATCTAGATGTATATATAATAAACAGGTCCAACGACATTTTAAATTTTGGATTTAGATTGAGGCACGATTGTTGAAACTAAATTGCTAGTAATGGAGAGGAATGAAGGGGCTTGAATGTTGGTGAAAAAATCGATGATGTTATGGAGACACGTGCGTGGAAAAATTGTGTGAAGAAAGTGGTCAGTGAACGAAAGAGGCAGAATTAGAGGGGACTGAGAAGTTGACCCAGGTGAGCAGACCTAGTTTTGGCCAATCAGAGCATGCCAAAGATTAGGACAAAATAGGGAAAATGAAAAAACAACAAAAAAACTAAATAAATTAACTAAAAATAAAAAATGAATTTATTAAATTACATAATGCAAATAAAAAATATTAAGAATAAATTAAAGTTGATTTTAGTGATTTTTAATTAACTAAATAATGTATATACAAGGGTTAAAATAAATACAAGGTGTTATTCATAATTATGTATACCTATATATACAAGAATTTTATTTTTAATTATTTATTTATTTAAATTTAATATTTTATTTATTTATTTACAATATTTTACGAGGGTCTTAAGGGTATTTTTATTTAATTTTTAAGAATTAATTTATTAGGTTTAAATATGTATAAATGTAGTATTTACATGGTGATAAATATATAAAATATACATGATTTTATTTTTGTTGATTTTTTATTTTGTTATTTTTATTTATATTTTATATGAGTTAAATACAATATTCATAATTAACTAAAAATGCAGTATTCACATGTTTGTGCAAGAAAATGAATAAGTAAATAACATACAAAGTGTATTTACGTATATTATACAATAATACCCTAATTGGCCACATTTCACAGCTTAACTCAGATTTTTATGAAATCAACTTCATTTTAAAGATAATTTAATTTAGAGTACAATTAAAATTGTTGGGCGAATTTGGAGTTCAGGTGGAGTAGATATTGATCTTGAAAGTTTATACTTTGTGGCTTTTGAAGAGTGATGTAATCTACACAAATCTTTATTGAAATGATTTTTATTATTTAGAAAGGATTTTATTCACAAATTTCAAGAAGAAATAATTGTTATTTACAAAGAATTTGGTAATGAATAAAATAATGAAAGAATGTATAATAAAGAAAATATTGTACAGGTTATGAATATATACAGGTGACAAGCTAATTTGCGGAATTTTATGGTAATTAGGCCTTATCTCCGCCTACTTTCTTCCTTGTCGATCAGATCAAGTCTTGACCTTCTCTCGGGGTCTGATTTAGCCCGTATCTATTGCATATATACAGTCTCTTATTTTCTTTATTTGTCTATTATTTATTTCTTTATTTTAGGTTAAAGAGTGATAAATATACATATTTACATGAGTTAGAGTTAGTAAAAGAATGAAATTAGTGATATGTGTTTTATAAGGGACTTTAAGCTAAAATAAATAAATAAAGATGATGAAATGCATATTCATCATCCCCCTATGCTTTATCTTTGCTAGTCCCTTTGCAAACACTTATTTGAAAGAATAATTTAATAAAAGAAAAAGAAAAGAATAAAGGAAAAAATAAAGAACTTAGAACAACATTGAGTATTAAACTTATCTTCATAAAATTGTAGTATGGAGCTCGGTCAGACCTTTGGATTATTAGTGTGGTGGAACCTCATTGGGAAATGGATTTAAAACCTAACAACCCTCAAGTTCCACAAGACTCCTATTCAAGTCACCTCAACAATCAGGTCAAAACAAGTCTATATACACAAATTCTTATGATTATGAATCTTTATTTGTACGGTGTAAGTGAAATATAGCTCCCCACCTCAAAAGTGGCAAAGAAATAGCCGCCCTCAACAAGGTAACTCTATTCCCCCTGTCTAGAAACTCTTTCCTTGAGGAGTGGGGATATTCCCTTCTAAGTTCAAGTGCAAACAACTCAAGAAGAGGATATGGATAAAAGAATGGACAGTAGCCAATGTAGCTACCTATCCCTGGATGCATGACCAGTGTAGCCAAGTCATCCAGCTGCAAGCTCACATGAATTTGACTTCGAAGCTCATCCTTGCTTTTGAGTATACACTCCGGCAGGTATTTTATTTTCAATCAAGCATGTTCAATTTTTTGGAGTTTTTATTTTGTTTTTTTAATATATACAAGGGTAAATCATGCACATAAGGAGTTTTCTTCTTAAGCTAGTAGACTATCCCTCTTTTGAAGTATTATTGCAACCCCACAGCATTCTGTCATTAGACCTTAATGCTACTAGATCATGTTAAGATGCACTACCCACTCTATAGGAAGACAGATATTTCCACTAGTTGTTACACACCCGTGTGCTATTCCATGCCAAAAGATCTTGCCCCCTCACCAACTCATCCGTGAAGAGCTACGTGTAGAGTTCTTGACCAAGTTAAGCTACTATCTAGAAGAATCATATGTGTGTCATGAAATATTCTACTTAGACTAATCAAGATGACATGTGTACATCGTTTTGTGGACTCAAAGATTTAAGTCGCTAGGACTTGAAAAGTCTCAACTTCAGTTCTTATAAGGTTCCTCTGAAACTAAGTGGATTAAGGTCTTATTCAAGCTCCATTCTTCAATTTTATTCCAGACTAGTTTAAATGTCAATACTATTCTGAAAAATGCACATGCAAATGCAAGAAATATTGATAAAACACATTCTTTTTTGAAAGAAAAGAAAAATCTTTTTTAAAAAGTTTTCAAAGAGTTTTACAAATTTTTATGGATTTTAAGCATTTTTTAAGAAAAAGGGTTAGTAAATTGAATATATACAAGTATATACAAGGATTATACAAATTTTATAGAATATCTTATAAGAGGGTTTTATACACAAGTTTTAAATACAAGTTTTAAAAAGAATTTTATTTACATGAGGAGAGATGATCAAAGTTTGTATACACACATGGATTTCACAGATATATGTACATCCCATAATTTATATCCCATGTGACAAAATAATTTTTACAAGTATTTTGTACAGTATACCTAGTTTTGATACAGAAAATAATTCTACAAACATTTTACAAACAACACTTTTTTTATAGACATATAATTAATAAAAGTACGAGTTATGGCTAAAGTATATATACAATATATACTACATCCCCTATAATAAGCTCGAACTATGTCGTTATAGTGATCAAAGAGCTACAAAGGAAGACATAACTCGTGCTAAGTATAGAAAAGTGAAAAGAATCATATACAACAAAGACTCAAGAATAAACGAAAAGAATAGAAGTCGGTGATGCCCACTATACTTAGGATCAAATAATCCTAAGCATAGAAGACTGTACAAACGAGGAACACCAAGGAAGAGAATGAACAAACTCAATGACTCGACTCGTCCTCCCCTATACTTAAGGTAAAATATCCTTAAGTATAGAAAAAGAATATCAACAAGTTGAAGGATAAGTGAGAGATCAAAAAAGAAAATAAAATAAAAGCATGAAAAAGATGGTATGAACAACATCACTCCTCTATACATAGGGTAAAGAATCCCTAAGTATAAGCAACAACAAGAGTGGTGAAATAGGACGAATATAAATAACTCAAATCATTCACCTCCCCAATAAATAGGATAAAGAACATTCTAAGTATAGCATACACATTGAGAAAAGTGGTGAACGATAAAAAAGGAAGAAGAAAGAATAAAATGAATGGATATATACAAGAGATAATCAACTCATGTATCAGATGCAGAAGATGCCAAAAAGTCATCATCAGATACTACAGATATAGAATCAACCATGGACATAAATGTTCATGATCTAGATATGGTTTCAACAACTGTCTGTTCACAACAAATGGTTGTGCCAGATGACAACCCAGATATGACAATACTACCACTGTCACGCACAACTCTCACAATGAACGGTCCTGAACATTTGCTTTTTAATTTTCCTGGAAACAACTTCAACTTAGCATCAAACAACCACATTTTCTGATTAGGGGAGAAAGTCTTTCTTCTAATTTGTCTATCATGAAATGCTTGACTTTCTCCTTATACATAAGTGAGTTGTCGTATGCAAAATCTCGGAACTCAGGCAATTTATTCAGATCTAACTTCCTACTCTTTCCTACTTTTTCACAATCCAAATTGCATGCACGGAGTGACCATAATGATTTGTGAATTAATTCCACTGGCAGGTGGCAAGGCTTTCCATAAATCAATCCGTAGGGAGACATATACAATGGAGACTTGTACGTCGTCCGATAAGCTCATAGAACTGAGTCAAACAACTGGGACCAGTTCTTCCTATCTATACATACAAGTTTTTACAATATAGTCGTGATCTCTCTATTTGAAATCTTAGCCAAGCCATTAGTCCGTGGGTGGTAAGGAGACACTACTTTGTGCTCAATGGCATACTCCTTCATAAGCTTCTTGACTTATCTATTAATGAAATATCTTCCCCCATCTGAAATGAGTAACTTGGGAATCTTGAACCATGCAATAATATGATCCTTGATAAAGGAACATATCGTACGATTATCAGCGGCTCGGGTAGGGATAGCCTCTACCCATCGACTAACATAATCCACGACAAGCAGGATGTATTGAAATCCCTGACTGACAGGAAATGGGCCCATAAAGTCTATGCCCCAAGCATCAAAAACATCTGAAATCGGTATATATCTCAAGGGCACGGTATCTTTGGAACTTACGGTTCCTCCCATCTTCTGACAGTCAATACATTCTCAAACATACTCTGTAGTATCCTTAAATAATGTTGTCCACCATAGGCCGCTCTATAAAATCTTTGTTGTTGTGCGCTTCCCCGAATGATGTCCACCATATTCTAATTTGTGACAGTGCTCAAGTACGCTAGTGTATTCCTCCTGAGTAATACACCTTCTCCAGATACAACATGCACCCTCACGAAACAGGTACGGATCCTCTAATTGGTAAAAATGTATCTGTGTTAGGAATCTATCTACCTTATGCTTCAACCAATCTTGTGGACCTTTCTTGGAGACAAATGAGTTCACAATATCAGCATACCACGGAAGTGAGTCCACAGACAAAATGATTTCATCTGAAAAGGTCTTTGAAATAGGGATCATACTCTGCTCAGAGGTCTCTGCATCTGTAATGTGGGAAAGGTGATTTGCCTCAACATTCTTTACTTCAAGTTTATCTCGAATCTCTAAATCAAACTCCTAGAGAAGAAGGATCCATCTAATAAGCCGTAGTTTGGCATCTTCTTTGCATGTAAGTACCGTACGGTAGTGTGATCCGTATACACAATAACATACGAACCAAAGAGGTAAGATCTGAGCTTCTCTAATCCAAACACAACTGCTAGCATTTCCTTCTCTGTGACTATGTAATTACGATGTGCCTCATCCAGAGTTTTGCTAGTAAAGTGTATAGAAAATGGTATCCCATCCCTTCTCTGCCCTAAAATAGCTCCAACTGCAAAATCTAATGTGCAAGTCATGATCTCAAAAGGGAGAAACCACTCAGGTAGCTGTAGGACAGGAGCACTAGTAACCATATCTTTCTTTGATGAAATGCAAGGAGGACTTTGTCATAAACAACAGACTCACTCTCCTTGCATAGAAGCTCAGTCAAAGGTCTGGTGATCTTGTTGAAGTCCTTAATAAATCGCCTATAGAATCCAGCGTGTCCCATAAATGACCACAAGTGCTTCAAATTCTATGGTAGTTCTAGCTTGGAAATTACATCGATCTTAGTCGGGTAACCTCCAAACCATGTTTGAAGATGATGTAGCCCAATACAATCCCAAGTCACCATAAAGTGACTCTTTTCCCACATGAGCATTAGGTTTACCTCGCAGCAACATTGAAGGACTCGGTCTAAATGAGCAAGACATGTGTCAAAACTATCCCTGTAGACTGATAAATAGTCCATGAAGACCTATACAAAACTACCCACCATGTTGGCAAAATTGGCTAACATACACTTTTGGAATGTAGTTGGGGTGTTATACAATCCAAAGGGCATCCATCTAGACGCGTCGGTGCCAAACAGACAAGTGAAAGTAGTTTTCTCCTTATCCTTAGGAGTGATAGCAACCTGGTTATACCACGAGTACCCATACATGAAACAAAAGAACTCCCTCCCTACCAACCTCTCAATAGTCTGATCAATAAAGGACAGTGGAAAGTGATCCTCTTTTGTAGTTGAATTCAGACGTCGGTCAACTACGCAGACACACCATGAAGTAGGTACACATGTCGGAATATCCTCACCACGATCATTCTTCATGATAGTAATCCTACATTTCTTCAGGACCACATGTAAAGGATTGACCCACTTGGAATCTAAAATGGGAGAAATAAAGCTAGCATCACACCATTTCATGATCTCTTTCATGATAACCTCCTTTAGATTTTGATTGATACGGCGTTGACACTCACAGGAGGGTTTACAGTCATCCTCTAAGTAGATATGATGCGAGCACAAAGCTGGATTAATCCCACAGAGATTTCAATGGCCTTGCAGTTTCTCTCAAGAATCTCTAGCACGCGAGATTATTGTTCATCGGTCAACTGTGAGTTGAGGATGACCAGAAACATTTGGGGGGTCCCACAAGAAAGGCATACTTCGATGTTAATGGTAAAGCCTTGAGCTCTGGTGGAGTATGAATCAGCTTTGTGACAACTTTTGTAATTGCAATAGTAGATGGTATATGATATGTACCCTATGAACTATCCATCGAGGCTATTGTTGGCTCATCAAATAGAATCTCAGAAAGATCTGCAATAAATGATCTCTGCTAAAAAAGCATCAGTTCATCAGGATGTTCAGAAAAATCTATATTCTGATCAACAAAGGGCTCATATATCTCAGCAATAATCTCAGAAAAGTGTCTCTCATCGGTGCATATCTCAAAAAAATAAACACATGGCTCAGATATCTAAGCGAGAGGTATATCAGCAATAATCTCGTAATGATGTGTCAAAGGAATATCAGAATGTACCTCCAATCTCTCAAATTGATCCTCAGAAATTATCTTAAACCGCACATTAGCAAACACATCAGTAGGATCAACAAGGGAATTCATGTCGACTGTGCTTTCCATACGATCCTTCTGAAAAAGGAACTCCTAGGTATCTATGAAATGAGTAAAAAGATTTGTCTCTCCAAACTTAGCAAGTAAATCACAGTCCACAGGATCTGGTGTAACTGGCTCTCTCTCATCTGTTGTTGCTGGTGACGATGAAGGCCTAGGAATGGGGATCGTCTGAATTTTCACCTTGTCACTCCAAGAGTGAAAGATGATCTATCCAGTACTGTAATCAACTATCGCTTTGGCTATTCAGAGGAACAGTCCACCAAGTATGATCGGGGTAAGGAGTAACGGTGCAGATGTGTCCATATCCATGACAAAAAAATCTACAGAGAATTTCATTCCCTTCACCATTGCAATAACATCCTCTAAAGTGCCCCTCAGCCTCTTGATCGATCTATCAGCAAACTGAAGGATCATCCTGGTTGATCTAAGAGGTCCTAACCCAAACTCAGTGAGGAGAGAGGATGGCATGAGATTAATGGAGGAACCACTATCGAGAAGAGTGCGATCAAATTCTTGATCAAATATATGATAACGGATGTAAGGTGCTCCCTTATCTTTCTTTTTGGGCGGGAGGTTGCTGATGGCATGAACTATGGCCATGGTCAAGATATGCATTTTTGTCTTCTTTCGTCTGTTCTGCTTGGTTTGACGCTTTTGAGTACATTCTTCTTTCATTCCCCTTTTTACTGCAAGCATGTACTACATGTCCTTAAGGAGCGACATCTCTAAAAAGATGTTCTGTAAGATATCAACTACTCCGGGATCATATAGGCTTGTTTTTATTTTTTGATTTTTTTGACTTTATTTAATGCGGTAGGAAATGACACAGAATTAGAAGAAACTTTCAAATGCTTATTTACATTATTCAAACAGAATCCTCATGTATAATTGGACAACTAGAATAAGTTTGTACATTGTTGTCCAAAACAAGGGTAGAAGAAATAAAATAAAAAATAAGGCGGGTTGTTGATGCTGGTGTAGAAGAAGAATCCACGATTGGTGTGTTCTCCCTCTTTGCTGACGATGAGCTGCATCTGATTAGTGAAGGTGAAGGTGGTGGTGGTGAAGAAGAAGATAGTGAAACTACATGCTCGGGTGTTGCTACACTGGGTCTCTACACTAATGGTGAAGAAGATGATGTAGATGGTGAAGTTCTCTCAATGGATTAATCTCCCAATCCCAATGATTATGGATGCGGTTGTAGTTTCCTACCGCTCTTGAGATGAATGGTGTCAGATAAACATGTAAAATCATGGGTCAGGCATGTCTCGGGTGTGGATGGATCATGGGATACCTGCTCCTTGTGTCTGAAGTTGTTAGGATTGGCCTCGACCTATGTTGGAATCAGTGTCTTTGTAGTGGTCAGGTCATCAAACCTCTAAGTAAGATCATTCATGTTTTTAATCAACAGTAGTAACTGATCAAGTGCTGGATTCATCGAAGGTGCCTCGGGAGCCTCAATGACAGGTTGTCACTAAGACTGGTAGTGAGGAGGCTACTGGTATCCATATTGTTGGTATTGAGGACGAGGATGTGAATATTGTCCATACAATGCAGACTGCTGATGACAGCCCCAGACAACTCGGGTTAAGTGATATCTAAGATCATTGTGACCCGAATCGCAAGGTACAGTCAACAAGTAAAATAATACCACCATCAAAATCAAACAAGCATGAAAATCAAGGCAAGCGGTCTTGTTATTTATTTAACCAGGTATAGCCACTAGGGTCGAACACAAGGAGCACGGGATAGTTCTATGAAGTAGTCGAGAAATCGAAAAAGAAATAAAAATATTTTTGGTGGTTTTTAATTTTTTAATTTTTTATATTTTTCTTTTAAGAAAAAGAATAAGAAAATGAACGCAAACACAACACAATAATATTTATTAAGGTTTAAAAAGCTCAAAAATTAAGAATAAAATTATTTTTGTGTTTTTAAAATATTCAAGTGTTTTTGGGTATTTTATGGGCTTTTCTTATTTTTATAAAATTTTCTAAAAATAAAAGAAAGGCAAAACTAAAAAACAGTGTATATCCTGGATAGAAAGGCACTTTTAAAATATTTAAAATACCCCTAAATTCCTGGCAGTAATTTTATGTCAAAGAATAAAACAAAGTCTAACTACAAAACTTGAAAACAAATTTTTTTATTTTTATGGAATTTTTAATGATTTTTATAAGGTTTTAGTCTTTTGTAGTTTTTAGGTGTTTTGTAAAAGATAAAAATGCAAATGCTATAGAAATTAAAACACAACAAAACAAGCATATAGGAATTTTTTTAGAATTTTTAAAGATATTTTTGTATTCTTTATGGGTTCTCTAATTTAGACAGGGCCTCTTTTTAGGGTATGATTTTTTGAAAATAACAAACAAACTTAAAATACGTCACAAAATTATCAAAAATATAACACCATAGTAGGAGCTATTGGTAATTTTTTAGGAATTTTTGGAGTACTTTTGATATTTATTTAATAAAAAAACTAAACACATAGGTTGTAGGGACTTAAATGCAATTCTTTTAAGTTTCTGGGTTAAATAATAACAAGCACTAAAAGTCCAGGGTCAAATCTACCATTTGTCCAATTAATTCCAACACATGCATCAAATCCAGATTCACAGGGGCATAAATGCAATTTTAAAAAACCTTCATTCAAATATTAACACAGGAAATGTTTAGGGCTAATACTGCAAAAACACCAAAGTTCATGTTATGACCCGCATGCCTCCAGATAGGAAGGACTAAATAGCAAATAACAGAAACTATAGGGACTGGAATGCAAATAAGTTCAACTATACTTTTATTTTACAGACTAAAACGTAAACAAAAACAAATGGAGGGTAAAAAGGGATATATATATATATACCCTTGCAGCACGTGAGGCGCGCGCGGAGGGGCTACGTGGCGGCCGTTGATGATGGCGTGATCATGTGGCTCTGATGGGCGTCAGGTGTCAGATCTGGCGATCCAGAATGGTTGGGGATGCGGGGCATACGTGGACGTCAGATCTGACATCCAACGGCCTGAATCCTCTGCTGTGCCGGCGGTCCAAATATGATCTTGGGGTACGGGGCTGATCCAACGGCGCTGGAACAACCTGGACGAACAACTCCGGGGTGAACTTCACCGGTGCCAAGGATGAGATCCTCAGCTACGATGATCGATCGAGAAGCGTTGGATGGGTCGTGGAATGCTTCCGCATCGACTGAACGACTCAGATGGAGGCTCCACCGGCTGGATAAGCGTGATGACGACAAGGACCTGGAGATACTCTAGCGAGCCTCGGATGGGAGGAATGAGGACTCTTCAGCGCGCACAAAGACCTGCAAAGGGTAGCTGGGACTCGGGGCGATCCTTCGATCCTGGTTATTGGAATTAAAGGCCAAAGAAGCGACGTAGGGCATGAGTCGACCTCCAGCAAAGGCAATGAAGGAGATCTAAAAACTAATCTAGACTAGATGGAGAAGGATCAGGGAGATGAGGATGAGAAGCGAGATGGAGAGTGAGCGTACGATGTTATCGGAGCGGCTGAAAGTGGGTGACGGAGCTCCGATCAACTGATCGGAGCAGGTAAAGGGACGAGGGCGATGAAAATGAAGATCTGATCGAATGAGAAAATGCAAAGGATAGAAGGGTTACCTGAAGGTTGGGAAATGTTCCTGAGCTCCAAGCGAAGGTGGTCGTCGGGGTAATGGCCTTGACCAAGCTGCGTAAGGCGAGGGAGGCTATTCACGATGGAGCTCCGGCCACGATGGTCGAGCGGTGGCTCTGCTGCACCATATAGACCGCCAAGCGGCACTCCAGGTAGCTATCACTCAGCTGGAGGTGGCTAGGGTTAGATATGGGAGCGAGGCATGAGCTGTTGTCCTGGGGAAGAGGATGACATGCTTTATAGCGTTCCCAGGTGGCTGGAGAAATCGGGTGGAATCACGAGAACTGAGGGTGATCCTCTCCTTCCTTGGGATCTGCGAAGGTCACGGATACACGAGGAAGGTGCGGAAGAAGAATCGGGGCAGCAAGTTGCGTGATCCGATGGGGAAAAATAAGAGAAATCGATCTGGCCACGCAGTCGGGTCGGGTCAATCCCTAAATGAGGGGGTTGACCCAGGTCAATATTCTGACATGGTCCAATCAGGAGCAATGTGGGAAAAAGACAAAAGCCGCTACATGACAAAATAGCAAGGTAAATGAAAGATAAATAAATGAAAAAAATAAATTAATTTAAATAAAGAATAAATAAAATGAAAATATGTATTATTTGTCAAGGAATTTTTCTATGATTTTTATTTATTTTTTTTAAAAATAAATTGCTCTATATACAATATAGAGTATTATATACAAGTATAATATACCTATGTATTTTGTACAATTATTTTTATTTTATTATTTTTACAAAAATACCCCAATCTTATATTTTATTTATTTACAACATAATTTTTGAAGTATAAAATAATTTTTATTTTATTTTATTATTTATTTACAGGTATATAATAAATAGAGAAGGAAGTATATATACATGTATTATGTACAAGAGAGAGAAAATTTATTTTTATTTATTATTTTATTTTTCTGGTTTTTATTTTATTTTTATAAATATATACAAGGAGGTAAAAAGGATGTATTATTTTTATTTTGTCAAAAATAATTATTTATTTACACATATGATATGTACAATATAAAGTGGGCCCTATCTCTCTCTACACATTTTATTTGACGATCAGGCAAATGCGTGGACCTCTCTTGGGGTTCGGGTCACTCTATATTTATTCTAAATACCTCCTTCCCTTTTCTTTTTCTTTATTCTTTTATTTTTGCACAAATACATGCTAATTATGTAATATTAACACATGCATGCATATTACTAACTTATTATATTTACATACATTTACATGATGCTTTGCCAAGATAATTAGCTAAAATAAAAGAATAAAGAGTGATGATCATGGATTCACCACCCCCTATACTTTACCTTTCCTAGACCCTTAGCAAACACTTATTTGAAAAAGAAGTGAAAATAGAAAGAAAAAAGAAGGAGAATCAAGGTTGATTATTAAACTTGTCTTCACTAAATTGGAGTATGGAGCTTAGTCAGACCTTTGGATTACTAATTTGTCGGAACTTTATTCGGACCTAGGTTTAGAACTCAACAGCCTCTAAGTTCCACCAATCTATGGTCAAGACTCCTCAATAATCCATATCAGAACAAGTTTGCATACACAAACTCTAATGACCATGAATCTTTTCTTGTACTGTGTAAGTGATATGTAGCTCTCCACCTCAGAAATGGCAAAGTAACAGGCCCCCTCAACAAGGTAACTCTAATGACCTAGTCTGGTAGCTCGTTCCTCGAGGAGCAGGGTATTCCCTTCTAAGTTCAAGTACAATCGGCTCAAGAAGAGGAGGAAGAAGAGAATGGACCATGACCAGTGTAGCCATGTATCCCTGAGAGCCTAACCAGTGTCGCTAAGTCTCCCGCTACAAGCTTCATGAGATGAGAATGGGTAATATAAGCTTTACTTTATTTGGCTATATACACTTCGGTGGGTATTTCATTTTCTATCAGACCCACCACCTTTTTTGAGTTTTTCTTTCTTTTGCACATTTTTTATGTGCATATGTACAACATATCTACATGGTGCAGCATATATACATAAGGAATTTTTTCACTAGAGCCAGTAGACTTTCCCTCTTTTGAAACATTATTACAACCCACAACTCTTGTCTTTAGACCTCAATGCCGCCAGACCAAGTTGAGACGCACTTCCTTCACTAAAAGAAGACGAGTGGTTCTGCCTAGAAGTATTACCCTTTTATGCTACCCCAAGCCAAAAGAAACTGCCCCCTCACCACATCATCCGTAGAGAGCTATGTGTAAGGTGCTGGTGCAGGTAAAGCCATTGTCTGTGAGAGTCATGTGTGCGTTGTTAAATATTCTATTTAGGCTCATCAAGATGACATGTGATCATAGCCTAGTGGACTCAAAGAATTAAGTCACCAATAGACCTGAAAAGACTTAACCCTAAGTCCTCTAAGGTTCCTCTTAGAATTAGGTGGATTAAGGTCTTAACCAAGCTCCATTTTTCAATTTAATTCCAGGATAGTTTAAATGTCAACTATGATTCATAAAACGGTACAAGTATATAAAAAAAAAATTTTATCCAAATTTTTGAAAACATGCAAGATTTTTGAAAATTGTTTGAATGTATGCATGGGTGCATGGGTTTTGCAAACTATTTACAAACATTTACACAAGGGTTGTTTGCAAACTTTTGTATTTCAAACATATTACAAAAATGTTGTACTATATACATAATTTTGATAACAAAATATTTACAAAATTTTTGCAAACAAAACATTTTTACAAACCTTTGTACAAAAATAAATTTTATAAATAGCTATGTATGTGAAAGGAAGAATTATATGTAGAAGAAAAATTTTAGATAAAGGATTTTAGCCATTTTATTTATTAACACACTCACAAAGTACTGGTTATGGCTAAAGTATATATGTAATATATACGACACCCCCCTATACTTAGCTCGAACAATGTCCTCAGAGTGGATCAAGAACGATAAAGAAGACATAACTCGTGTTTAGTATAGGGAAGTGAAAAGGCAAGCTATAATACGACAACGAATCAGAGAACAAAATGAAGAGAGCTCCATTTCCCCATATACTTAGGATCAAGCAATCGTAAGTATAGCATACTGTACATGAAGGGAAAACTGAGTCATAGAATGTACAGGATCTACCTCCCCTATACTCAGCAAAACAGAGGTAAAAAGAATCAAAAGAATAATCAAGAGTCTGACACCCCCCTATACTTAGGGTAAAGTGCACCCTAAGTATAGCATAATCACAAGATGCAGATGGGGTGTTGGACTAAAGAATGAGATGAGATGGACATCATGATCTATACAAGGCAAAAGGCAGTGATAATCAAGAATGAGATGCAAATGATGTGAGTCAAAGACCACATCTCATGCAAAATGAATCGGGGCGACGTCAACGACTAGCGGCTCATGATCTAGATATGGTTTGAGTCGTTGATCGTTAACATGAAAGGTAGACTCAGATGACATCTCAGATATGCCAATACTCCCATTGACATGTACCTTTCGGACTAGGCATGGTCCTTCCACTTGCTCTGCAACTTTCCTGAAAATAATCTAAGCATGGCATCAAACAACCATACTCTCTGATCTGGCTCAAACTGCTTATGGCTAATATGAGAATCATGCCATATCTTCACTCTCTCCTTGTACTGTAGGCTGCTCGAAAAGGTTGTGTCTCTAAGCTCCTCCAGGGTTGCCAATTCTGCCTTCCTTTGATCTCCTACACTCATTGGATCTAATATTATATCTATGACAGCCTAAAGTGACTTATGCCTAATCTCAACAGGTAAATGGCAAGGCTTTCCATAAATTAGACGAAAGGGAGATGTACCCAAAGGAGTCTTGAAGGAAGTCTGATATATCTACAAGACCGAGTCCAAAAGTT
The DNA here is from genome assembly GCA_037367405.1 of Ottelia alismoides. NCBI lineage: Eukaryota > Viridiplantae > Streptophyta > Magnoliopsida > Alismatales > Hydrocharitaceae > Ottelia > Ottelia alismoides. Next base: position 191,699 of record JAZKJV010010271.1, on the reverse strand, counting down.
GTGACCAATCCTTTCAGTCTGGGCGGACTACCTTCTGCAATATCATCTTGATCTCCTTGTTCGATACTTCAGCAAGACTATTGGTCTTAGGATGATATCGAGTGGCAACTCGATGGTCTATGTTGAACTCGCTAGCAAGGGACTTTACCTTATCGTTGATGAAATGAGACCCCCCATCAGATATCAACACTCTCGGCACCCTGAACCGTGAAATGATATTCATCCTCAAAAATTTGTAAACAGTACTAGCATCGACGGTTCGGGCGAGAATGGCCTCAACCCAATGACTAACATAATCCATGGCCAACATAATGTACTCGAATCCTTGACTCTTAGGGAATGGACCCATGAAATCGATGCCCCATGCATCAAAAACCTCACAGAAGTGAGTGGGTTGCATCGACATCATATCACGTTGTCCACAAGTGCCCATCCTCTGACAGTCAGTACACCTCTTCACAAATTAATCAGAATCCTTGAAGAGGGTAGGCCACCATAGGCCGGATTGGAGCACTTTCTGTGTCGTTCTCCTCCAAGAGTAATGTCCCCCTGCCTCAAGCTTGTGGCAGTATGTGAAGATGTTGTGGTGCTCCTCCTGAGGAATGCACCAATGCCAGATGCTATCCCCTCCTTCATGATAAAGGATGGGCTCCCTCCAGTGGTAGAACTTGGCCTTCGCAAGGAAGGTCTCAAGTCGCTGCCAGGGCCAACCTTGTGGAACTTTATTGGCACAAGATAGTTCACAATGTCGTCGTACCACGGGAGCGAGGAAATAGCAAGGATCGTCTCATCTGGGAAGGTCTCAGAAATGGGATCAGTTTGTTCAGATTCCTCAAGATGCTCTTATCAGGAGAGATGATCTGTCACCACATTCTTGACTCCAGGTTTTTCGTTAATCTCAATATCATACTCCTGGAGTAGAACGATCCATCTAGTCAATCTGCTTTGGCATCCTTCTTTGCCATGAGGTACTTGATGGTGGTATGATCAGTAATGATAGTCACTTTGGATCCAATGATGTATGATCTGAACTTATCCAAGGCAAAAACTACGGCTAGCATCTCTTTCTCAGTGGCTGTGTAGTTCCTCTGCACGGCATCCAATGTACGGCTAGCGTAGTGAATGGCAAAAGGAACTCCATCCCTCCTCTGCCACAGCATGACCCACATGGCAAAATCAGAGGCATTTATCATTATATCGAATCGGAGAGACCAATCAGGCGGTTGAAGGACAGGAACCTCAATAACTAGACTCTTGAGAGTCTCGAATGATGCAAGACACTTATCATCTTAAATGAAATCGGTGTCTTTGGTCAGCAAATCAGTCAACGGTCGGGAAATCCTGCTGAAATCATGAATGAACCGTGGGTTGAAACCGATGTACCCCAGAAAAGATCGAAAATGTCGCAGGTTGGAAGGTGGATCGAGTTTCCTGATGATATCCACCTTGGCTGGATCAACCTCCGTGCCCCTGTTGGAGATTATATGACCAAGCACCGTCCCTTGAGTCACCATGAAGTGAGTCTTCTCCCAGGATAAAATTCCAAACGGACGGTGAATGTCGTCGTGTCCTGGTCTTCGGGCGCAATGGCCACCTGATTGTAGCCGGAGTTCCCATCAAGGAAGCAGTAATGACTCTTCCCATCTAGCCTCTCTATAATCTGATCAATAAAAGGCAGAGGGAAATGATCCTTCTTGGTGGCCTGATTCAATCGTCTATAGTATACACAGACCCTCCAAGAAGTGGGTACCCGAGTAGCTATCTCCACTCTAGAATCGCTCACAACTGTAGTGATGCACGTCTTCTTGGGCACCACATGTAATGGACTAACCCACTTGGAGTCAGATATGGGGTATATAAAATCGGTGCTCCACCATTTTGAGATTTCCTTCATGACAACCTCTCAAAGATTCGGGTTCAGTCGTCACTGGAACTCACACGATGGCTTAGCGTCCTCTTCGAGATAGATATAGTTGGAGCACAGGGCCAGAGTTATCCCCTAGAGATCAGCTACGCTCCATGCTATCGCCTTGTGGTTCTTTTCAAGAACCTCCATCAAACGAGATTCTTGTTCTCTGGTCAAATCCGTTGAGATAATGACTGGGTACATCTCATGCTCTCCCGCAAGGAACCTACACTTCAACAACTGCGACAAGGGCTTTAGCTTTGGGAAACTGGGAGCTGGCAAATATGGCCTCTGAAAAGTCTGAGTGAAGGCAAACAAATCTGTATGGGAGAACTCTCGATGATCATGAAAATCTGGTGTAGACTGTTCTGCTGGTGTATCTATACTCTGTATCAGATCAGTCTCCACCCTAGCTGCTGGCTCTGTAGGAATCAGACATGGTATCAGCTCATCAAACTCGTCCTAGTCGATATCTGACTCTGAGGGATCTGAATCTGAATCACAAGGAATATAAACTGCCTCGCTATCCTAAACACAGTCTACATCCTCAAATGTGTCCTCTGCAAGAGTGTGCTCTCAAATCTGTCCTCTGTTGGGATCTGTAAATCTGCAACATCTGAATGTGAGAGGATGGCTCATGAAATGAGATCATACCAAACGGCTTCATCATTTGTAATCACAAAGTCGCACTCCTGATGGACATCTCGCTCTGCCTCGGTCATCTGTTCTGAATCACTGAGCTGCTCTGAGCAGGCTGAATCTCATGCTATGGTCTCGTCGATTATCTCTATTTGTATATTGTCGCCCTCGATTCGAAAGTATACCTTCCCGCTATCATGATCAGACACTTCCTTAGATGTGGCCATGAATGGGCATCCTAGAATGATGGGGGTCTCGGTCACAGACTCAGAGATCTCCATGTCCAACACAATGAAGTCCACATGGAATTTAAGGCCCTGAATTGTGACGACCACATCCTTCAACAACCCCTTCGCCTCTTGACAGATCGATCAGCAAACTGAAGGATCGTCCTGCTCTGTCAAAGAGGGTCAAACTCAAATCGATCGAGTAAGGCTGCTGGAAGGAGGTTGATGGAAGAGCGGATGTATAATAGAGTACGATCAAATCTCTGCTCATGGATATGACATCTGACATAGGGAGCTCCTGCATCTGGCCTCTTGACTGGTAGACGGTTCTGAATGGCGAAGCAGGTGGCATGAGTGAGCACATGGATCTCTGTATGATGGTTCCTCTTCTTCCTACGGATGGTAGTCTTCTCTCTTAGGTTCCTCTAGTATAGAGGGATGTGCTCAATGGTCTCCTATAGAGTCAGCTGAATCTGGAATCTGTCTATCATCTGCTGGATGAACTCTAACTGCTGGGATTTTTTTGAATTTTCTTTTTTATTCCCCTTTATCCAAGCGGAGTGCTTGAGGGAAGGGGATGATTGGGCCCTCCTCAGATAGAGGGCTAGGAATAGGTCCCTGCTGTTGAGAAGAAGTGGAATCCATAAAAACATCATCAGGCATCGCATATGGACTCAAAGATAAAGAACCCTTTCCTTTATTATTATTTTTTGGATTTTTCTAATAAGTCCCCGATACAGAAACTGAAGGAAATGCAACAGGAAAGAAGGGGTGGCCGCAGTACCACCCATGGCATATGGAATTACGACATCAGCACAACTCTCTAGCTCAGCATCTGAATAGTTGGTGGCATCAGCACCACCTCCTGCAATTGGTGAAGCGACAGCCTCAGTACCGTCGGCTGTATCAACATTCTTGGTGGCGTCAGTACCACTGTCATCATCCTCAACTATGGCATCAGCACCGCTCTCCTTCTTGTCTGGCACTCTTGCATCCTCGTGGTGTCGTCGCTCAGACGAGGCACCACCGGCTGGCATCCTACCACTCCTAAGTGTAACAAAGTCAGCATCAAAAGTATATGCAGTAATATCACCCAATGCGTCACTAGGAGTGGTAACCTCTGTAAACTGTACCTGCTCAGACTTCCTCTTTAGGTTGTTCAGGTTCGTCTCTATCTGAGCGGGTATGGTGGCCTTGCCCTTGACGATCTCCCTCATCTCTTGACGGAACTCATCCATCTCCCACCTAAAAGTGGCCTGCTGCTCAGAAAGAAGGCGGGCTAAGTCACCGAGTGCTTGGTTCTCATAGGCTGGCCCATGAGAACCAGACGAGTTGCCTCTCTAGAAGTGAGGCTGCTATTGAGAAGGATGAGGGGGATACTGATGAGAGTACTGCTGAGGCTGTTGCTGGTGCTGCATCCACGGTTGTCCCTGCTAGTAAGGACGAGGAACCTGCTGGTAATGTTGTTGTGGATGTGGCTGGTGTGGGAATTGGGGTTGTTGTTGTTGTGACTGGTTGTACTGCTGATGAATATATAATTCATCACTCTTAAAGTTGAAAATAGAGCCTTGTACCAGAAAAATACCAAAAAAATGCTAATTGTATAACTGACCAATAAAACCCCAATCCAAGTTTGAGCTCCAGGACCTTAAAATATAGATACCTCTCTCATATAACCTCCGATCTAGGACTACTTTAAAAATAATACACATTCAGAGACCTTCAAAATGAGACCAATTTCATTTAAATCGGAGCTCGTATGCAAAACTTGCATTTTGGGCCCCCATTGTATACTATATGTATGTATATTTGTACCCTTGTATTTTATTACTTTATTCGACCTCATTTTCATTTTTGGTCACCATGAAACTTGTAGATCTCATCGAGATCTACAGTATTCATGTTTTGAGTTTTTACAAATTCGACCATTCTCTCCCTCTTATTTCACATCTTCATCAGTCATTTTGATTGGGCCACGTGGCGCCATCTGGTTGCGCCACGCGGCCCTACTCATCACGCACCACGCACCCCTCTTTCTCCACCATCCGATGGCTTCCTCTCCCTCCAGATCTCAGCCATCCATTTCGCAACATATTTCAACCATTTGGTTCTCCTCCTGATCTCATCGAGATCACTCACCTCCGCCTCAACCTCAGCGCTCCATGTGGCGCCTCCTGCGCCTCTCGATCCTTCATCCATCGATCGCATCCCTGCCATCGATTCCTAAAAGATCGTCACCCTCCGATCCTCGCTTCAGATCCCATATTCACCGTTCGCCGGCACCCGCATCTACGCCCGCCACGTGGCCTCCTCTATCGCCCTTTGATCATATAGCTCTAATCTAATCACGACCCATCCCTCGCGCCCATCTCCTGGCCATTGGATTGAGAGATCCAACGGCCACGACATCATCGTCTACCTCCGCAAACACCTCGCCTACGTCGTCCCACCGCACGTCGTCTCCATCCCCTTCCTATTTTCGTCACCATTCCAGCTACCTTCCCCACTCGACGATACCCCCACGACGTAGCCCTGTCGACCCTCATCCTCGCCAACACCCACGACCACCATGATCCCTTCTCCTTCGCTCCATAACTCCCACAAACATCACCCCTTCCATCGCTTGTACCTCCACCTTATCCCTATAAATACTCCATCTCCATCGAACTTCGACCCCATCCGCCCTTGCAAGAGAGAACCCAGAGCTCCCCTCAACCTATCAGTGACAGTGATTTGGGCTTAGAAGTGAGAGCGACGACAGGTTTCCATCTCATGCGAGATCCACAACGTAGTACATCGTGCCGCAGCTTATTCGACGAGCTGCACGAACTCGGGCCCTCTACCGACCCTCGAGCGACTAGTGTAAGCCTCCTCCGAGCTTCCAACCCTAGGTAAACCCCTCCATTCACCCTTTCGATCTTCTTCTTTGTCCCCTTCAAATTTCTCTCAATTTTCCCGCCGTCCTCGATGGACACCACCCTCCACCAACTATCGCCTGAGATTCACCTTGGAGCTCTGATCCTTACGCACCATTCAGTCACCCTGACGACGCATCGAACTACCCTTCCAATCATCGCTCCACCGGTCACGATGGAAGAAGACCACCGGTCGCTCATCGCTTCGCTTTCAGGCCTCACTGCACTCACCGCACTTCCACGAGCACGAGCACTCATTTTCTGGCACCCACTAACCTTGCAGGTCCATATTCTTCACTGATCGGAGTCGTTGCTAGAGCTCCTTCGAGCTTTATCGTCTCCAGCTTACAGACTGCTCCAGCTTCATCCAAGACCTCCGGTGACTCCCTAACGCGTCCATGACCAATCCGAGCTACCCAGGAGCCTCCAATAACCTTCACTGACCACGGGCAAAGGCGGCGGAGCCGGGAGCCCATCGTCAGAGCCCCGCCAAGTCCGCTGTAGGAGGCGGCGGCCCTGAAGAGGATGACGCCCAGCCACTATTCGATCATCTTGATCGGACGATCCCGATCGAGCCATGTCGCCCCTCGCCAGCTGCTATAGATACCATTGGATCCATCTTGATCCAACTGTCAGCATCACGCCACGGCACTACACTCCAGAAGTCAAAGCCACCGTTGGATCATCTTGATCTGACGGTTCTCAGGCGGCCACGTCTCCAGCTCCAACAGCCGTTGGATCTATCCAAATCTAACGACCCATCTTCTGTCACGTAGCCCCGCTTCGATCTGCTTCCCCGACCCTTAGGCTCGGAGCACCCAAAGCAGCGCCGAAGCTACGTCCGAGCCTCCAAAGCATCCTATCCACCGCCCGAGCTTCCGAAGCCTCCCGAGCCTAGTACCTCACGTATCCCCCATGTGTGGGCTAGGCAAATTGCACTGAGGCCCCTGCAAGTTTCCAGAATTATGATTTAGTCCCCACCAGGCGCGTCACGTGAGGCGCACGTGTTCTCATAGACATTTTGCACGCATGTCCCCAACATTATAAGTATTTGCACTTTAGTCCCTATATGCATATTTCAAACTTAAGAAATTTTATTTCCTGTTTGTATTTTGGGCCATGTGTTTGCACGTATATTTAGGCATTCATTTATCATTATTTTTAAATTCCAAAAATTGCATGTTGTAGAGAGACTTGTGCTTTATCTTTGTGACATGTGTCATATTTTTGTGAGCATAAAAGAATTTAATATATTTATTTTTGTGGAAATTGATATAATTTTCCCATTGTGTTCTTTAAATTCATTATTAAATTATTTGTTGCTCCAAAAATCACCATAAAATCACAATAGGTTTAGTTTGAGATGCTTTACACTGTGCCCAAAAATCAAATCATTTGCACAGATCACAAGGCCTGAATAAATTAATTAGTATTTTGCTTAATTAATTTTTAATAGGTCCAATAACATCATTTTTTAGGTTTACCAATTTTCCTGGATTCCTCTCACATAGATATGTCTAGGATAATTTTTATATCTAAAAATAATGTGCTTTGGTATTAATAAAAACTAATTTTGCAAAAACTACCCTGCATTCTTATTAAATTCACAGTTAATTCATTTAGAGCCTAAAAAATGCAAAAAAAATGTAGTCACTTAATTTCATTGCATTTCATATTCTGGTAAAGTTTCATTAATTTTGGACTTAATTGGCTATCATTTGAGAATTAACTTAGAATTGGCACAAATTGCATTGTAATTTCCTTTATTGCATAAAAAATAAAAACACAAAAATATTCTCCTGAAAATCTGAAATGAAAATTAACTTAAAATTCATCTAAGGAGAAAGTTGTCTCCCTGAGTTCGACCTTGGGCTTGCCCAAGTAAAATAAATTTGCATGTTGTGTTTAATTCAATTAATCTGAGTGGTTTTTGATCAATCTCAATTACCCGACTACAACGAACTTAACATTTAATTTGATCGTTAATCTGGTTGAATTAGGTTGGATAGACGAAGGCTCTTCAAAATGGCATCGTTGCCAGGAGGCACGGTTTAGGTTAATTTTTATGAAATTTTGATTTTAGATTTTCCATCCCCGGATAGTCTGATTTCTGACTTTTCTTGTGAATTATGTCTTGTCCATTATCTGGCCTCCATTTATTTTCGTGCAAGGAATACGAGGAGTCTAAGGCGCTTCACCAAGCGAGCCAAGGAACCTGCATTAAAATAATTTGAGTGTTTTTGTGAGGACTTGTATTTTTTACTTTATTTTGCTTTTTTTCCAGCGGTTCCCGTTTGGGTTCTCGCGCATGTATGTCTAATAAAAGATGTCCCTATATGCTGTGTGGATTGTTTTATGTAGAATAGGACCTGCACTTGCAGCTCTTAGAGCTCTTTTAGGAACTGTTTGTTCTTGTAAAATTCTAGGATCACACTTCATACTTAAAAGACGCACTTAGACCGCATGACTTAGACTAATCAAACTGGTTCTCACTTGCTAATAGAACTGCTTGTCTAGGAGCGGCTTTTTCGCTTGCATTCATATAGTGTAAGTTTCAATTCTTTTTTGCATCCCGCATATAGAGCAAAAGGATCACTGTAAGTCTTCTCTACTTGGCATTCATCATTGTTTTATCTTGCATTGGCTTTTCTCGCCTCCTTCCCACCTTGGTTTATCAAACTTAGTCTTAAAGAAATTAGGATTGGACGTAAGGTGTTCCTTATGGTTGGACTAATCAAGTGATCACCTAACTTAAAACTCGAACTGTTAACAATATCGATAAAAAAATGAAATAAAATCAGAAATTTTGTTTGTGGGAGATTAACCCCGACCTTGTTTTCATTCAACCAAAAATCAAGGCAGAGCCAAAACTCCCCGCCTTCCATATAGCATACCTGATGAGACCAAATCTCATCGTCGTAATATAAGCCAAATGTACCTTTATTAATGCTAAAAATATATCAAAGTACCTTGTGGCATGTGCTTATTTTCTAAGAAAGGATGAGTCGTAGTTGCAAGTTAGCAATCCAAATAACCTTCTCAAACAACATGGCTATTATAATATTATTTAGGGTATCGGATTTTCCTAAAATCTAAAATTGCATTTGGTCTTATTAGGAAGTGCTTACTTTTTCTTCCACTCACGTACATGTTTCTTGCTACCATGCAATTTATCACGTGGATCCATTCCATTGGGTTTAATAAATTAAAGTCCAGTGCCCCTTAACTGAAGCCCATATCCTACGCACACCATTCATTCTTTATCGAAGGATGATCTAACGATTTTGCATCACCCTTATCAGTTAGTTGCCAATACCATTCATCCACAAACTCCATCATCCATCAGTTACCAAACAACGGTTGTGCAGACCAGCACCTCTCGTCTCATGTAACTTGCAAACCATTCACGATTGGTTTTCCAATCTCAGTTGTACGCAATCCTCGCATCCCAGTTACTGCTCAATCATCTCCCCTCTCGCATGTTTGCAGCGTTTGTTGTAGTAGTTGCCTTGCATTTCCCCACTCGTCCTCCAATTTATAAATACTATTGCTTGTCCATCATTTAGATGGTCCGATCCCTAACTCCCTATTCTTCCACCTTCGCAGGAGCACCGATGGTTTGAGCCGCGCATAGGACAACGAAGAAGAGAAGGAGATAGGCTGAACGTGGACCGAGCCGGGAGCGGGCTCTCGTGCACGAAGGAGTCGAGAACCGGCGAGTTCTTCTTCTGGAGTTGCGACATCCTCACCTCTGCATACCATTCGCCATCGATTTTGTTTTCGGGTAGTGACAGTAACCGTGAACACATCATCTTCATCTTTGACGGACGCAGTAGGCAACGGCGGTGACTTGTCTATGCCACATGCGGATATAGATCTTCTGGCTTGGACCATAATTTCTCCACCGTGGCCATTGACATCCGCCTGCAGTCATTGTTATGCAAAGAGGACCATGATACTTTGGTGATGATATGGTTTTCATCTTTTGATATTCATGGTTTTAATTTAAGTATAGGTTTTAGTTGTTTCCTTCAAAAAGTTAATGTTAAACTTTTGAATTTCAAAAGGCCGAATGGCCATCTTGTTTTATTTTTAAAAAAATCATCTTTTGTACTTTACTCATTCTTGAGCGATCCGAGAAAATATCATAGGCTTAACTATGGGTTCAATTGACCAGCGCCAAGTAGACTCCTCCTACTCCGGTAGGTAGATAGGGGCGAAATTGCAGTGCACCGTGATAAGTTGCTAGTAGCCTCCACCTGCTTCGGCAGGTAGATAGGGGTGAAGTTAAAGCCTTGTCAGCCTTCGCCTACTCTGTAGGTAGATAGGGGCAGGTCCGAACTTTCGACTGGTGATAGGAGCAGAGAAAGGAAGGGCGTTGATATCTTAGGCGGCAGGTTAAACGGGGGAGACGCATCCGGCTTTGAGCTGACTCCCCTATAGGTTGCGTAACCTTTGCTACTTGTCTGAAAAATCACACTTAAAATCAACCAGACTAATCGGACTCTGTTTCGGATCCTTCACCGTGTTGAGTGTGAAAATCAGGGTTTGGATTCACTTCCTTGCTTCAGGTAGGAGTAAAATCATATCTCGACACTCTTTCTCCAGACTCTTCTTCTCGCCATCCAAGATGACTGACTGGGGGGATATTTACTCTCACTTCGCAAATCTTTCCTTGAGCCCCGCATGAAGTTCGTATTCATCGACCCAAGTGCGACTTGGGCCAACCCGAGCTCAGGACCCTCTTGAGTTTGGGATCGATCACTCTCAGGGTGGTTACCCTCAAACCAACCCTTTTCTCTCCTCTAATCTCACCGAGGAAGACCATCGCCTCGGTAGGAAAGTTTCATTGATACTTCCTCTAACCTAGACCACCTTCTTTACCCAGGAAAAGAGGACAAGATGCTGAAGGAACACCCAGACGAAGAGGAGCCCAGAGATGACCCCATGCACCAAGTCCTGGCCCAATTAGCTAGAGCCAAGCAGCTGAATGCAGAACTTATGGTTATGATGGAAAAGGTGATTAAGGCAGAGGGAATTGACTGACCCATGGTAGATGCCTACAACCCAGCAGAAAATGAGTTGCATAGTTGGCTTGTATCTGTGGTTCCCCCTGAAGCGTTCGAGCTGAAGCTCCACTTTCTGAGTTTGCTACAGAAGTTCAATGGAAACACCAACGAAGAACCTTATGCTTTCCTGAGAGACTTTGAGCTGGTTTGCAACAACCTTAGTCACCCTAGGGTTGGGCAAGACTACATCAGGTTGAAGGCTACCACGATTGCCTTAGGAGATAAGGCTGCTCATTGGCTGAAAATCTCAGGGTAAGATGTACGACCTGGATGCAGTTCAAGGATTTATTCTTGAAGAAGTTCTACCCATTCAGTAGGACTAACCATATGAGGACCAAAATCGTTATTTTTTCCCAAAGCCCCCAGGAGCCATTTCATGAAGCCTGGGATAGATTTAATGATTTAACTCAGAAATACCCCTGCCATGGCATTACAAAAGTGATCTTAGTCCAGACCTTGTTCTGTGACATGACCCCGGAGATGCAGGAAATAGTGAGTGCATCATAGGAGGCAGCTATCTGAACAAGAACGAAGATGTCGTATGGAAGATTCTGAAGCAGATGGCGGAAACAAGCAGATCTCAGGCCACAAGGGCCTATCAGTTGTCTCCCTCAAGCCTATTTAATGTGACAACTAGGAGGACGTAGCGGATCTGGCTGATGACTGATGAGCCGCCTGAACGAATAAGGTAAATCAGGTGTCACTAAGGTCGTTGTGACCTTAGTCACTCAGGACTCAGAGCTTAATCAAGAAAAAGAATCAGACCACCAATCAGAGATAAAAATAGATAAAAATCAATTAGCGGTCTCGCTATGATATTAACCTGGTATAGCACCCAGGGTCGAACTCGAGGAGCACGATATGGCCTTGCGGCCTAGGAAGTAGTCTAAAAACAAATAAAATAAAAACAAATATTTTTTGGTGGTTTTTAATATTTTTATATTTTTTTGGAATTTCAATTATGAGGAAAACAATAAAAAGGCAAATATAAACAACTTCAAGCAATTATTTAATTACTCAAAAATGCTCTAAAAATTCCAACAAAAATATTTTTAAGTTTTATGGATTTTTTACTATTTTTGATGAATTTTTGATAATTTTATGATTTTTAAGAATTTTATAAAAATGAAAGAAGGTAAAAACAAATGAAAACTGTCCAATCAGGCTTCAAAGACCATTTAAAAATTTCAAATGGTTTGATCAAGGCCGGGAGGTATTTTTCATGGAAAGTATAAACAAAAAGGAAAAATAAAGAAAAAGGCTTATTAATTTTTGAATTTTCTATGAATTTTTATGGGTTTTTAAGGTTTTTTAATTTTTATAATTTTTATAACTCCAAAAATAACCAAAAATGCATAGAAAATCAAGGACACAAAAACACACAAAATCTGATTTTTTTTTAGAATTTTTAAAAGGGTTTTTATAATTTTTTTGGATTTTATAAACTGAACAGACAGAAAAATGGGGGTTTTGAATTTTTAAAAATACTAAAAGGGCTCAAAATGTACCCAAAAATTGGTGAAAATTTTACACAATGGCAGGAGCCACGTGTCCAATTTTCACTCAATTTGGATTAATTTTGATATTTTATTAAAATAAAAAACAAACAAATAGTGCACAGGGACTTAAATGCAAGAGAAATAAGTTCCAGGGGCTGAAATGTAACAAAATCAAGAATCTGGGGGTCTCTTGTGCAAAAATTCCAAGTTCTCACGCGTAAGGCACGTGTACTGGGCATGGAGGTACCTATGTGCAATAAAAATTACTTCCAAGGACTTAATAGCAACATGTGCTAAAAGTCCAAGGAGGAAATTGCAAAAAGCCCAGACAATTCAGCACATGTCCAATAAACGCATTCACAGGGGCATGTATGTAAATATTAAAAACTATACTTCATTCCATAACTCCTCAAAACAACAAGCCCACAGTATGCAAATTATCCAAAAACTCACGTGACAAAGTACGTGTCTAACATCAACAGGGACAAAAATGCAATTAAAGTAAACATCCAGGTCCTAAGTGCAAATGTTCCAGAATAAAATGAACTATAAAAAATATTTACAGGACTAGAGAGTAAATGAAAAAGCAGGAGGGGCCTAAGAGTATTTTACCCATATTTATTATCAGAGGGCTGCGTGTACGCCACGTGGAAAATCTGACGGTTGAGGGTAGCGGGCGCTGCTGCGAAGGAATCCAACTCGGATCTGACGGCTGAGGGTATGCCATGTAGAAGATCTGACGGTCGAAGATCAAGGGCACCCCTTCGTTGGCTCGGACGGTCCAGATCAACCCTCGGCCTGATCTGACGGCGAAGGACGACTCCTCAAATGACGGTGCGGATCAAAACTGGAGCGGCAAGAGGGATCGGACGGCTATGGAGACTCCTGGAAGAACTTGGCTCCGGCGAACTTCGTCGGAGCACCACGGATACGTTGGGCCTCCTCTGCTGCTACTAAGGTGCGTAATAGCTCCGCCTTGACGCTTCGCAGCTGACGATCTCCTCCGATGACGCCGGGAAGCTCCGAGGAGCTCCAGCGACGAAGGCGGAGCTGGGACTCCTGTGCCTGAACGTGAAGACCCCCAGATGGGCCTCGTCTGACCTGGAAAATGACACAAGAAGCTTGCTGGGTCGAGGGCAAAGTGCCTTGACCCGGTTAGGGGTGGTGTGGTGGTCGGATGAGGCGAGATGGTCGATCTCCGACGAAGCGACGGCGATGAAGATCGACGTCCCTGCTCCAGGGCGAGTCAGGGGGTGTGAGTGGGTGCAGAAGGTGCGGAGAAGTCTCGTGGGTGTGAGGGTCGAGTGCGATGATCGAGAGGGTGATTGAGATGGTCGGAATCGACGAACGACGGCGAACGATGATATTGGGCGAAAATGGAAATTCGAGAAAACTAGAAGGAATTAGGCTTACCGGATAGTTGAGTTCGACTGGGGATGAGCTCCTGGAGCTCTGGTCTTCACCTCGAGGGTCGTCGAGGCTCGAGGCTCGAGCGCTGCTCCTGGGCAGCGTACGGTGGTGAGAAGCTACCGGATCAGTGGCGGAGCGGTCCTCTCCTCTCTTCGACACTTGCCTCGCGCAGCTGTCACTCTGGAGAGTCTAGTGGAGGTCACAGGAAGAAGGGGCAGCGCCAAAGATAGATGGAAAGGTGTGGCGGAGTGGGGTTAAATACGGCTAGGGGTCCGAGAAGATGGGAGTCGGGCAGGTGATTCGGAGCTCGGACCTCGATGCAATCCTCCGGGCGTGGATCAGGGAAGATCAAGGAAGGATTAGGACTCGAGGTTTGCGGATTTGGTGTTCGGATCAAGGCGCAATAATTGGGAGAATTCGGGTCGGGGCGCAGGATCCGTGGGTTGGTGGTCCAAGGGGGGAGTTGACCGGGGGTCAACATCCCCCGTGGGCCAATCAGGTGCGGCCACGTATTAAATATTTAGAAATTAAATAAAAAATAGTAAATGGCTGAATTCGGAAAATGTTAAAACATGAAAAATGTTTATTTATTTATAAACTCTTTTTTGTGATTTTTATTTATTTTTTTGAAATAAAAATTAGGTATTTATAAAATATGATTATTATATATAGGTATATACACTATACATTTTTTCATTTTTTAATTATTTATTTTTGAACATTTTATTCCAATTTTATATTTTATTTATTTATATAATAAATTTTGGAATAATTTCATATTTTTATTTTATTTTTATTAATTATTTACAAGGGTTAAATAAGTAGTTTTATTTATATACATATATGGTATATATACAAGGGATATTTACCCAGCAGACCCTGAAATCTTTTGCAATTACCGCTACAACCTCTGAAACATCCTAATTCCTCTCTCGACCCCGTAAACTTGCTAACCCGAATTCCCACAGACCCTGTGATTAACTCCCGTCCATTTGCCCTGTTAAAAGTGACCAGATTCCGTTATCTTCTTTACATGATACCCATTTTATTTATCAAATTTACGGCAAGTGCCATTCCCTCCCACCCTCCACCTCCAGCTCAACAATTCCGGCCTGAAGCCCCCCGCCCCCCTCCAGGTCGGACCTCCCCGGCCGTCGGTCGAAGCTCCTCCCCGCACCCCTCGTGGGCGACCCCCCCGCTGCCTCTCCTGCTCAAAGCCGCACCCTCGATCATCTGCGAAGCTCCCCCACCCCCACACACACGGACCTTCCCCTGCTCAGCTGCCGCTGATCGTAGCCCCACCTTCACCGCCCTCCCGATCACATCTCCAGGAAGCGCAACATCCTACCAGGACAGGTCCACTGGGCCCTCCTGATCACGTCTCCAGGCAGCGTGCTCGGAACCCCCCACCTGATCGAACCGCCACCCCCTTCCCATCCCCCGCACGAAGACCTCCCCCCTCTTCCCCGCCTGCCCCCTGCCTAGAAGCTCGAAGACCCCCCTAGCCCCGGTCGAGGACCCCCCCTGCCCCCTGCCGAAGACCCCCCAACCCCCTGCCAACGCCATGGTCGAAGCCCCGCCCCCCGCCGGCGCCCCGCCTGGAAGCTCGAAGACCACCCCAGCCACGCAGGACCCCCCCAGCCGCCTGCTCGAAGACCCCAACCCCCACCACCGCCATGCTCAAAGCACCCCCTCTACGCCCCGCTCGAGGTCACCCATGTCGCCCTGATCGAAGACTCCCCCCAATCCCCCGCCGTCGCCGTGGTCGAACACCCCCCCCCCCCGCCAAACCCCCTGCCGTTGCCATGCTCAAAGCTCGAAGACCACCCCAGCCCTGCTCGAGGTCACCCCAATCGCCCTAATCGAAGACTCCCGCTGCCGCCGTGGTCGAACCCCCCCCCCCCAAACCCCCTGCCATCGCCATGCTCAAAGCCCCCCCTCCCCCCCAATCGAAGCCCTGCTCGAAAGCCTCCCTCGCTCCAGCCCAGGTCGCCACTCTAACCCATAATGCCGCATGCCATGCGTGCCTAAGATTCCATTGATGTCCTCTGTGGATTGGAAAGGGAAGTGAAGATGAAGAAGACAGGAAAAGGAAGAGAAGAAGAATTTCAACCGTTAGATTTTGTATGGTTCGATTAACTCGATTTTAACTCGCTCAAGTTAGTTCAAGATATCTCAATTTAACGGTAGGGTTCATGAGGTAAAACGGAGCAAGATTACGGGGTCGAGGGAGGAATATCGATGTTTCAAAGGTCGTAGAGGTAATTTAGAAAGATTTCAGGGTCTGCTGGGTAAATATCCCTATATACAATGAAGGCTTTGATTTTAATTTTTATTTCTTTTTGTTTTATTTTTATTTTTATGGTTTTATTTTATTTATTTACACTATGAAATATAGAGTATGTATAATTTTTATGGGATTTTTATTTATTTATTTATTTATAGGGAGAAATAAATATATAAGTGATTCTATGTACATGGTGAATATAGACAATGAGGGATGAATTTTATTTCTTTTTATTTTTCTTATTTTTTTATTTTAATTTAATATTTACAAAAATATATACTTTTGTTTTATTTAGAGGAAAATTATTTTATTTATATACAGGTATATATGTGCACACAAGAGCTTCCTTATCTCTCTCTGCTTTGGTTTTTATGCGGTCAGGCCCATGCTGAGCCCTCCCTTGGGATTAGGTCGCTCAATATTTATTCTAAATATCTCCCTCTTTTTCTTTTATTTCTTTATTCTTTTATTTATGCACCAAAACATGCTAATTATTCATTTTTATACAATGCATGCTGAATGATAATTATTGCTATTTACACCTATCTAAATGTGTTTTGCATAGGTTTTGTAGCTAAAATAAAAATATAAAGAGTGATGAATGGGTACTCATCACCCCCCTATACTTAACTTTGCTAGTCCCTTAGCAAACACTTATTTGAAAAAGAAGTGAAAAAGAAAAAGAAAAAGAAAAAGAGGAGAAAATGCATGGATTAATGCTGATAATTAAACTTGCCTTCATTAAATTGAAATATGGAGCTCGATTAGATCTTTGGATTATTGATGTGTCGGAACCTTATTTAGACTTAGGTTTAAAACTTAACAGCCTCTAAGATCCACTAATCTATGATCAAGACTCATCAACAATCCAGATCAGAACAAGTCTACATACACAAACCCTGAAGACTATGAATCTTTCCTTGCACTGTGTAAGTGAGGTATAGATCTCCACCTCAGAAGTAGTAACTTGACAACCCTCCCCAACAAGTTAACTCTATGACCCTAGTCTGGCCACTCTTTCCTTGAAGAGAGGGGTATTCCCTTCTAAGTTCAAGTTCAACCGGCTCAAGAAGAGGGGGAAGAAGAGAATGGACCATGGCCAGTGTAGCCATGTAACCTTGGGAGCTCAACCAGTGTAGCTAAGTCTCCCTGTTGCAAGCTACATAAGATGAATCCATGAGTCTCAAGCTTTGCTTATTGCACTATATACATACTCCGGTGGGATTATCATTTTCTATCAAACCCACCACTTTTTTGGAGTTATTTTCTTTTTGCATTTTTTTTCAAGTGCATCTATACAACATATTTACAATGTGCATCATATATACATAAGGAGTTTTTTCCTCTTGAGCCAGTAGACTATCCCTCTTTTGAAGCATTATTGCAACCCACAACTCTTGTCGTTAGACCTCATGGCAACCAGA
Organism: Ottelia alismoides; assembly: GCA_037367405.1. Lineage (NCBI taxonomy): Eukaryota > Viridiplantae > Streptophyta > Magnoliopsida > Alismatales > Hydrocharitaceae > Ottelia > Ottelia alismoides. The sequence goes on along the minus strand of JAZKJV010010271.1, from coordinate 174,323 downwards.
CCAAGTTGAGACGCACTTCCTTCACTAAAAGAAGAAGAGAGGTTCCGCCTAGAAGTACTACCCTCATATGCTACCCCAAGTCAAGGAAGACTGCCTCCTCACCACCTCATTCGTAGAGAGCTCGGTGTAATGTGCGGGTCCAAGTCAAGCCATTGTCTATATGAGTCGTGTGTATGTTGTTAAGTGCTCTACTTAGGCTCATTGAGATGACATGTGATCATAGCCTAGTGGACTCAAAGAATTAAGTCACCATGGACCTGAAAAGCCTTAACCCTAAGCCCTATAAGGTTCCTCTTATAATTAGGTGGATTAAGATCTTAATCAAGCTCCATTTCCCAATTTAATTCTAGGCTAGTTTAAATGTCAACTATAATCCAGGAAAAACTATATCCATATATACAAGGATGCTATTTACACAATATTTACACACATGCAAAATTTTTGAAAAATGTTTTGAAGTCATGGATGTATGCATGAATGCAAGTTTTGCAAAATATTTACACAAATTTACACAAGGTTTTTGCAAACTTTTTATTTTCAAAACATTTTGGAAATATTTTGTACTATATACATAATTTTGATATACACAAAGTTACACACAATTTACACAAAAAGTTTTTGAAAACATTTTTACAAAAATAATTTTGTACAATAGCTATGTATGTGCAAATAAAAGAATGTTTATTTATAGGAAAAATTTTAATTTTTATGGATTTTAGGTTTTTAGCCATTTTTATTTATTAACACACTCACACAAAGTACGAGTTATGTCTAAAGTATATATGAAATATATACACACCCCCCTATACTTAGCTCGAACGATGTCCTAAAAGTCAAGAGCGATGAAGAAGACATAACTCGTGCTTAGTATAGGGAAGTGAAAAGGAAGGCTATATACAAAGACGAATGAAAGAATATCAAATCAAGAGGACCTCGGGTTTTCCCCCTATACTTAGGATCAAATAATCCTAAGTATAGCAGGCTGTACACAAAGGGAAAACCGAGTGGCGAATGTACAGGGTCTACCCCCCTATACTAAGGGTAAAATATCCCTAAGTATAGGCAGCAAAAACCAGGATAAAAAGAATCAAAAGAAATACCCGAGAGTCCTACATCCCCCCTATACTTAGGGTAAAGTACACCCTAAGTATAGCATAATCAAAAGACGAAAGATGGGATGTGGGACTAAAGAATGGAATGATATGGACAACTGGATCTATACAAGTCAGGAGAACAGTGATAATCAGGTGTGAGATGCAATAGATGTGAGTCAAGAGACCACATCTCACGCAAAGTGAATAGGGGCAACATCAACGACCCACGGCTCATGATCTAGAAATGGCTTGAGTCGTTGGTCGTTCACTCGAAAGGTACTCTCAGAAGACAACTCAGATATATCGATACTCCCATTGTCGTGTACCTTTCTCACTAGATATGGTCCCTTCCATTTGCTCTGTAGCTTCCCCGGAAATAGACGAAGCCTAGCATCAAACAACCAATCTCTGTCCGGGCTCAAAATGCTTGTGGCTTATATGAGAATCATGCCACTCCTTCACTCTCTCCTTGTACTGTAGGCTGTTTGAGAAGGCGGAATCATGAAGCTCCTCCAAGGCTGCTAACTCTACTCTCCTCTGATCTCCTACACTATCTGGATCCAAAAGTATATCTGTGACAGCCCAAAGCGACCTATGTCTCAACTCAACAGGTAAATGGCACGGCTTGCCATAAACGAGGCGAAAGGGAGATGTGCCCAAAGGTGTCTTGAAAGACGTCCGATATGCCCACAAGACCGAGTCCAAAAGCTGTGACCAATCCTTTCGGTCAGGGCGGACGACTTTCTGCAATATAGTCTTGATCTCCCTGTTCGACACTTCGGCTAGACCATTCGTCTGAGGATGGCATGGAGTGGCAACTCGATGGTCTATGCTGAACTCGCTAGCAAGGACCTTCACCTGGTCGTTGACGAAATGAGACCCCCCGTCAGATATCAACACTCGAGGTACCCTGAACCATGTAATGATATGCTTCCTTAAAAATCTGCAAACAGTCCTAGCATCTACGGTTCGGGCGGGGATGGCCTCAACCCAATGACTAACATAATCCACGGCCAACAGAATGTACTCAAATCCCTGACTCTTAGGGAATGGAACCATGAAATCGATGCCCCATGCGTCAAAAACCTCACAAAAGTGAATGGGCTGCATCGGCATCATATCACGTTGTCCACAAGTGCCCATCCTCTGACAGTCAGTACACCTCTTCACGCACTCATCAGAGTCCTTGAACAGGGTAGGCCACCATAGGCTGGATTGGAGCACTTTCTATGCCATTCTCCTCCCAGAGTGATGTCCTCCTGCCTCAAGCTTGTGGTAGTAAGTGAGGATGCTATGGTGCTCCTCCTGAGGAGTGCACCTACGCCAGACGCTATCCCCTCCTTCATAGTAAAGTATGGGATCCTCCCAGTTGTAGGACTTGGCCTTCGCGAGGAAGGTCTCAAGTCTCTGCCTGGGCCAATATTGTGGAACTTTCTTAGCAACAAGAAAGTTCACAATATCGCCATACCACAGGAGAGAGGCGATAGCAAGCATCGCCTCATCTGGGAAGGTCTCACATATAGGATCAGTCTGCTCAGAATCCTCAAGATGCTCTAATCGGAGAGATGATCCGCCACCACATTCTTGACTCCGGGCTAATCCTTAATCTCTATGTCGAACTCCTGGAGTAGAAGGATCCATCTAGTCAATCTGGCCTTGGCATCCTTCTTTGCCATGAGGTACCTGATGGCGGTATGATCAGTGTACAATGTCACTCTAGATCCAATAACGTATGATCTGAACTTATCTAGGGCAAAGAACATGGCTAGCATCTCCTTCTCAGTGACTGTGTAGTTCCGTTGCGTGGAATCCAATGTACGGCTAGCGTAGTGAATGGCAAATGGGACTCCATCCTCTCTATCCCAGCACGGCCCCTACGGAAAAATCGGAGGCATCCATCATGATATCGAATGGGAGAGACCAATCAGGCGGCTGGAGAACAGGAGCCTCAACAACACATCTCTTGGGAGTCTCAAAAGATGAAAGACACTTGTCATCGACAAGGAACTCGGTGTCTTTCGTCAGCAGATCAGTCAACGGCCGGGCAATCCTACTGAAATCCTGAATGAAGCGAAGGTAGAAACCGATATGCCCTAGAAAAGACCGTAACTGTCGCAAATTGGATGGCGGTGCGAGTTTTCTAATGACATCTACCTTGGCCGGATCAACCTCCATGCCCCTGTTGGAGATGATATGGCCAAGCACCGTCCCTTGAGTCACCATGAAGTGACTCTTCTCCCAAGACAGCATAAGGTGAACCTCAATGCATCGCTGAAGGACTCGGTCTAGGAAGTCAAGACAGGAGTCGAATCTGTTGCCGTAGACCGAGAAATCATCCATGAAGACCTCCAAGCACTCCCCCACCATGTCTGAAAAGATAGACAGCATGCATCTCTGAAACGTCACAGGGGCATTGCATAGCCCAAATGGCATGCGTCTGAAGGCGTATGTGCCGAAGGGATAGGTAAATGTAGTCTTGTCCTAGTCCTCGGGAGCGATGGCCACCTGGTTGTAGCCGGAGTACCCATCCAGAAAATAATAGTGGCTCTTCCCTGCCAGTCTGTCAATGATCTGATCTATAAAGTGCAGGGGGAAATGATCCTTCTTGGTGGCCTGGTTGAGTCATCTGTAATCCACGCAGACCCGCCAAGAAGTGGGTACCCGGGTAGTGATCTCCTCTCCAGACTCGCTGACAACTGTAGTGATGCATGTCTTCTTGGGCACCACATGCAACAGACTGACCCACTTGGAGTCGGAGATGGGGTAGATAAAATCGGTGCTCCACCATTTCGAAATCTCCTTCATGAAAACCTCTCTCAGATTCGGGTTCAGACGCCGCTGGAACTCACGCGATGGCTTCGCCTCATCCTCGAAATAGATATGGTGGGAGCACAGGGCCGGACTTATCCCCTGGAGATCGTCTACGCTCCATCCTATTGCCTTGCTATTCTTTTCAAGAACCCCCATCAGACGGGATTCCTGCTCTCCAGTCAAATCGGCGTAGATAATGACTGGATACATCTCATGCTCACCCGCAACGAACCTATACTTCAGCGACGCAGGGAGTGGCTTCAGCTCTTGACAACTGGGTGCTGGTGGATCTGGCCTCTGAAAACTCTGTGTGAAGGCTGCCAAATCCGCATGGGAGAACTGAAACTCTCGCTCACACTCTGAAACTGGAGAAGGTTGCTCTGCTGGAATGTCTCTGCTCTGCTCGGCATCTACCTCCTCCCTAGCTACAGGCTCAGTGGAAGTCAGATCTAGTATGTAATCATCAAACGTTGCCCAATCAAAATCTGACTCTGAGGGATCTGTATCATCCAAGGTGGCGTCAGTACCACCGTCATCACAAAATAAATCAGTCTCACAGTCGAGAACCGCCTCTGCCAACTGAATGGTATCCTAGACCAGGAATGCGCTCTTCAAGCTCTCCTCTGCTGGCGTCTTTGCATCAGCGGACTCTGAAGGTAAGAGGATGGCATGTGCGACTGGATCTGCCCAAACTGCCTCATCATCTGTAATCACAAAGTCACAGTCCTGGTGGATGTCTGGCCCTACATCTGTCATCTGCTCTGTGTCAGAAGTAGTCTCTGAGCATGCTGCATCTCTGGCTCTGATGTCCTCGACCGTCTCTATTTGTATACTTTCACCCTCGACGTGAAAGTATACCTTCCTGTTATCATTGTCGGTCACTGCCTTGGCTGTGGCCAAGAACGGGCGACCGAGAATGATGGGGGTATCGGTCACTGACTCAGGGATCTCCATGTCCAACAATACGAAGTCCACGGGGAATTGCATGCCCTGAATCGTGACGACAACATCCCTCAGCAACCCCTTCGGCCTCTTGACAGATCGATCAGCAAACTGAAGGATTGTCCTGCTCTGTCGAAGAGTGCCCAACTCGAAGCGGTCGAGAAGGGCTGTCGGAAGTAGGTTGATCGATGATCCGTTGTCTAATAGAGTACAGTCGAACCTCTTCTCTCTGATATGGCATCTGACATACGGGGCTCCTGAGTCTGGCCTCTTGGCTGATAGACGGTTCTGGATCGCGAAACAAGTAGCTCTGGTCAGCACATGGATCTCGGACTGGTGGTTCCTCCTCTTCCTCCTAACAGTGGTCTTGTCTCTGAGCGAACGCTGGAGTAGAGGGATGTGCTGCAAAGCCTCCTGAAGAGTCAGCTGAATGTGAAAGCGGTCTATCATCTGTCGGCTGAACTCTTCCTGCTGCCTCTTTTTTGGATTTTCTATTTTCTTCCCCTTTCCCATGTGAAGTGCTCTAGGGAAGGGGATCACAGGGTCCTTCTCAGATGAAGGACTAAGAGAGGGTCTAGGCTGCTCGACAGAAGGATCCACACATACATCAAGCACCACAGGTGGACCAGAAGAAAACAAACCCTTTCCTTTATTGCCAGAAGTGTTCTGAGATACATGCACAGAAGGAAAAACTACAGGACTCTCAGAAGAGAAAATGTGGCATCAGCACCACCCTCGGTTGGTAGACTCGCGGCCTCAGTACCGTGCTCTGGCTCTGCAACTCTGGTGGCGTCAGTACCACCTCCTCCATCTGGTGAAACGGCGGCCTCAGTACTGACGGTGGGATCAGCATCCGTGGTGGCATCAGTACCACCGTCATCATCTCTCGCGGCCTCAGTACCGCGCTCCTCCTCCTCGCCTGGCGCTCTGGAAGTATCCTCGGGGTGTCACTCAGACGAGGCGTCACCTGCTGGCATCCTACCGTTATTAAGTGTGACAAAGTCAGTATCAAACAGATAGGCAGACATGTCGCCAAAAGAAGCACTCGGAGTGGCATACTCTGTGAAATCTACCTGCTCAGACTATCTCTTGAGGTTGTTCGGGTTCGGCTCTATCTGGGCAGGGATGGCGGCCTTCCCTCTCACAATGTCCCACATCTCCTGGCGGAACTCATCCATCTCCCATCGGAATGAAGCCTGTTGATCGGTAAGGAGGCGGGGTATGTCATCTAAGGCGGGTTTCTCATAGGATGGCCCATGAGAACCTGACGGCTGGCCTCTATGGTAGTGAGGCTGATGTTGCTGGTGCTGTGGGTGAGAGGGGTAGGACTGAGGATGGTATTGCTGCCGGTGCTGTGGGTGAGGCTGATCACGCCTCCAAGAAGGTCCCTGCTGATAGGGACGAGGACCAAACTGCTGTGACTGCTGCTGCTGCTGCTGGGTGTACATTGGGAGCTGCTGCGGCTGGTGCTCTCTCTGATGGTTGTACTGGCCACCCTGTCCTGACAGCTGCTGCTGGGGTTGGGCACCTCCGGCCGACCAACGGAATCCAGGATGGTCTCGTCTGATACTGAGCTGGGGTCGGTCGTACCAAATCCCGTTGACATCCATCAACGGCTCTGACTCGTACGGGGGTGGCGGGAGCACTGCCAGAGGCTGATCCGGCCGGTATACCACCATCTGTGTGTCTGGGGATGGTGGTGCCTGGTAAAAAGCCGCGGTTGCTGGTACGGCTCCGCCTATACAAGGTGAACCTGTCTAGGCTGCAGGTGGCTGGAGCGCTGGGACGAGCTGCTGCTGCTACTCGGATCGCCTCGTGCCTGAAGACGGGGCTGGGAAGCCATCTGTGCCTCCTAGAGACACATGAGATGTGTCTTCAGGTCACTCAGAGTCGGTGCCATCTGCTCCATCTGCGTGATGCCCCGGCACTGCTTCTTCTCAATGATCTCCATCCGGTCCAGCTTCTCGCTGATGATACCCATGTCTGCGGCTAAGTACTCAGCCTATGCTGCTGCCGTTGACGAACTGGAAGGACCGGCGTCGTCCCGCGCTATCCTATGGTACTGCACGGTCTGTGGCTGAGGGCATCCCTGTGTGTAGAGGCGGGTCTGGGACATCACCGTGTAGTTCTCAGCCATCTCCTCGTAGATGGCCCAGACCTGGTCCTCATCCTTGGTGAAGTAGGACCCGCCACAAGAAGCGTTCACCAAGCCCTGAAGCTCTGGTGTCAGCCCGCAGAAAAAACTCTGAACAAGGTTCGGCTTGGAAATCTCATGGTGCGGGCATCTGTCAGTCAGCTCACGGAACCTCTCCCATGCCTCATGGAACTGCTCGTTGGGGAGCATGGAGAAGTTACTGATCAGGGCTCTAGTTGCGTTCGTCCGCCCGAGTGGATAGTACATGTTCAAGTACTCTGTGCAGAGCTGCTCCCAGGTGTGGACAAACTTCCCCAAGTGCTTCAGCCAGGTGGTTGCTCTGTCTGCTAAGGAGAAGGGGAAGGCAATCATGCAGATGGTGTCCTCGTCCACCTGTCTGTCGTGGACGGTGCTGCAGATCATCAAGAACTCCTGAAGGTGGAGATGGGGCTCCTCTGTGGCGAGCCCATGAAATCGAGGAGAAGCTGCAAAGTGTTCGAGGAGAACTTGAAGTCCCCCATGATGGCTGGTAAAACAACCCAACGATGAGTCAACGTCGATCCGGGGTTTTGTAACTCCCGCATCGATCTTGGCTAGTCCGGTACTGTCGCGGCTGCAGCGGCTGCTGCTGCATCATCGGTTCTCCTCAGCCTGTCTCCTGGCTCGCGCTGGTCGCGGGCGGCTCTCAACTGCTCCATCTCACGCCTCATCTCTATCATGAATGCTCTCTGATCCCTCAACTACTGCTGAACTGTCTCGAGGGAGGCGATTAAGGTGGAGTTGATCGCACCCTGGTCCAAAATGAATGTCTGCTCAGGCTGGGGACCTCTGGTGTGATCATCACTGCTGCCGGCCATGGTCTCTGCAAAAGCAAAGGACCCAAACTCATGTGCCGATAAATCATCTGACGATCTCTCCTCTGGCACGGGTATCTCTGAACTGAAAGAAGGGGGTCGAGGGGGAATAGGGTGGAGTCGAACTCGGGTTCAGAGAGCGGGTCTCGGCTCTCGCGAACCAACCTAGATGAGCGGGCAGAAGTGTTGGGAAGCGGTGCAGCCAGAGGCTGCCTAAAAGACCTTCTCCCATCATCTTGATGTGGCGAGTTGGGCGGATGGGATCTGGAAACAACAATGATCAGCAAGCAATACCCCAAGTTCACCTACTTAACGCGAGCTGAAGACCGTAAAGGATCGGTCAATTATCTTGTCAGTTTTTATTAGGTGATAAGTCAGGATAGCAGAGCGATTAACGTGACCTGTTAGGAATCCAATCCGCCAACCAGACTGTCCCGTATAAAATGCCGGTAGTTTGATCGGGGCTCGGATATGGCTCTAGCCTAGTGTGCGGTTCACTCTCTCGTGCAAGAAAACCAGACAAGGAGGGGGTTGCTCTCCCCAAGACAAATTTTTTGGTGTGGTGTCTTTTAGGGTCAATAGAGTTAACCAGTCCCAATTTTATGGTTTTTCTTTTTAGGTATTTTTCAATAAAAAGCAAACGCCTAACAAATTTTTCAGTTCTCCTGGTTATTTAAGTCCAAAAATCGGGGGGAGAAGTCGAAAAAGCCGATGCATGAGAAAATCAATGATGCATGCAGAGTAAGAGATGCGTACCTGACTCCAGCAGTCTACATGCAAGATGATCTGCGCAGAATTTAAAGACTGAAATAAAACTACCTAAATGATGCAAGCAGAAATCCAAGCCCTAAGCAAGTAGTTCTACTCGATAGAACGTCTAGCCGACCACCAGCCTTCAATCCAAGAGTCCGGTCTAGGCTCACCCCTCCTCCTCTTGACAAATCGAGTTCAGGAGCAGCGCTTGGCAGGGCGGGCTCGCGGCGCATAGGCTCGAAGGTAGTGGATCGACTACTTTATTAGATTTTTATTCTTGATCCAATTAATCGATCTATAGGTACATGCAAAGTTATTAATGTGTTGGGACCCTACTGATTACGTCACAGTCAAGCAAAAATCCTAAGGCTAGGGGCTGAAATCCACGAGAATCAGAAAGGTAGGAAATAAATAGAAACCCCGAAGAAAACCCCGTAAAAGCCGAGGGGTCCCCCGAGCACATTGGTGCTCGGCGAAACAGACCCTGAAAGTCTCAAAAGTCTGGCTGAGTGTTCAGTCCCTTTATTATTACAATAATCCAAATAATGCTGAAAATAAAATCTAAACTAAACTAATCTAAGCTCCCGCACTCTGTTGTCTCCTCGCGCTCTCCTACGGCTCCGTGCAGAAGGGAGCCTGATGAATCCACGTTTCATCATCTTTATTCTATCATTTTGGCCTTAAAAACCCTAGTAAATGCGTGTAAATAGGCTTAATTCATGCATTTTAGCATCTATGCATATGTGTGTAAATACTGTATAAAATGCGATTTTTAAAAGCCAAAATTATAGAATAAAGAAAAGAAAAGAAAAGAATAAAATATTGTAAATATTTTATGACCCGAAACCCCGAGACCTAGGCATCTCGATGACTAGGTCGACAAGGAATAAAGTAGGGGGAGATAAGGGCCAAAAATACTAATAAAATCCCTTTTATTAATTCATTCTTTATTCATTTTGGGACCTATTTTGGTTCCACTTTTTATACATCAAATAAAGAAACTTTGTACATGAAAGTTGTAGATAATAAAATAAAGAAAAATACAAAATTGATTTCACAGAAAAATAATGTACAGATAAAAAGTTATGGTCTGAAAAAAATCCAGAATCCCAACTTCCCAGACCCGTATCTCACAAATAAAAACTCCAAATGCAGCATACTCACCTTTAATTGTATATAGAAGAAAATAAGCTATTTAATGGCGGTGGTTTCGCATTTGGCGGAGCTACGGTTTGAAAGTTGAGTTTTGGACCCTCATTGCACAGTGTACCGAATAAAATATTCAATTTATTCTTTATTCATTATTTATTCATTTTTATATTTTTATAATGTTGTAAATATTACTTATAATAATTATGTACATTAAAATAAGAATAAAAACCTAAATAAAAACAAAAATAAAATACTTAAAAATAAAATACATAGATACATTACCTATATATATACCTATACAAAACATACTTGTATTTTAGTAATTATACAAAACATATCAGAAAAATAAAATAAAAATATATTTATGTATATAAAATTATTTTATAATTTTATAAAATTCTAAATAAAAATAATAAACTTAAAATACACAAAATAAAAATACAAGAATACAATATATAGATAATATACCTATATAGGGGCATAAAAGCAACTTGTAAAAATATACTTCATAAAATAAATTAAAAATCATAATAAAATACTTCATAAAATAACGAATATTTTCTATATTATAATCATAAATTAATAATGCCATTTACTATTTTTAAATTAATTAATAAGACCTTTTTAGGGGCTTTTTCCTGGTTGGTCCACGTGGACCAACCAGGTGGACTGGGATATTGACCACCAGTCAACTCCCTAGTCCTAGCCCCCTCCCTTGTCAGAAGTACCCGTGACCCACTTTTCCTCGATTTTTTTCGCCATGATGCGTTGCTCGAGGAAGAATTGACCCTTCATGAAAGTTGTACCTGGTACAACTGTCATCCACGCCCATGCTTCATTTCGAAGATTCAACCAAAGATCTGCTCGTAATCTGCCCTTGAAAGTCGCGCCTCGGCCAGTTTTCAAATAACCTCCAAACCCCCCCATTCCATTTTGAACCTGATTTGACCTTGTCTTTGGCTCCCTTGGGCGTGCTCCGGATTGATCTTGGTGACAGGAAGGTCTCCAGCTAGCTAGAGAGGGCCAGGCAATGGCGAAGCGGCGCTCCACCCATCTCCGGCCAAGCTTGGCTGTGAGGTCCTACCTTGGGTGTTCAACCCTTGAGGTGTTGTTTCTTTTGTGTTTTTCTTGTATTTTACCTATATTTCTAGCCTTCCTGTAGCATTAGGATCATCTAGTTATCCTTCACTTCGCTCGAAATCCATCAACTTGCCTTCGCGTCCACCTCGCCGGAGCAAGCTCCGGCGAGCTTCTCCCTCACCGCCTTCCACCTTCTGCTACTGCAGGGTGATGTGCGGCAGCTTGCCCGCGGTCCCTCTTAACTCTTCTTTGCAGGTTCAAGCTTCTCAAGGACGCCTGGAGTGATTTTGCGCATCCGGCCGAGCCACCTGGAGCTTCTTTGTTCCTCTGCCTCCACGGGTGCACTCCGGCCATCTTCCGAACCTTCTGATCACCCCTGTAGGTAGCATGGACCTCCAGCGAGCTTGTGGACTCCATATCAGTTGCAGATCATGTCGGAAGACGGAGCTCGCGTCGATTTCATCTCGGCGGACCCCTGTTCTTCGTCTGTTCTTGCAGATCAAGGCCGAGCCGTTGGATCCCTGCTTGTTCTTCGAAGCGCGCAGCCACCGTCAGATGGTCCCCAACGCCCAGTCGTCCGATCAATCGTCCATCTTCTAATCCTGAGCGTTGGCGTCCGAAGGGGTATCGGCGCGCGAGAGCTTGCCACGTGTATTAGTGGGAGCCATCCCACCGTCCGCCATCGCCGATTGCGTGGGTAATTTTGTACGATACCCCGCAGTTTTGACCTTTTATATTTAGTATAATAATTGTTGTAATAGGTAAAAACTTTTGGGTAACTTTACGATATAGCCCCTATGCTTCTCGTTTTGACAGTTCAGCCCTTGCCAGTGGCGCACGTGCGAGTCACGTGGGTCTTTGGCATTTTGTAACTTAGCCCTTGGGAGTTCCTTTATTTCATTTCAGTGCATAGACATTTTTGCTGCATGGTAAAGTTTCTGGAAATATTGCAAAGAGGCCCTCGGATTTTCTGAATATTTCAAAAATGCCCCTGCGAACATGATTTTCCCTTTTGCTTCTTGTATTTTATGCATGCATCTATAAAACCCCAAAAAATCTCCAAAAATCACATTAAGTTCCTGTTGTAGTGTAGTTCATCATCATATTTTTATTTTTCAGAATTATTGCATTTTAATATTTATTAAAAATCAAAAACATCTATTTTCAGCACTGTCTAGCTTATAAAATCCATAAAAAATATAAAAACACTCCAAAAAAATCCCAAAAAAATATATTTCGTTCCTTTTAGTGTGTTTTAATTTCAATCTAAAAATCATTAAAAAATACAAAACCAAACTCCTAAAAATTGCAAAAACCAAAAAACCTTTATAAAAATATTAAAAATTCTTCAAAAACCCTAAAAATATATTCTTGGTGTCCAAATCTTCCATATTTTATTATCTTTAAGTGAAAATTAATTTGAGAATTTTTGTTACTGTGTGCTACTTTATTTCTCCATTTTAGTTTCAGCCTTGCATTTTTGCCACTGTTTTCTTTATTTTGCTGATTAAAAATACCAAAAACATTCTAAAAATTACCCAAAAATCACAAAAACAGTAGAAAAGTATAAAAAGACCAAAAAGACTTTATTTTCTTATTTTTGAATATTTTTATATATTTTTATAAATATTTCTTTCTCCCTTGTATTACATTGTTTTTATATTCCAATATTGAAAAAGAAAATAAAAAAGTATAAAATATAAAAAGAAAATAAAAATCAATAAATTAAAAATCAAAATACAAAAATATAAAAATCAAAAATTAAATAAAAAATATAAAATTAAAACCCACAAAAAAATAGCATAGTAGACTCTTGATCACAATTCACACATTTTGAGCAATTTTTGCCCCGTTCTACCTGTCTGCTCCCTGTGTTCGACCTCTACAATACTTGCACCTATACACATCTTTGTTGTAGAGTTATAATAAATTTTAACTCCGCACATTTACTTTCATTGCTTGATATATTTGTCATGGGTTAATTGTTGTTTGAATCTCGGGTTTCGTGGAGGTCAAATCAGCGACTGTTGATTCGCCTTGTGAGTCAACACGACCTCTGCAAATCTGTGTTCAACAGAGCCGCCTCCGATAGCCGCGGTTGTGTCGGCTCCTCGAAAGTCACCGCCTCGGTCCTCGGGCCCTCGCAAGCAAGCAACAAAGTGTCAAACCAGATAAAATAAAGCAAATAAAGCAAATAAAAGAAAACAGGGTATATGTGTAGAAATGGAAATAAAAATAAACAAGCAAACAACCAAAAACAAAAATAAAATGAAATAAAAGAAAATGAAATATAAAATGAAAAACAAAAAGGCGCGAAAAGCCACGAACGACGAAAAAGCCGCGGAAAACCGCGAAAAAGAAAATAAAACAAAAATCAAAGAAAATAGACTACTAAGCCGTGCTCCCCAGCAACGGCGCCATTCTGATGAGCCGCCCGAATGACTAAGGTAAATCAGGTGTCACTAAGGTCGTTGTGACCTCAGTCACTCGGGACTCAGAGCTCAATCAAGAAAAAGAATCAGACCACCAATCAGAGATAAAAATCGATAAAAATCAAAATAGCGGTCTCGCTATGATATTAACCTGGTATAGCACCCAGGGTCGAACTCGAGGAGCACGAGATGGCCTTGCAGCCTACGAAGTAGTCTAAAAACAAATAAAATAAAAACAAATATTTTTTGGTGGTTTTTAATATTTTTTATTTTTTTTGGATTTTCAATTACGAGGAAAACAATAAAAAGGCAAATATAAACAACTTCAAGCAATTATAAATTACTCAAAAATGCTCTAAAAATTTCAACAAAAATATTTTTAGCTTTTATGGGATTTTTACTATTTTTGGTGAATTTTTGATAATTTTAGGATTCTTATAGAATTTTATAAAAATGAAAGAAGTCAAAAACAAATGAAAACTATCCAATCAAGCTTCAAAGACCATTTAAAAATATCAAATGGTCTGATCAAGGGTTGAAGGTATTTTTCATGGAAAGTATAAACAAAAGGGCAAAATCAGGAAAATGGTTTATTAATTTTTGAATTTTCTATGAATTTTTAGAATTTTTATGGATTTTTAAGGTTTTTTAATTTTTATATTTTTTATAACTCCAAAAATAACCAAAAATGCAGAGAAAATCAAGGACACAAAGACACACAAAATCTGATTTTTTTAGAATTTTTAAAAGGGTTTTTTTAATTTTTTTTGGATTGTATAATCTGAACAGACAGAAAAATGGGGGGTTTTGACTTTTTAAAAATACTAAAAGGGTTCAAAAATGTACCCAAAATTGGTGAAAATTTTACACAGTGGCAGGAGCCACGTGTCCAATTTTCACTCAATTTGGATTAATTTTGATATTTTATTAAAATAAAAAAAAACAAACAGTGCACAGGGACCTAAACGCAAGAGAAATAAGTTCTAGGGGCTAAAATGTAACAAAATAAAGAATCCGGGGGCCCCTTGTGCAAACATTCCAAGTTCTCACGTGCAAGGCACGTGTACTGGGCATGGAGGGACCTATGTGCAATAAAAATTACTTCCAAGGACTTAATAGCAACTTGTGCTAAAAGTCCAAGGAGGAAATTACAAAAAGCCCAGACAATTCAGCACATGTCCAATAAACGCATTCACATGGGCATGGATATAAATATTAAAAACTATACTTCATTCCATAACTCCTCAAAACAACAAGCCCACAGTATGCAAATTCTCCAAAAACTCACGTGGCGAAGCACGTGTCTCACATCAACAGGGATGAAAATGCAATTAAAGTAAACATCCAGGTCCTAAGTGCAAATGTTCCAGAATAAAATGAACTATAAAAACTATTTACATGACTAGAGAGTAAATGACAAAGCAGGATGGGCCTAAGAGTATTTTACCCCTATTTATTATCTGAGGGTTACGTGTGCGCCACGTGGAAAATCTGATGGCTAAGGGTAGTGGGCGCTGCTGCGAAGGAATCCAACTCGGATCTGACGGCTGAGGGTGTGCCACGTAGATGATCTGACGGTCGAAGATCAAGGGCACCCCTTCGTTGGCTCGGACGGTCCAGATCAACCCTCGACCTGATCTGACGGCGAAGGACGACTCCTCAAATGACGGTGCGGATCAAAACTGGAGCGGCGAGAGGGATCGGACGGCTATGGAGACACCTGGTAGAACTTGGCTCCGGTGAACTTCGCTGGAGCACCACGGCTGCGTTGGGCCTCCTCTACTGCTACTAAGGTGCGGAATAGCTCTGCCTTGATGCTCCGCAGCTGACGAGCTCCTCTGATGACGACGGGAAGCTCCGAGGAGCTCCGGCGATGAAGGCGGAGCTGGGGCTCCTGTGCCTGAACGTGAAGACCCCCAGACGGGCCTTGTCTGACCTGGAAAATGACACAGGATGCTTGCTGGGTCGAGGGCAAAGTGCCTCGACCCGGTTAGGGGTGGTGTGGTGGTCGGATGAGGCGAGATGGTCGATCTCCGGCGAAGCGACGGTGGTGAAGATCGAAGTCCCTGCTCCGGGGCGAGTCAGGGGGTGTGAGTGGGTGCAGAAGGTGCGGAGAAGTCTCGTGGGTGTGAGGATCGAGTCTGATGATCGAGAGGGTGACTGAGATGGTCGGAATCGACGAACGACGGTGAACGAAGAAATTGGGCGAAAATGGAAATTCGAGAAAACTAGAAGGAATTAGGCTTACCGGATGGTTGAGTTCGACTGGGGATGAGCTCCTGGAGCTCTGGTATTCTCCTCGAGGGTCGTCGAGGCCCGAGGCTCGAGCGCTGCTCCTGGGCGGCACACGGCGGTGAGAAGCTACCGAATCAGTGGCGGAGCGGTCCTCTCCTCTCTTCGACACTTGCCTTGCGCAGCTGTCACTCTGGAGAGTCTAGTGGAGGTCACAGGAAGAAGGGGCGGCGCCAAAGATAGATGGAAAGGTGCGGCGGAGCTGGGGTTAAATACGGCTAGGGGTCCGAGAAGATGGGAGTCGGGCAGGTGATTCGGAGCTCGGACCCCGATACAATCCTCCGGGCGTGGATCAGGGAAGATCAAGGAAGGATTAGGACCCGTGGTTTGCGGATTTGGTGTTCGGATCAAGGCGCGATAATTGGGAGAACTCGGGTCGGGGCGCAGGATCTGCGGGTTGGTGGTCCAAGGGGGGGAGTTGACCGGGGGTCAACATTCCCCGTGGGCCAATTAGGTGCGGCCACGTATTAAATATTTAGAAATTAAATAAAAAATAGTAAATGGCCGAATTTGGAAAAAGTTAAAACATGAAAAATGTTTATTTATTTATAAACTATTTTTTTGTGATTTTTATTTATTTTTTTTAAATAAAAATTAGGTATTTACAAAATATGATTATTATATATATGTATATACACTATACATTTTTTATTTTTGATTTTTTAATTATTTCTTTTTGTACATTTTATTCCAATTTATATTTTATTTATTTATAGAATAAAATTTGGAATAATTTCATATATTTTTATTTTATTTTTATTAATTATTTACAAGGTTAAATAAATAGTTTTATTTATAAACATATATGGTATATATACAATGAAGGCTTTGATTTTTATTTTTATTTCTTTTTGTTTTATTTTTATTTTTATGGTTTTTATTTTATTTATTTACACTTTGAAATATAGAGTATGTATCATTTTTATGGGATATTTATTTATTTATTTATTTATAGGGAGAAATAAATATATAAGTGATTCAATGTACATGGTGAATATAGACAGTGAGGGATGAATTTTATTTCTTTTTATTTTTCTATTTTTTTATTTTAATTTAATATTTACAAATATATACATATTTACAAAAATATATATTTTTGTTTTATTTAGAGGAAAATATTTTTATTTATATACAGGTATATATGTACATACATGAGCTTCCTTATCTCTCTCTACTTTGGTTTTTATGCGGTCAGGCCCATGCTGAGCCCTCCCTTGGGATTAGGTCGCTCAATATTTATTCTAAATATCTCCCACTTTTTCTTTTATTTCTTTATTCTTTTATTTATGCACAAAAACATGCTAATTATTCGTTTTTACACAATGCATGCTGAATGATAATTATTGCTATTTACACCTATCTAAATGTGTTTTGCATAGGTTTTGTAGCTAAAATAAAAGAATAAAGAGTGATGAATGGGTATTCATCAATGACCTCATCCCCAGCATGGGGATAACGACCGATAAGCTCACCATGGTAGAGCAGATCCACAAGAGGGTCACCGACCTTGAGACACTTTCACGATTGCTGAAACAAGTGGAGGAATTGGCTGAGAAGGTAGACAAGATACGACACATCGATTTCATCTTATATAGGAGCAGGTACAGGTAGGGATGAGCATCGGGCCGGGGTAGGCCGGGTCCACCCTATCCCAGCCCGAACCCGATTCTAATTTTCGAGCCTACGGCCGGGCCTAGGCCAGCAATATTTTGGAAACTATGGCCCAAACCCGAGCCCGACCCGTAAATACATGGGTCGATCCGGGCTCGGGCCAATCCACTGTATTAAAAGAAGATTTGGTTAACTAGGATTGGAACCCCATTTGGAATCAGAGTCTCACTATTTGACCCCTCTCCATTACAACATGCATATTTGACATCAAATATATTCAAATCAAAGCTATGTGGATCATTATAATAGGTCTATATGTGGGCCGACTTATGTGCTTCGGGCTTATATGTGGGTTGGGCTCGGGTCGAGTGTAGGATGGGTCCTTATGTGGGCCGGCCTGCAGGCTTCGGGCTCGGGCCCATCATTGCCCAAGCCCAGCCTAAAATTTTATATGGGCCAAAAATTAGGCCCAAGCCCGTCCGACTATTACTCGGGCTCGAGCCTGGGTCAGGCTTTAGCAGGCCGGACATCGGGCTGGCCCTACCCAATGCTCATCCCTAGGTATAGGGGCCTAAGGGTAGCTGGGTTGAGGAGCAGCATTACACTCAGCAGGAGTAGCACGTATCCCCATAGGTGGAGACAGTCTACGAGGAGCCTCTGCAGGTGTTCGAGATCAACGGACTGTGGTATAGCCATGACCTCGTCGGCAGACAATCAGGGATAGGGAACGGTCAGCCACACCGACCTTCCCTAGCTTACCAAGAAACCAGCTCCGTCCCTACATCGTTCTTCGTATAGTCCCAGCCCGGACAAGGGTACCAGCCTCAGCAGCACCAGCAGCAGTGTATGTTCCACT
Organism: Ottelia alismoides; assembly: GCA_037367405.1. Taxonomy (NCBI): domain Eukaryota; kingdom Viridiplantae; phylum Streptophyta; class Magnoliopsida; order Alismatales; family Hydrocharitaceae; genus Ottelia; species Ottelia alismoides. The sequence goes on along the minus strand of JAZKJV010010271.1, from coordinate 156,312 downwards.
CGAGCCAGCAGGGCCCTCCACCACCTTCCCACCAGCAGTAGTATCGGCATGGCAAGCAGGGCCAATATAGACACTCATCCTCTAGTCAGCAGCAGCAAGCCCAGTCCACAAGCGAATTGGAGTCCCTCACCTTAGCGATCCAGACCTTGACTGATAGGGTCTAGCAGCAGTAGTATCGGCATGGCAAGCAGGGCCAATATAGACACTCATCCTCTAGTCAGCAGCAGCAAGCCCAGTCCACAAGCGAATTGGAGTCCCTCACCTTGGCGATCCAGACCTTGACTGATAGGGTCTAGCAGATGCAGAATGATTACATGTATCTTTAACTAATCTGAACCGCGTTTTACACACTCAGAATCAGCAGATGGCGCCAAAGACCCCAATCCTCGCCCAGGTTCATGCTAACCTAAATAGCTTGAATCAGGGTCAGAACCGACTACGAGATCAGGTATACTATTCCGATAACTCTCTATCTGAACATGAGATCCTTTCGTATGATAATGGTAATCATATGTCCCTCAAGAGCAGAAGGACCATGATCGTACCTGATCGGGCACGGGCACAGGAGGAAGACGCCGCCAAGTCTCTACCTGAGGAGAACTTGGAGGCAGAGGAGCAGCAGCACCACCACCACTAGCAGAAGTAGAGGATTTCCAAGTCCTCGAAGAAGTAGAATAGCACCAGTAGTGAGTCTGACGAAACCGATGAGGAGTCCACACCTCCATCTGAGGAGAATGTCTCAGCAGTCGCAGAAGATGCATCACATGCTTCGCAACAAAAATTTCTTTTTTGTCTGAGTCAGTGTCAGAGTCAGAGCCTGTAAAGAACTCAGTTTCCCATTTCAATGAAGATCTTTCAGTTTTGGAATCTGAGTTAGCATCAATAATCCCTTTCGCCCGAGCCCTTAAGGGTGGAAAGAAGAAAACTAAAAACATCAAAAAAGATGACCCTAAGATGACAGAGTTCTGCAATAATTATATGAAGGTCAAAATTCCCTTTGATAAGTATGTGGACATGACACCTGCATTACAGAAAAACCTTAAGGTGAGATGCATACCTAATAGGGTCAGCTAGAAGACCAAAAGCCATGTTGAGAAGTACGTTTTGTTAGTAGCCACTACTTACGCCATAAATAATGTGTTTCCAAGGAAACGAAGAGACATGGGTGCCCATTATGTGGTGAGTCATGTCGATGACACCACGTTTGCACGTACTCTCCTAGATAATGGATCCTTAATTAACTTGATGCTTACAACCCTCTATGAGCGGCTAAATCTAGGACCTCTTAGGAAATCCAGAGCATTACTCCAATTTGCAGATACATCAACCAAGCGGTCCAAGGAGAAGTGAGGAACGTTATCATCAAAGTTGAGGGTCTGGAGTACATGGTGGACTTTATAGTCCTTGATATGAAGACCCTCGATATTGGAGAGATTCCCATATCATTTTAGGAAGGCCCTTCCTCAGAAGAGCGGGGGCCTTATTTGATTACAAGATCGGGAAGATTTAGTTCCAAACTCTAGGCAGTGATGAGGAACTTGAGATGAAGCATACTAGGTGGCAGAGGCCAGATTCCGAATCCAACACCGAGTACTCTTCGTCTGAAGCAGATTGCGTTCATGTAGACACCGTTGGGCCATGGAGATAGAACCCAGCTAGCACCAATGAGTCCCTCTCCTTTGGAGAAGATCTTGTGCATGAGACAGCCTGTGAGAGCCTTAGGAATGAGTACAGTGCAGAATATGCATCCCCCTACATCTTCGATGACGTAGAGACCCAGTTGGGCATGTCAGTCCTTCCATCTTTTGGACAATCAAAAGATGAGGATGATGAGTCAGACATGGCTTTTGCCGATTGCTTGGAGACTTTTGACGATCCGACTCCAGAGTTGAATGAGTTGGTGACAATAACTTCAAAGATAGATGCAGCCACTACCAGCACAGGGACAGAAATGATTGAGCAAGACTTCCTTGATGATCACACCTTACCTGAGCTCAAACCTTTACCCATAACACTTAAGTACACCTTCCCTGCGGGACAAGAGAAGAAATATCCGGTCATCATAAGTTCGCGATTGACCAAGGAGTAGGAATTTCGCTTGCTAGAGATCCTGGAGAAAAACCGTAAGGCGATAGGCTGGAGCATCTCCGATCTCCACGAGATAAATCCCGCTCTGTGTTTGCATCGTATCTGCTTAGAAAATGAGGCTAAACCCTCTTATGAATTCCAATGTCGGTTGAATCCAAATTTACGAGAGGTCGTGAAGAAGGAGATAGAGAAATGGTGTGACACGAGTTTTATTTATCCCATATCCGATTCCAAATGGGTGGCACCAATCCATGTTGTCCCGAAAAAGTCAAGAATTCAGATGAGTACCAATGAGGACGGAGAGGAGATCGTGACAAGAGTACCCACGTCGTGGTGCGTCTGTGTGAATTACAGATGCATGAATGCTGCGATGAAGAAGGATCATTTTCCCCTACTATTCATTGATCAGATCTTAGAGAGATTAGCAGGAAAAGGTTTCTTCTGCTTCTTAGACGACTTCTCAGGCTACAATCAAGTAGCCATTGCTCCCTTTTGGTACCTATGCTTTTAGGCGCATGCACTTTGGGTTATGCAATGCTCCTGGTACATTTTCAAAGGTGCATAATTGCAGTATTTGCCAAAATGGTCGGTGAATTCTTGGAAGTCTTCATGGATGACTTCTCGATCCACGGTGATTCCTTCATTTCATGTCTTAGGAATCTGGACCGAGTTCTCAAGCGGTGTTGCGAGGTTAATCCGGTGCTCTCCTGGGAGAAAAGTCACTTCATGGTGATGTAGGGCATTGTGTTGGGGCATGTCATCTCCAAGAGAGGAATGGAGGTTGCCCCTGCCAAGGTGGACATGATCAGACGACTCCAGCCACCAACCAACATGAAACAGTTGTGGTCATTCCTCGAGCATGTTGTATTTTATCGGAGATTTATCAAGGATTTTTCAAAGATTGCCCGACCGCTAACTGAGCTTTTAGGCAAAGACATGGAGTTTATTGTCGATCACAAATGTCTTGAGGCCTTTAAGCAATTGCAAGGGATGATCATGGATGCCCCGATCCTACAAGCCCCAGATTGTTCTCTTCCTTTTGAGATCATGATAGACGCTTCAGATTTTGTTGTTGGGGTTGTGTTAGGACAAACGAGGGATGGCGTCTCGTTTGCCATACACTTTGCAAGCAAAGTGGTTGATACTGCTTAGTGTAACTATATAGTTACGAAAAAGGAGATGCTTGCGGTAGTGCTCACCTTGGATAAGTTCATATCTCATTTAATTAGATCCAAGGTGATTGTGATAGACCATACAGCACTACGGTATTTAATGGAAAAGAAGGACGTGAAGGCACGTCTTCTTAGGTGGATTCTATTCATCCAGCAATTTGATTTTTGGTATCGACTCACTCCCATGGTACGCCAATATCGTGAATTATCTTCTCTTCAAGAAAGAACCCGAAGACTGGCCCAAGAGTCACATAGACCGACTTTAGTCGGATTCAAGACATTACCATCGGGAGGATCCGATCCTTTTCTTTGAAGGACCGGATTGTGTCTGGAGATGGTGTATTCCTCAGGAGGAATATCAGAGTGTCCTTACTTTATGCCACAGTTTGGAGGCAGGAGGACACCACTTCGGGAAGAGAACCGCATGGAAGGTACTTCAATGTGTCTTATACTGGTCGACTCTGTTTCGCGATGCGCTCACCTTTGTGAAGTCGTGCCCAGTATGTCAGCGAATGGGAGGAACCGTTGGTTCCAAGGATGAGATGCCGATGCAGCATGTCATCATTTGTGATGTCTTTGATGCCTGTGGCATCGATTTCATGGGCCCATTCTCAGTTAGCCATGGATTCGAATATATCCTTCTTGCGGTAGATTATCTGTCAAGGTGGGTGGAGGCTAACCGAACCTGAGCCGCAGACAACATGACTGTTTGTAAATTCATTAGAGATCACATCATCTCTAGGTCTGGGATCCCCAAAGTGTTGATATCCGATGGGGGTAGCCATTTTGTGAACAGAGATGTGAAGAAGCTCTTAAAGGATTACGACATCGAACACCATGTCGCTAGTCCTTACCACCCATAGACCAATGGCATGGCAGAGGTGTCTAATAGGGAGATGAAAACCATATTGCAAAAGCTTGTCCGCCCAGACAAGAAGGACTAGTCTCAGATCTTGGATCAGGTCCTTTGGGCTTATAGGACAGCTTAGAAGACTCCATTAGGAACCTCCCCATTTAGGATGGTATTTGGAAAGCCGTGCCATTTGCCCGCTAAATTAGTGTACAAATTTGAATGGGCAATAAGAAGGTCAACTGGAACATACACCTAGGGCAGAAACAGAGAGAGATGGATCTGAATAAGCTTGTGGAAGTCAGAAACCGAGCATATGACAACAATTTGGTGTACAAGGACATGGTAAAGCATTGGCATGACAGATATATCAGACGAAAGACCTTTGTTCCTGGACAGAAGGTATGGTTTTTCAATGCAAGGCTGAAGGTTTTCCAAGGTAAGCTAAAATCTAAGTGGACGGGTCCGTTCATAGTCCGTGTTGTGCATGATAGTGGATGCGTAGAGATCTCAGATCTTACAGATGGAGCACAGACATCCTAGTCAATGGACAACTGCTGAAGCACTTTGTCGAACCCAATGAATAGTTAGTTCATGTTGAGGAGATTGTATTCATGCACGAGACAGACTCAGTAGATACACATAAAGTTACGCATGAGACCTTGCAGCAGTGAGCTCTCGCCATCAGCAGCATCGAAAAGATTCAGATCGCGATCCTTGTATATACTCACCCTTCCCATGTATATTCTCCCCCTCCCTCCCGTGACTCCAGTCACTCTCCCCGGCTTCATATATTTTCATTCTGCGACTATACTTAGGATGACCAGATCCTAAGTATAGGGGAGAGTCACCTGAGTCTATTGACCATTCACTGTACATCCTCCAGATCCCATCGGTTCTCATACTCACTCTTGTCCTATACTTAGGCTGATGTGAACCTAAGTATAGGGGGACGGATGCCCATCATGTATAAATTCTCATCCATTTCCACTCTTGACCTCGTCCGCCCCATTTTTGATCGTCTTCTACACTTAAGCTGCTAGAGCCAAAGTATAGGGGGAGGGATGACTTCTATACATTTTTTTGACATTCTTGTTCTCCTACGCTTAGCACGAGCTATGTCTTTTTCCTCACTTTTCGTGCTCTGAGGACATAGCACATGCTAAGTATAGGAGGGCACGTATATATTACATATATACTTTACCCATAGCTCGTACTTTTGCGTATTTCTTGTATATACTATACAATAATTACGGGATGGGTAAAAATTGGAGAATTTTTTTTTGTAAAATACATGTATATTTGTAATACTCTTGTATATTTTTTGTGAAAAAAATTCATCAAATCAAAGGCTTTTATGCATTCAAGAAAAGAAAAGAGTCTTGCATTCATCTTCATAGCATGTCATCTACACCTCATCTGCATATCCAGCATATGCAAAGTGAAAAGTTAGTGGGTTTTGAACCAAGTTATGAATAGATGGTGAGGAGGGACTTGATTTTACCTTAATCCACCTAGTTTCAGAGGAACCTTATAGGAACCGGAGTTAAGATTTTTCAGGTCAAGTGACTTAATTCTTTGAGTCCCAAGTCTATGTTCACAAGTCATCTTGATTGGTCTAAGTAGAATATTTCATACACACGCATGATTCTTTTAGACATTGACCTAACTTGGACAAGCACCATGCACGTAGCTCTTTATTGATGAGGTGGTGAGGAGGTAGAATCCTTTAGCTTGGAGTAGCACACAGGTGGAAACATCCGTCCTCCTCTAGGGAGGGAAGCGCATCTCAACCTAGTCTGGTGGTGTTGACATCTAAGAACGGGATGTTGTGGGTTGCAATAGTGCTTCAAAAGAGGGATAGTCTACTAGCTCAAGAGGAAAAACTGCTGATGTACATGTTGCACCTTCTATCTAGTTCGAAAAAAAATGTGTAGAAACTCAAAAAAATAAGACAAGACTGAGTAAAAATAAAATACATGTCGGAGTATGTATGTTAGCAACAAATCTGCAGCTGGGTGACTTGGCTACACCGGTCAGGCATCCTGGGATAGGTAGCTACACTAGCTATTGTCCATCCTTTTCTCCATCCCTCCTCTTGAGCTGATCGAACTTGAACTTAGAAGGGAATACCCCGCTCCTCGAGGAAACAATTACTGGCCTGGGTAATTAGAGTTACCTTGTTAGAGGAGGCTGCCTCTTAGCCATTTGTAATCACTTACACAATACAAGTAAGAATCATAGTCATCAGAAATTTACGTATGAGGATTTGTTCTGACCTGACGATTAAGGCGTCTTGAATATAAGACTTGTGGAACTTAAAGTATGTTAGGTCTTAAGTTCAGATCCCAATAAGGTTCCGCCACATTATTAATCCAAAGGTTGAATCAAGCTCCATTTTCAACTTTTATTCATGACCTTGGTATGGAACCCAAAATCATTTCACTCTTGCATTTCACTCTTAAAAATCACTCATCTGTATAAATTTTACACTAACTCTAAATCCCATAAATTCACTCTATATCGTAGATATTACTAACATTAATACCAGAAAAATATCAAAAAATTGCTAACTTATATAATTGACCAATAAAACCCCAATCCAGGTTTGCGACCCTGGACCTTAAAATCCAGATATCTCTCTCATATAACCTCTGATCTAGTTCTACTCACTTTTAAAATAATACACATTCAGAGGCCTTCAAAATGAGACCAATTTCATTTAAATCGGAGCTCGTATGCAAAACTTGGGTTCTGGGCCCCCATTGTATACTATATGTATGTATATTTGTACCCTTGTATTTTATTACTTTACTCGACCTCGTTTCTGTTTTTGATCACCATGAAACTTGTAGATCTCATCGAGATCTACAACTTTCATGTTTTGAGTTTTTCCATGTTCAACCATTATCTCCCTCTTATTTCACATTCTTTCTCATCCATTCTGATTGGGCCACGTGGCAACAAAAAAAGTCTCAAGTGATTATTGAAACTGAATGGCTAGCGGTGGAGAGGAATAAAGGGGCTTGAACGTTGGTGAAGGAATGGGGTGACGTTATGGAGTGGCGCGAGTGGGAAAATTGTGTGAAGGATGTGGTCAACGAATGGAAGAGGCGGAATTAGTGGGGACTGGGGAGTTGATCCGAGTCAACAGACCCGGGTTTGGACAATTAGAGCGCGTCAAAGATGCGAACAAAATAGGCAAAACAATAAGTAAAAATTAAATAAACCAACTAAAAATCGAAAATGAATTTATTAAATTGTGTAATGTAAATAAAAAATATTAAGAATAAATTAAAGTTAATTTTAGTGATTTTTAATTAATTAAATAATGTGCATACAAGGGTTAAAATAAATGCGAGGTGTTATTTATATGTGTATACCTATCTATACAAGATTTTGATTTTTTATTTATTATTTATACAAATTTAATATTTTATTTAATTACAATATTTTATAAAGGTCTTAAGGGTATTTTTATTTAATTTTTTGGAATAAATTTGATAGGTTAATTAAATATGTATAAGTACTGTATATGCATGGTGATACATATACAATACATATATATATATATATATGATTTTATTTTTATTGATTATTGATTTTGTGTTTTTTATTTGTGCTTTACATAATATAGATATAATATTTACAATTAATTAAAAATATAGTATTTACAAATATGCATAAGAAAATAAATAATTAAATTATGTACAAAGTGTATATAGGTATATTATACAATAGTACCCCAATTGGCCACATTTCAGACCTTAGCTCTGATATTTATGAAATCACCTTCATTTTAAAGATAATCTAATTTGGAGTACAATGAAAGTGAGTTTGATTCATTTGGAGATCAGGTGGAGTAGATATTGATCTTGAAAGTTTGTACTTTGTGGCTTTTGAAGAGTGATGTAATCTACACTGATTTTTATTGAAATTATTTTTGTTATTTACAAAAGATTTTATTCAGAAATTTCAAGAAGAAATAATTGTTATTTATAAAGAATTGGTTAATGAATAAAATAATTAAAGAATATGTAATATAGATAATATTGTACAGGTTATGAATATATACAGGTGACAAGTCAATTTTCAGGATTTTCTGGTAATTAGTTGTTATCTCCCCCTACTTTCTTCCTTGTCGAGCAGGTCAAGTCTTGACCTTCTCTCAGGGTCGGATTTAGCATGTATCTATTGCATATATACAGTCTCTTATTTTCTTTATTTTCTTATATTTATTTTCGGTTAAAAGAATGATAAATATACAATATTTAAACAAGGATTGAGTTAGTAAAAGAATGAAACTAGTGATATTTACATGTGTTTTATAAGGGATTTAAATTAAAATAAATGAATAAAGATGATGAAATGCAGATCATCATAAAGTATAATGCATCCTAACTAAGTTCCCAACACGTCCTCTTGACTTCAGTTATAAGATTGTAACTCTGGTTCCCAAAGTGATTTCCAACCTGTGAATCATCATGAATCACCCAAGTCCACTACCCATGTGTAAGACTCCACGTGGTGTAGGCACGAGTAAGGGCATAGATTACCAAGATCATTCTTACCGTAGTTTGAATGACCACGAATAACCCAACCCTCCTTATGCATGGGAGATTCATATTTCATTCAAACTTCATTAACCACATTTCCCTGAATTCCCCTCTTAGTGTTCCCACATGGAATACTAACAATTGTGGCTTATACCAACCAGTACACGAGTGTTGACTCCAAGCGAACAAGAGAAACACTGGACTACCAAATATGATTACTTGGCCCGCACTCAAAGCACTGGGATAAAGGCATGCAAGAGCCGTGGCTGAACACGGCGTGGTGACTACTCGGTGTGGCAAGAAACATATCCTCCAACAATCGCAGCTACAAGTACCATTTAGGATCGCAGTCATCTGGGTTTCTACCCAGGACCCTAAGGGTGCATGTTCCTCCTTTGGCGGCTGCTACTCCACTACCTACATGCCATTTAAGATAACGACTATGGCATGTATTTGAACCCAGTCGGATAAGCGTCTGTATAACATAGATGTAATATACAAATCTAGATATCCCCCATTTCCATCCTTTTTAATCCATACATAATATTTATTTAAGCAATACACATTACCATAAGGTCTCAAACATTTACTATTACGAGAATACTTGAAGTACATGGATGAAAATTGACCCTTCAAATTAAAGGACATGGCTGAGATCACAGAACAAGTCACCATTTCAATGTTTTAAGCACATGATAGGAAGAAAAGAATGTAGCGAGTGGCACCGGATCTCGAAGGATAGTGCTTGAAAGGTTAATATAAATGCAGGGCACAATTGTTAGTTTAATGTTTGAGGGTGTATTTGCAATTAAAAGAATCAATAGAAGCTTCAAACATAAACTTGGTGTAGGGTTCTCTTCTCAATTTTCTTAAAGAATATATTTACATTATTAAAGTGTCCGACAAGGTTAAGACCTATAGAAATGACAAACGTGAATGGTATAATACCTATCTTCTTCATCTCTGTAGGTGATCATATGATTATCTGATAATGGCCAAAAATAGTCAACCTTTCCACTATGCTTCCACAAATCTACTGGGCGGGTATTCTTTTATCTTTCTTGGAGAAACTCAACCAAGTGGTAATCAGACTGTTCTTGTCTCTCCTCATGAAAGCTTGGAGGTAGTTCGACTCCACAAATAGAGCAAATGTAACCCTCCTGCCGACAAGATGCTCCCTCCGTTCTTCAGTTACATATATAACTTACGGATTAAAAGAACAGTCAATCTTTTTTACCTTCTCCTCATCATCTGCCTTCAAATACCCAAACAAAACAATTTATGTGGCGGGTATTTGCCTCGATTTATAACAACATGCCCCTCTTTTTTAGCATTGCAAGACCCCTCATATCCTGTATTCAAATGGAGTTCAACCTTACACTATTACAGTCATTGATTAAACAAAACAAAGCAAGTTTGCTGGATTTTTCAAAGTAATTATGATTTCTACACTTGTTTTGTTTAACCATACTTAGTTGGGCAAGTTTCCAACGAGAAACATAGAACTACTTCAAATGCAGTTGAAAGCTTGCAAGCTCAATGTATAAAATACAAACCATTGGCAGGTCACTAATGTTCATGCTCCCAAACATATGCAATAGACCACGATGAATGCATTCCCTATACTTGCAAAACATATGTTAATACTTTATTAAGTAGATGTTAAACATTGCACTAGAATACCCCCATTTTTTACCATTTTTAGAATTCCAACCAAGGTGATGTGTGGAGGGACCTCCTGGGAACCCAGGAACCCATCTTCCGCTTCCGTATCCATGTCACCTTCAACTCCTCGAAATCATTCGGTATTATCTCCGTGATTGAGATCAAGTCATGGAACTGAAACATATAATTAATATAGATGACTCTTGATACCCTTCAATGGTAATCCAACAACTATATATGCGATGTAGTGAGAGAAGGGAATAGATTTTTCTGTGCATGTCACTTGGAAAACAACCATTATTGCAACCATTTGAGTCACAGTCTAAATCCAGCATGTCACTGTTACCATTAACATCAAAAAATTTTCGAAATGATCTCCACACATCAAACCATGGGAGGCATCTCCAGATGCAATAAAACTTGTAATGGTTTTCTGTGCTGAATCATTGGTTATGAAAAGACCTATTAATCTCAAGCATAAAGGACGTTCTTCCTTCAACAACTTGATTGCATGGGTTAATATATCCCCCTTTGAGTGTAAATATCTCTACATAGATACGGCTCTTGTCCAAACCTCAAATGATGATGTCTTCAATTTTATCAGATGTTTAGGAAGAGACAGCCCTCAAGAAAACACGAACACATGAACACACGCGTATCCTCTACGGCTCTATGGTATTTCAAGCACACGGTATCGATAAAAACGTGTGGATTCGACAGCAAGGAGGAAGAGAACAACGTTCCTCGTAAAAAAACTCGACACCTCAATTTCTCCACCCATAGGGAACGGCGTGTTCGGCGCTCCGTGGACGACACGAAATCGTGCACAAAGGTGACCTTGACCTCCTTTATGTGGGGGCGGTTTCGGATTGTCGATCTGTCGTGTTCCGCTGAGCTCCGATGGTGCTCCGACGAGGGGAAGGAGAGGGGGAGGTGCTGCTGCTCTTGGTTTGGACGTTTTGAAGAGGGAAATCTATTTTATGGAATCCAATCTCCATTCGGATCCGAGTTTGAATCTGAATTAGACCCGGACACTATCTCGCTTTGGGCTCTCGAATTTGGATTTTTGCTTCTTAGACTTGTTGGAAAAGTCTCGACGAGCTCTACATGATGGTGTGCTCAATCACTTTTTTTAGTCACTAGATAAGAGAAATTTTTGAGAAGTTAAAGTACAAATTACGGGAGGTTTCATACCTTGTCGTCGATGTCATATAAAAGGGATGGTGGCACTAATGTGGTTGGTGCCAACCTTGTTGTTGATGTCAAGGGCATCAAAATGGCATGTGGAGCGTGGAAAGATGACCATTGTGGTTGGGAGGGGGTTCAATCTGGTGCTTAAAGGTGATGGGGGACTAATATGTCTGCAATAGGGGGCATACAGCAAGACACGATGTGACAGTGAGTAGTTTACAACAACGAACGATGTTTTCGTTGCAGTGGTTCCCCAAAGAAGAAGGGATTCAGGAGGAGCAATGGAGGACGGTCGTGGATGAGGAAAAGCAATGATGCAACATAGGAAGGGGATGTAGTAGAGGAGAGTACATCCAGTTAAGGGTATAAATGTAATAGGGATCTCTTAACTAGACCTCACTTTGAACTATTCGTGATTTGGTTTATCTCCTAAACAGTCAAACTAATGAGAGGGTATGATGAATCTATGTTTCATCATCTTTATTCTATCATTTTGGTCGTAAAAACCCTAGTAAATGCGTGTAAATAGCGTTAATTCATGCATTTTATCATTCGCGTATTATTGTGTAAATAGTGTATAAAATGCGGTTTTTAAAGCCAAAATAATAGAATAAAGAAAAGAAAAAATTAAGACTCGAAACCCCGAGACCTAGGCATCTCGATGATTAGGTCAACAAAGAATAAAGTAGGGGGAGATAAGGGCCAAAATACAATAAAAATACATTTGTTTTTAATCATTCTTTATTTATTTTGGGACCTATTTTTGGTTCAACTTTTTACACCTCAAATAAAGAAACCTTGTACATGAAAGTTGTAGATAATTAAATAAAGAAAAATACAAAATTGATTTCACTCTAAAATAATGTACAGATAAAAAGTTATGGTCTGAATAAAACTCCAGAATCCCAACTTCCCAGACTCGTATCTAACAAATAAAAACTCCAAATGCATCAAACTCACCTTTAATTGTATATAATTTAAAATAAGCTATTTAATGGCGGTGGTTTCGCATTTGAGGGAGCTACGGTTTAAAAGTTGAGTTTTGGACCCCTATTGTATACTTGTACAGATTAAAATATTCGTTTTATTATTAACTCATTATTTTTATAATTTTATATTTTTATAATTTTGTAAATATTATTTATAATAATATGTACATTAAAATCAAAATAAAAACCCAAAGAAAATACAAAATAAAAATACCTCTTTATAATACATAGGTATAAGACCTATAAACATACATATATTATTACTACTTTTATTTTATTCAGTGTATAAAACACTTCAGAAAAATAAAATAAAAATATAAATAAGTGTATAAAAGTATCCTATAAATTTATAAAATAATAAAAAAACAAATTAATTAAATATATAAAATTAAAATAAAACATTAAAATATATAGATAAAGATACCTATAAAGGGTATAAAAGGAAACTTGTAATTATAAACCTCAAAAAAATAAATAAAAATCACCATAAAATAATTTATAAAATAATAAATATTTTTATTTTAATAACTTAAAAATAATAAAATCGTTTACTATTTTAAAATGATTTTACCGTTATTTTTTGCCAAGGTTTTTCTGGTTGGTCCACGTGGACCAACCAGCTTCCTTCTTTGGTTGACCTCGGTCAACTCTCTGACCGAGGTCTGTACAGTGTCAGACCCGAGTTTTTGGGCGTTTTCTCTAAATTTTGAAGGTCACACCTTTCACTATTTCATGATCAACTCTTCACAACTTTTTCTCCCCTATGGTTGACCATAATCGCCCATAGCTTATCTAGGGGAATGGACCCAAGATTTGCCCGATATTCATCGTTCTTTGGAGCCTCCCAGCTGTTTGTACAAAAACGCCTCTCCTCTTCCATTTGAAACTTGAACCCCTTTTGACCTCGCTTTGGCTCCCTGGGATGCGCTCCGGATCGACCTTGGTGACAGGAGGGTCTCCAGCCATCTAGGGCAGCATTTGGCGTGGTCATGTGGCCGGCTTCCACCCCATCTCCGACCACTTGGTCGTCGAGGTTCACCTTGGGTTTTTACCCTCAAGTTATGTCTTTCCTTCATTTTTCTTGTATTTCTCTTGATTCACAGTATCCCTAGGAGTAGACTAATACCTTCCATCTTGATTCACACTCTACCATTCGCCAAATCCATCCCTCGCCGGAGCTTGCTCCGGCGAGCCACCAACTTCCACCATTCCATCCTATGCTTGCCCTGGAGCCCCCTACTGTTGCTTTGCGCTTTATTTGTAGGTCCAGGTGTTGAAGGACCCTATCTGGGGTCGTTTATGCAACCAGGCGAGTCGCCTGGAGGTCTTTCCCGTCCTAGCCATGGTGGAGGGGCTCAGGTGACCTTCGCGTCTTTTTGAAGCAGCCGATTGACAGAGCAGCTCACCAGGAGTATTTTGTACCTCGTTGTGCCGCCAATCACCGTCGGGGGTGCGAGGGGGAAGAGCTCGAAGTTCGACGGACTCGACGTTCGTCCCAGTTCTTTCTCCCTTGCCCGTCACCGTTCGATCCACGAGGATCTCTAGAGATCGTAGCTGCCGTTGGATCTGTTGCAGCCGCAGTCGTTTGATCGCCATCGCCAGGTCTAATCCCGCCCGTCTGTGCCGAAGGGGCATCGCACGCTCCTGTGTTGACACGTGGATTAGTGAAGAGCCATCCGTCGTTCGTTCATGCCATAGCCTGGGTATTTTGCAACTATTAACCCAGCCTTTTTTGTATTTAATTAAGACTCCTTAAACCTTTAATTTTGCCTTTAAGCCTTGGACTTTTTAGTAATTACATAGTGGTCCTTGACAGACACGTGTTCGCGCATGTGACCCTTGTGATTTAGCGCGCACAACCTCATGGCTTTAGCTATTTGTATTTGGTCCAGGAAGTTTTTATTTCAGAATATACTTTTCTGGAAATATTGCAAAAATGCCCTTGAACTTTGCCATATTCACACAAATACCCTTGTCAGGTTGCATTTTCCTTGCATTTCCTTTAATTATTTCATGCGTCTATAAAATTTGAAAAAAACCCCAAAAATAGAGTTAAGCTCCTGTTGCATTATATTATCAAGTCATAATTTTTTTTGCATATTTATTGTATTTTAATATTTATAAAAATTCGAAAACAAGCATCCTTAACACTATTTGCATTATAAATCCATAAAAATTATAAAATCACCCCAGAAAATTCCCAAAAAATATATTTTCTGTCTTTTAGTTTCTTTTAGTTTCAGACCAAAAATCACTAAAAATATAAAGCAAAACTCCTAAAAATCAAAAAACCCCAAAAACCTTACTAAAAATTTAAAAATCCATAAAAAATCCTAAAAATATAATCTTTGTGTCTGAATTTTTCCTATTTCATTGTCTTTAGTTTAAAATTAATTTGAGGAATTTTAGGTACTGTTTTATATTTTTCATCCTCATTTTTATTTCGGCCAGCAATAATATTCACTATTTTTAGTATTTTTGACTTTAAAAATACCATCAAAAATTAGGAAAAAATCTAAAAAAATCACAAAAACATTATAAAAATATAAAAAGCCTAAAAACATTTTATTTCCTGACTTTTCCTTATCTTTACCTTTTTTTATTAATACATTATCCTTCTCTTTCTTACTTGTATATATTTCTATTTAAAGAAAAAGAATATATAAAAAATATAAAATATAAAAAGGAAATATAAAATCAGAAATTGAAAATCAAAATATAAAAATATAAAATCCAAAAATTAAATAAAAAATATAAAATTAAAAATCCACAAAAAATATCATAGATAGACAAATACATCACATTCACATTTTGTGCATTCATTTACCCCGTTCTACCTATCTGCTCCCTGTATTCGACCTCTACGTATACTTCCACCTATACACATCTTTGTTGTAGAGTTATCATAAATTTTAACTCCGCACCACTTTTCATTGCTTGATTTCTTTTGTGGGTTAATTGTTGTTTTAATCCAGGATTCGTGCGGTCGCCACAGCGACTTTGTCTTCGCCTTGTGTGAGACATATTTAGACTGCAGAATTGGGTTAAACAAATGGCGCCGTTGTCGGGGAGCAACAGCGTGTAGTTAGGCTTTTTGTTTGTGTTGTGATTGTGTGTCTATTTCGCGGTTTTTATTTTCACTCTCTTTGTTTTCCTTATTTTGATATATCATTTGAATTGTCTAACCACCCTCTTGTTTGACTTTGTGTGAGGTACGCGGATCGAGGAAGGCACTCCTTTCTAGGAGCGCTCATGCAACCACGTGAGACAGCTTTGGCTTCACACCAAGGCGGAGTTGGAGGAAAATTTTGAAGATTAATTTTGAGCATTTCATTTTATTGTAGTTATTTTTGTAATTTTTGTGAGAGAGAGACCACTTTATTATTGTAATAATACAGGTACTCAGGACTTGGACTCTCGGGCCTAATTTCCAAGTGATTGTTCACTTGGGGGCTCACCGCGGTTTTACGGTTTTCATCGCTTTTCTTTTTATTTTGTTTTCTGGTTTTGTTTTATTTATTTTGTGTGATTGAGCCCTTAGTTGTAGGATCTGCTTGACGATAGTATTAGGTCCAAACACACTAATCACCATTTCATGTACCTATAGTCGTGTTTGGACTTAGTCAAATTTTGAACTTGTTCTTCACGCTAATAGCAGCTTCTCACACTTAGGGTGATTTCATTGGCTTGCATCTGCATATAGATTAGGTTTCAATTTTGCTGAGCATCCTTTCATGTAGAGTGATGAAGGCAAGGTGAGCATTTACGCTTTAGCATTCATCATCGATTGGCACTTACATTGCTTTTCCGCCTCTCCCTCTAATTTTGATCACCTAGGTGCTTAAAAGAATAGAATCCTTGTTAGGCTCGTGCATTTTTTATTAAAAATCCAAAAAAGTGATAATTGATAAAATTGGGACTGCTAACATTACTTGACCGTAAAATCAACCAAAAAGAAAAATTCTCTTGGGGGGAGTAATCCCCTCATTATCTTCATTTTACATTTTTCGCGCACACACTAAGGATAATGCCCAAATCCCATTTCAGTCTCCTAAGTGTTTGTGCAACTTTTGGACTTCTCACCTAACTCTAAAAAAGACGATAAAAAGACCGCATTTTACGGTCTCTACCGAGTTGAGTAGGTGAATTGAGGGTTTGTCTTTTGTGAGTTTGTTTGTGCTTGCTTGTGTATTCTAGATCGTGTCTACGCATTTGTGCCTTCTTCCTCACTCTCTTGATTTGACCTTCGTGCTCTCCCGACTATCATTTTCCTTTTATTTTCGAGATGGCCGATTGGAGTATATTTTGTCTGGACTTTGCGGACCCCTCGTTCACTCCGGCCGGTCCACCTCACTTTTTCCAGGAGGACTTTGCTCCTGAGTTTTGTACATATCCGACCAACCCACTATTTCATGATTCGGACCTTGACCTTCACCAATCATTTCCACCACCATCTCCTATACATTTCGACAACCCACTCTTCCTTGAGTATCCTGATCCGGAATGTGATTTTTGTCCACACCCACCATCCACATTCGACGCACCCAATCCTGAGATTTTGGAGTCACCTTTCTTGATATTCACACTTGAGACATTGAATAAGATGATGGAGCATATGAATTCGAGGATCACTGATCTTACTAGTTTAAATAAGAACCAGAATGTCGCTCCATTCTTTGAGGATATGGATTCATTTGAGGATTTCCATGAGAGATTGCAATCGCCCAAAATACAAAAAATGAGAAAAATTAAAAAACACAAAAAGATTTCGGGAGACACACGATCGAGTCAGACCGTGAGGAGAGTGCCCATCTGCTAGACTTTTTGACCACACAGCCCTTCACATCTTGTCCCACCTTTGACCCAAGGATGCCGTTGTACAGACTGCGCTTGGCATGCCTCGTGTATATGCTGATTCCGACTTCCTCCCTTGTATGGAGGAGGTCAAAAATTCAAAAAAAATATTGATTGAACCCGAAGTGGTGGCCACTATTCATGAGATCATATGTTCCCCACTTCAGCAGGCCATGACCGATTTTTCTTCTCCTCTTCCAAAGAAGAGAAAGCGCAGGAGTAGATCTGAGCATCATATCTTGACCATGGACACTGCCCACGCCATCACACACTGTCCCATTCCTCGGAAAAAGAACAGCCACACCTTTCATTAGCTGCACCATCTCTGACCACACATGTGATCACACTCTCCTAGATGGCGGTGCTTCGATTAGCATCATACCCTTCTCGCTGGTACAGTCTCTTCACTTAGGGCCTCTAAAGAAAACCAGGACGATTGTTCAGTTTGCTGATGGATCAATGAAGAGGCCGAATGGTATCCTAGAAAACGTCGTCATCTCGATTCCGGGCACGAGCTACCATGTTGACTTTGTCGTGTTGTCCATGGAGACCTCCACAGGGGAGCATTCTCCAATCATTATGGGATGACCATTCCTCGCCTCTGCGAGGGTCATTATTGATTACAGATCAGGAGAGATTCGCTTCCATCATGGTGACGAGAGCGAAGTGTTGATCATCGCACCCACCATTGACCAGAGACCTGCACCTGATGCAACCACACCTATCTTGGCTGACCTCGAGGACCATGACCTTGATGATACTATCAGAGAATTTTGCTGCTTATTGGATTCCACTGAGACCTGAGAATTCCTCCCTGTTGAGGAAGACTCGGAAAGCATGGACCTCGATGTTCCTTCTTCCGGGACTTGGCGTTGTGTTGATGACATCCGCGGGATTTACACGATCGATACCATTGAGCAGAGGGCAGATTTAGAGACTATACAGGACAGACATGTCTCGACTACTTCCACTGATGAGTCCGCTCCTGTTCATTTAGATACTACTGAGACAAAGTCCGAATTTGATTTGATTGATTTTCTTCGGGAATTCGGGCCTTTTGATGAAAAAGATGATCCGATTGAGATTATAGAGGACGAACAGAGTTCGACTACTTCCACTGATGAGTTCATTCCTTTTGATTTCGACCTGGACGACACCTCGCAGGACGACACTGAGTATACTACGTCTAATGATGACGAGTTCATCCCATTTCACTTCGATATCAGCGAGACCCCCAAGGCTGGACTTAGTCGTACTTCTTCCACTACCCCGTCTGTGCCTTCACACCCTAGGGCCCCTGAGGATATTCACTCTGTCGACCCTGATCGGCTTCCGTCCACTGTGGACCATGATGTTGACCTGCACCATACCAGATCTATTCCTCAGCGGTCCCGCAAGAAGGTTCGCTTTCAACCTTCTTGATCATATATACATCCATCTCTTTTGTATATTCTCTTCTTTCCATCTCTTGTATTGCTCATCCACCCATTCTCGTGTTTGCCTTGCTTAGGATGTACTTTGTCCTAAGTATAGGGGGTGGAAGAGCCGAGTATTCATTCATCGTTCTGTATCATCACTCCTGTTGTTGCCTATACTTGGGGCTTATTTTACCCTAAGTATAGGGGGAGTGGTGTGTACATTCTCACGGTCTCTTCTTCCATTTTTATCTCTTTTCTTCTTTTCTTCTTTTCCTTATCCATCTTCCTTATCTATCAAAAAGGTGTCGCCCTTGTTGTCAGTCTTCTATACTTAGGATGTACTTTGTCCTAAGTATAGGGGGGTGTGCACCCCGAGTTTTCATTCTTTTCGATCCTATCCATTGTCTCCTCTTCTTGTCTATACTTAGGGATATCTTACCCTAAGTATAGGGGGAGACAATCTGAGTACGATCTGTTCATTCTCACCCTTGACCCTCCCTGCTTTTTGTACAATCTGCTATACTTGGGATTATTTGATCCTAAGTATAGGGGGGACGGTCAACTTCTCATTCGTTCATTCATCTCTTTATTCGTTATTCTTTAGATTTTCCTATACTCAGTATGAGTTATGTCTTCTCTTTTCTCTCTGATCTATGAGGACATAGCTCAAGCTAAGTATAGGGGGGTCGTATATACTATGTATATACTTTAGCCATAACTCGTACTTTCGTATTTTACTAATAAATATGGCTAATAATTCTTTAAAATTCATTAAAAACCTTAACAAAAAGATGTGGTTATTCCTCAAATTCTTTTTGTATTTACTGATTAATAAATCAGGTGAAAATGTTTTTTGCAAAATGTTTGAAAATCTTCGTGAAAAATCTTTTGAAAACTATTTTGAAAATATTTTGTTACATGTTTTCAACCTTTGTAAAAATGTATTGTTTGTAAAAATTTATTTTCTTGTATGAAATAAAACATTCGAAAAATGATTTGCAAATGGTTTGAAAAATGGTTGTAAAAATATTTGAAAAATCTATCTATATTGTTTGAAAAACCTTTGCAAAATGATTTTCAAATGTGTGTACATGTTTGCAAAAATATTTGTAAAAATTATTTTGCACTATAGTTTTCAAAATTGTTTGAAAAACCTTTTCAAATAAGTTTGAGGAATAGATACATCTCACCTAAAATCCATTATATACCTACAAAATTGATCACTTACCCTGTAATTTCTTAAGATCACTTCTTCTATATATAAGAAGCATCCCCATGTAGATATTTTTAACCTAGTTTTTATCCGAAATCTTTTCTTTTCAAAAATCCCAAAAACATGTGCAAAATTAAAAATCTCAAAAACATTTGAAAAATCTTTTTGAAAAATACAAAAAATGCATATGCATCATCATCATCTTTTCAAAAATCCATAAAAAGTTCAAAATCTTTGAAAATTGCATCACAAAAATATTGTATGCATTCTGCATATCATTTGCATAGCATTAGCATTTTTCGGATTGAGTTTGATAGTTGAACAAGTCTAAGTAAAATCCGGAGATTGGAGCTTGATTGGACCTTAAAATCTACCTAATAACAGGAACCTTATAGGAACTGGGTTTGAGGTACTTCAGTTCTAGTTGACTTAATTCTTTGAGGATCACGAGACATGGTTCAATGGATTCTTGACTGCCTAAGTAGAGTATTTCGAAGAACACGCACGACACTTGTTGATAATGACCTAACTTGGACACATGCACCTTTCACATGGCTCAACTCAGTTGGAGTAGTGAGGGGATTGGATTTGCCGGTATGAGACGCACACAAGTGGAAACACTTGTCCTCCTCTAGGGAGGGAAGTGCACCCCAACCCGTCCAGTGATGAGGAATTCTAAAGACAGGAGAGTGTGGGTTGAGATAAAGCTTCAAAAGAGGGACAGTCTACTGGCTCAAGAGGAAAAACTCCTTATGTAAATGCTGTTGTGAATAGTATTTCCAAAAAAAGGAAAAAAAGGAAAAAATGGACAGGCTTGTACAAAAATAAAATGCCTGCAAAAGTATGTTGTATAGCGAATAAGCAAGCTTGAGTTCCAAAGTCATATCATATGAGCCTGTAGATGGATGACTTGACTACACTGGTCTTGCATTCTAGGATAGGTAGCTACACTGGCTACCGTCCATTCTTCTCTTCACCTCCTCCTCTTGAGCTGATTGCCACTTGAACTTAGAAGGGGATACCCTGCTCCTCGAGGAAGGAGTTATTGGATTGGGGAATCATTAGGTTGTCATACTAGAGAAGTCAGTCTCTTTGTCATTCTAGTTGGGGAGAGCCACCATCACTTACACTGTACGAGTCAGATTCATAGTTGTAAGGGTTTGCATATGAGTTGAGATATTTCTGACCTGGCTATTGAGGAGACTTGAACAAAGTTTTGGGATTCTCAGGGACTGTTGGATTTCAAATTCGGTTCTCATTAAGGTTACAACCGCACTAAAATTCCAAAGGTTCGACTTAAGCTCCAAACTTTTATTTGGTGCAGACAAGTTTGATAATTAAACTAAATCCAATTTCTTCTTTTTCTTTTCTTATTTTTTCTTTATGCACTTATTGCATAAGTGTTTGCTAGGGACTAGTAAAGGAAAGTATAGGGGGATGATGAATCTACGTTTCATCATTTTTATTCTATCATTTTGTCCTTAAAAACCCTAGTAAATGCGTGTAAATATCGTTAATTCATGCATTTTATCATTCATGTATTATTGTGTAAATAGTGTATAAAATGCAGTTTTTAAAGCCAAAATAATAGAATAAAGAAAAGAAAAGAAAAAGAATAAAAAAGCCAAAATAATAGAATAAAGAAAAGAAAAGAAAAAGAATAAAATATTGTAAATATTTTATGACCCGAAACCCCGAGACCTAGGCATCTCGATGACTAGGTCGACAAGGAATAAAGTAGGGGGAGATAAGGGCCAAAATACAATAAAAATACCTTTGTTTTTTATCATTCTTTATTCATTTTAGGACCTATTTTTGGTTACACTTTTTACACATCAAATAAAGAAACCTTGTACATGAAAGTTGTAGATAATTAAATAAAGAAAAATACAAAATTGATTTCACTCAAAAATAATGTACAGATAAAAAGTTATGGTCTGAATAAAATTCCAGAATCCCAACTTCCCAGACCCGTATCTCACAAATAAAAACTCCAAATGAATCAAACTCACCTTTAATTGTATATAATTTAAAATAAGATATTTAATGGCGGTGGTTTCGCATTTGGCAAAGCTACGGTTTGAAAGTTGAGTTATGGACCCCTATTGTATACTTGTACATATTAAAATATTCATTTTATTATTTATTCATTATGTTTATAATTTTATATTTTATAATTTTGTAAATATTATTTATAATACATATGTACATTAAAATAAGAATAAAAACCCAAAGAAAATACAAAATTAAAATCCATAGTTTATAATACATAGGTATAAGACCTATAAACATACCTATATTATTACTACTTTTATTTTATTCAGTGTATAAAACACTTCAGAAAAATAAAATAAAAATATATTTAAATGTATAAAAGTATCCTATAAATTTATAAAATAATAAACAAAAAACAAATAAATTATATATATAAAATAAAAATAAAACATTAAAAAGAAACCTATAAAGGGTATAAAAGGAAACTTGTAATTATAAACCTCGAAAAAATAAATAAAAATTTCCATAAAATAATTTATAAAATAATAAATATTTTTTATTTAATAACCTAAAAATAATAAAATCGTTTACTATTTTAAAATGATTTTACCAATATTTTTTGCCAAGGTTTTTCTGGTTGGTCCACGTGGACCAACCATCTTCCTTCTTTGGTTGACCTCGGTCAACTCTCTGACCGAGGTCTTTACAGTGTCAGACCCGAGTTTTTTGGCATGTTATCCAAATTTTGGAGGTCACGCCTTTCACTATTTCATGATCAACTCGTCACAACTTTTTCTCCCCTATGGTTGACCACACACGCCCATAGCTTATCTAGGGGAATGGACCCAAGATTTGCCCGATATTCATTATTCTTTGGAGCCTCCCAGCTGTTTGTACAAAAATGCCTCTCCTCTTCCATTTGAAACTTGAACCCCTTTTGACCTCGCTTTGGCTCCCTGGGATGCGCTCCAGATCGACCGTGGTGACAGCAGGGTCTCCAGCCATCTAGGGCGGCATTTGGCGTGGTCATTTGGCCGGCTTCCACCCCATCTCTGACCACTTGGCCGTCGAGGTTCACCTTGGGTTTTTACCCTGGAGGTCCGTTTTTCCTTCTTTTTTCTTGTATTTCTCTTGATTCACAGTTTCCCTAGGAGTCGATTGACAGAGCAGCTCGCCAGGAGTATTTTGTACCTCGTCGTGCCTCCAATCATCGTCGGGGGTGCGAGGGGGAAGAGCTCAAAGTTTGCCGGACTCGGCGTTCGTCCCAGTTCTTTCTCCCTTGCCCATCGTTGTCCGATCTACGAGGATCTCCAGACATCGCTGCTACCATTGGATCCGCTGCAGCCACAGTCGTTCGATCGCCATCGCCAGCTCTAATCTCGCCCGTCTGTGCCGAAGGGGCATCACACGCTCCTGTGTTGACACGTGGATTAGTGAAAAGCCATCCGCCGTTCGTTCGCGCCATAGCCTGGGTATTTTGCAACTATTAACCCGGCCTTTTGTATTTAATTAAGACTCTTTAAACCTTTAATTTTCCTTTAAGCCTCAGACTTTTTAGTAATTACATAGTGGTCCTTGACAGACACGTGTTCGCGCACGTGACCCATTTGATTTTGCGTGCACAACCTCGCGGATTTAGCTATTTGTATTTGGTCCAGGATGTTTTTATTTTAGAATATACTTTTCTGGAAATATTGCAAAAAGGCCCCTGAACTTTGCCATATTCACACAAATACCCTTGCCAGGTTGCATTTTCCTTGCGTTTCCTTAATTATTTCATGCATCTATAAAATTCGAAAAATCCCCCAAAATAGAGTTAAGCTCATGTTGTATCATATTATCATGTCATATTTTTATTTTGTATATTTATTGCATTTTAATATTTATAAAAATTCAAAAAGAAGCATCTTTAGCACTGTTTGCATTATAAAATCCATAAAAATTATAAAATCACCCCAGAAAATTCCCAAAAAAATATATTTTGTGTCTTTTAGTTTCTTTTAATTTCAGACCAAATATCACTAAAAATATAAAGCAAAACTCTTAAAAATTGAAAAACCCCAAAAACCTTCCTAAAAATATTAAAAATCCATAAAAAATTCTAAAAATATAATCTTTGTGTCTGAATTTTCCTTATTTCATTGTATTTGGTTTTAAATTAATTTGAGGAATTTTGAGCACTGTTTTATATTTTTCATCCTCATTTTAGTTTTGGCCAGCAATTTTATTCACTGTTTTTAGTATTTTTGACTTTAAAAATACCAAAAAATTAGGGAAAATTTAGGAAAATCACAAAAACATTATAAAAATATAAAAGGCTTAAAAATATTTTTTCATGATTTTTCCTTATTTTTACCTATTTTTATTAATACATTATCATTCTCTTTCTTACTTTGTATGTATTTCTATTTAAAGAAAAAGAAAATATAAAAAATATAAAATATAAAAAGAAAATATAAAATCAAAATATAAAAATATAAAATCAAAAAATTAAAAAAATATAAAATTAAAAACCCATAAAAATAGCATAGATTGACAAATACATCACATTCACATTTTGTGCATTCATATGCCCCGTTCTACCTGTCTGCTCCCTATGTTCGACCTCTACACATACTTGCACCTATACACATCTTTGTTGTAGAGTTATAATAAATTTTAGGGATATTTACACCCATAACCCTGAGTAATTCCATAATTACCCAAGGTACCCAAGATAATCACGAATTACATCCAGAATCCTGAATAATTCTTAACCTTTACATGGTATAACCCTGTGTGAAGTTCCGTCCTACTTCTCCGTTAAGTATGACAGAAAAAATTATATTTTGACCATTTTACCCATCAAAATACATCCTATTTATGATATGATGCCATTTGTAGATAAAAAAATTGATTTCCCCTCCTCCTCGCTAGCCTAAGACCTCCGCCCGGAACCTCCCTGTCAAGCATCTCCCTCCGACCTGCGCGTCCACTCCGGTCGAGCTCGAATCCTCCCCTCACCGTGCCTCCGCACCCCCTGCGTGCGAGCTCCAGGCTCTCCCGCCCCCTGGCTGCACCCCAGAGCTCAAGGCCCCCTCCCACGCCTCCTCCTAGATCTCCCCTAGCCGAGAAGCCACCCCTCCCCGCCCCCGGGGTGTCTCCTGGAGCTCCAGCCCCTCCCCCGGTTCCTCCTGAAGCCCCACGGCCCCCCTGGCCGAGAAGCTCCCCTGGCCGGCCCCTGCTCGAAGCCCCCCGACCGCCTCTACTCGAAGCCCCCTGCTCCGGCCCCCGCACAACTCTGCACCCTCCCTCCCTCCCCGCGGAAGCCCCCCGCACAGCCCTGCTCCGCCCCCACCCTCCCTTCCTCCCCGCGGAAGCCCCCTGCACAGCCCTGCACCCTCCCTCCCTCCTCGCGGAAGGCCCCTGCACAGCCTTGCTCCGCCCCCACCCTCCCTTCCTCCCTGCGGAAGCCCCCCGCACAGCCCTGCTCCGCCCCCGCCAACCCTCCCTCCCTCCTGCTCCGCCCCCAACCCTCCCTCCCTCTCAGCGGAAGACGCCCCCCCCCCCCCCCGCGCGGCACATCCCTGCTCCGCCCCCCAACCCTCCCTCCCTCCTGCTCCACCCCCACACCCTCCCTCCCTCCCAGCCGAAGCCCACAGATCCCGCGCCGAACTCGAAGCCCCCCGTCACCTTTGCAGCCTGCACCCACGAGGTCGCCTGCAACACCCTCCCTCCCCCGCTCACGCACGAGCCCTTGCAGCCTGCACCCACGAGGCCGCCTGCAACGCCCTCCCTCCCCCGCTCACGCACGAGCCCACAGACTTTTTTTATTAATCTCAACCGTTAGATTTAGAATGGGTTAGATTAACTCATCAATCTGGTTGAGTTAATGGACTTAACTAACGGAAGGTTATGGGTGTAGAATGGAGTGGTTATTCAGGGTTCCGGATGTAATTCATGATTATCTTGGGTATCTGGGGTAATTATGGAATTACTCAGGGTTATGGGTGTAAATATCCCTAAATTTTAACTCCGCACCACTTTTCATTACTTGGTTTCTGTTGCGGGTTAATTGTTGTTTTAATCTAGGATTCGTGCGGTCGCCACAGCGACTGTCTCCGCCTTGTGTGAGACATATTTAGACGGCTGAATTGGGTTAAACACAGCACAACTGCGAATGGTGCAAGATAATAGGGGAACACAAAGTAGGGCTGAATTGTTACTGCATATTTTCTGGATGCACATGTGTGTAAAAAATCTCATTTAAAAATATTTTCCCCTAAAAGTTAAGATTTTAGATATAAATTTTAAAGACGAGTTCGGTCCAATCCAAGTTATATAAAAGTAGGCACATGCCTCAAAAGTTGACATCTTTACCACCTAGTATCTTAAAATATTTGTCAATTATTTTTTGTAAAATTAACTTATATTTTTCCCCCATTTATTTTTTTATAATATAGAGGATACACAATAATTAGTTAAAAAATGAGTAAAGAAAGTATAGATAAAAAATACTAAAAATGTTCGTATTTACTTTGAAGTACAATTGACTTTATTTTTTTGTTATTTTATTTTATTTTTTTCAATACGAATTATTCTAACTTACATCTTAGGTTTCGGATCATAAACTATAGTTATACAAAATTATCTTTTCTTTCACCTTTGGTTTTATTCTCTATTTTGTATAATATATATAATTGATGTTCTCTTAATTTTGTTTATTTTCTCTTTTGAACTTTTTATGTTATTTTGGAGTTTTGAAACCAACTTCCTAGGTTTCTGTTGATTTGTTAATAAATGTGTATTAAGTTCTATAAGATGAATAAAGGTGATGAGTATGTTACTCATCAATTTGTTGCAGCACCATTTCATGATTCTATTGTCAAACAAAAGTCATTAGTCAATTAACCCTAAGATAATCTACTAAGGTTTTTCATAAATTAGCTGGCACCTGATGTAACATCTTTGCATAGTTCAATCAAGTTGTCATGATCAGTTTTTCTCGATAATGACTCATTGATCTACGCTTGAGACGTAACAAATGGTATCGGAACAGATTCTATTTGACAGTAGAAATGATTACCCAAGAGGTGGAGTCATCTCTAGAAATAGATGAAGAAAATATTGTTCGAAACGTGCAACCATCACTGTCACTAGAATAAATGATGAGTCATATCAACATAGTCCCATGCTTAAAAACTCAAAAAGTGTTAAAGTGAGTTATAAGCGATGGAAATTACTACTTGCCAATTTAAGCTTAAGCATTTTATGTGATTGTCAACGGATTCAATCGCACCCTAATCGACAAGCTTTCATAGCCAATTTTCCTCGATAACAATCCGAGAACCTAAGCCCGGAACTTACACATGAAAGGATGCCCTTTTCCGTAGGTTAAGGACTAATTCAAATGGTTAGTCGACTAACCATCCCTTAGGACAACTAGTGCTTGGTGTAAATCAACTAATTAACATACTATGACTTTTGCTCCTTAGGGGCTCAGGGGAATCACCCTGGGTGTAGCCAATTGGCTACTCCCACCTCTATTTTTCCCTATTTTTTTATTTCTTTTCAAAAATAAAAATATGTAAATTCATAACTACATCCCCCGAACATGTCATTCCAATTTCGTCAGAAACAAAGACTCCTATTCCCTCCATCTAAAGGGGGTCAATTTCAGCAATTCTGAGACTGCTAAAATTTGACAATCTTGATAGAAGGGGATAGAAGTCTCGAATTAAGTTGAATTTTTAATGACACCATGGTGACATATTGTGATCTAAATTCCAATAGATTTTATTTCAGAAAAATAAAAAAAATACATGTAAAAAGGGGTAGGAGCATGTTAAGTTGGCCACAAACAGAGAGCATACTCTCTTTTCCCTATATATATATATATATATATATATATATATATATATATATATAGTGAGAGAGAGAGGTTAAATATAATTAGGTTATATCAAAAAGACGTATGTGCAACTATTTCCAAATACATATTATAGAGCTCATATTCCGTCTATGATGCAAACAGAGCACCACCTTCGAGAGAATTATGCGCCAATCTTTGGCTTATTTCCTCTTCCTTTCCGTGAGTCCGAAAACCTTTCTATAGGTCAACTTGCGAGAATATTAGTACGTAAGGCACCACATCAATCAATCATATCGATCATCTTTAAACACAAAAAATAATACATAAATCCCTTGAAATCGAGCAATCCACATCGTCCACCTCTCCACACATCACAATCTAATCAAACCCCTCCAACCAGATAGATACGCACACGCCATCACACTCTATACACGCAACGTGACAGCACAGGTGGCTCCTCCCTCACGGTCGAACGCCGACTGATGGGTTAAAAAGAAGTGCCGACCTCGGCGATGCTCTGCAGGGCAGGGCGCCACTGCCTCCTCCGCGTGCTCGTACCACCACCGCCTGCGCCCGCGCATGGCCCTCCCCCACCGCAGCGTCTTCTTCCCTCTCATTTTTCTGCTCTTCTTCCTCTGCAGGCTGCGGCGACAAATATCAAATAATGCGATTCCACGTCAGAAAGCAAGTACTAAACTATATTAAAATAACGGTTTAAATTCATCCATCAATCAACAAGGAAGGTCCAACGCAAGAATGACGGTTTAAATTAGTCCATTAATTACCCAGTAATGGGGTCTTTGGTCAGTTTCATGCATATCTCCCTTCTTTCGGGATTCTAAATTCAGTCGAAGTTTATATTACATATCAGTCTTAGATATTGCAGAAATCTACTACATTCAACCCTCGGCGATTGAGCTGAAAGAACAAGAACCTAAAGAATAAGAACCTGAAATGTACAGAATCGAAAATTCCAGATAAATATATCGAAGCACTGCTTACTGTATTCCCGTCCGCACCTCTGCAGCTCTCCTTCATCAGCTGCGCCAAAAGCAGCCTCCTCAGCTTCACGTGCCTCTTCGACCCCACCCCCTTCATCACCTCTGAGAATTGAAAGCACACCAATACGGCCGTTGGGTTCAAATAGAAAGAAAGCACATGGGCACAAAAACAATTTCTCCTGTCCATTACCTTGTGAGCTGACCAGTCGGTAGACGTTGCCAAGATGGAGGGTTTCCTCTGGGCGGAGAAGCTTAAGGTGCCTCTTGGGTGGAGAAGAGGAGGTCGTAAGTACGACGGCGACGTAGTGGCCGGGGTTCGAGACCATGACGTCGCCGGCGGTGGTGGACCAGTAAATGCGCTCGATCTTTCCGCCGGGGTGGAGCACGATTACAGTGGCCACCTCCGCAGCTTGACAGTTACCCATGGTAGAGGGGTGTCGAGATTGGGAAGGGAGGTGGTGAGTATTGTAAGTCTGGGTTGCTATGCTTTGTTGTGGGTGGGGGAAAGACCATTTTAAGAGGGTCAGAATTAGACGGAAACAGTAGGAGGGGAGGTGCA
This sequence comes from Ottelia alismoides, assembly GCA_037367405.1. NCBI lineage: Eukaryota > Viridiplantae > Streptophyta > Magnoliopsida > Alismatales > Hydrocharitaceae > Ottelia > Ottelia alismoides. The sequence continues at coordinate 126,910 of JAZKJV010010271.1, read as the reverse complement.
GTCTTGCCCGGTTAATTTTACACAGAAATCCCTATAAAATAAATATTTTAAGACTTTTTATATATGTACCCCGCTGTTAAGTTCTCAAATAACACTCTACCGCCATTTTTTTTCATATTTAAAGACAACAACCTCTTTAAATATCGAGGACTAGGAGCGTTATATTCACTAATTATATATATATATATATGTTTTTTGCACATTTAAATAACAACCTCTTTAAATATCGAGGACTGATACATGGGGCTTCCCCAGTCCCATATATATAATATTTTTTTAATTTTCTGGTATTTTTAGAGGGTTTTAGTAATTTAATGAATTTTATCACATAAACTTTTTTTTGAGATTTTTAAATGAAAAAAAGCAAAAAATTTAAGTTTTTTTCCTAAAACTGTGAGAAAAAAACCATTTCCACAAAAAATGGTATAAAAATATTACCCAAAGAATGAGAACCTAAAAGAAATGTGAAAGAAAGATAAGCACGTTATTTGATAATGAATGGACCAGAACGCAACTAAAAAAACTTAGCGGCGAAAGAAGTAAATTTCATGTATTAAACATAAAATAAATAATATGGGGACTCAAAGTTAAAATTGAGGAACTTACGTGGAAATAGTTAATCCTTGGATTTTTGAAATAATGGAATTAGATTAACGTATAACTAAAACAAGCTGAAATGGAAACACCTTTAATTTAACCAAATAACTTGAATATATATATATATATATATATATATATTTATAGGAGAAACTTCAAATGAGGCGGGGTCTCACCATATATATGGTGAGCCACCCTCAATTTAGGCATCTTTCCAATATATTTTACAATTTCTTGTTTCATACATATAATAATAAATATTAACACAACATGTATAGTGAAATAAAATTATGAAAATATTATTATAATGGATGGAAATATTGATTTGAATTTAGATTCTATATTTTACAAAATTCATTTTTTTACAATCTGCAGTTTATATTTTACAAAACTGTACAAAGTTTTTACTAAATTTGCAGTGGCTTTTACAATTTCAAAAAAGCCCCCACCTCATTTGAAAGGTCCCCTATATATATATATATATATATATATATATATATATATATATATAGGGTTAAATGAGGCTACACCCAGGTTGTAGCCAATTGGCTACTCCCACCCATATTTTTCCCTCATTTTTTTATTTCTTTGGAAAATGAAAATTTGTATATTCATCACTATATCCCTCTAACATTCTATTAAAATTTCGTCAGAAACAGAGACCCGTAGGCCCTCCATCCAGACGTCATTTTTTTAACGGTCGCAGGATTTTTCAAATCGACCCTGTTTGGATGGAGGCCGTAGGAATTTCTATTTCTGATGAAATTTTAATAGAATGTGAGAGGGATATAATGATGAATTTACAAATTTTTATTTTTCAAAGAAATAAAAAAATGAGGGAAAAATAGGGGTGGGAGTAGCTAAGTTGGCTACAACTAGGGAGCATACTCCCTTTTCCCATATATATATATATATATATATATATATATATATATAGGGTAAAATGGGGCTGCCCCCAGGGAGTAGCCAACTTGGCTACTCCCACCCCTATTTTCCCCTCATTTTTTTATTTTTTTGGAAAATAAAAATTTGCATATTCATCATTATATCCCTCCCACATTCTATTAAAATTTCGTCAGAAACAGAGACTCCTAAGCCCTACATCCAGACGTCATTTTTTTAACGGTAGCAGGATTTTTTAAATCGATCATGTTTGGATGGAGGCCGTAGGAGTCTATGTTTCTGACGAAATTTTAATAGAATGTGAGAGGGATATAATGATGAATATACAAATTTTTATTTTCCAAAAAAATAAAAAAATGAGGGGAAAATAGAGGTGGGAGTAGCCAAGTTGGCTACTCCCTGGGGGCAGCCCCATTTACCTCATATATATATATATATATATAGGAAAAGGGAGTATGCACCGGCGGGTGCAGATAACTAGCTACACCCGGCCATTTTTCTTATGGGTTTTTTATTTTTTTTTTGAAAAAAACTTATGGAGATTTACTTAGTTTATTGATAAGATATGTGTTTCAAATTTCATGCAAAACAAACACTTCTAGCATGCCCATCTAGATATAGTCAATTTCAATAATTCTGAAACCGTAAAATGTCATAGCCTTGATGGAGATGATAGAAATTTCGAATTTAGTTGAAATTGGAATGATATCATGGTGATTGAAATCCCCCTAGATTTCATTTCAAAAATACAAAAAACCAATGAAAAAATGGTCAGGTGCAGCTAGTTAGCTACACCCGTCGGTGCAGCTTCCCCAACCCCTATTCATATATATATATATATATATATATATATATATATATAGAAAAAGGAGGCTACACCAGCGGTTGCACGTAACTCCTTACACCCGATCTATTTTTTTATTATTTTTTGATTTTTTGAACTGAAATGCTGGGGAATTAGATTATTATATATCATCACGGTGTCATTCAAAATTCAACTTAATTCGAGACTCCTATCATCTCCTTCAAGATACCAAATTTTAACGGTCTCAGAATTGCTGTAAATGATCTCTTCTAGAAGAACATGTTAGGAATGTTTATTTTGCATGAAACTTGAAACACATATTCTACTCAACATATAAGTAAATCCCATCAAGTTTTCATTCAAAAAAAGTAAAAAAACAATGGAGAAACTTCAAATGAGTCAGGGTCTCATCAATATTATAGTGAGCCCTAAATCTCGTCCTTTTATTTTTGATCATACGACTGGATTTAATGAGATATTAATTAAACTAATCTAATGATTGAAAACTTATTTTGGTCATTTTCGTCACATTCTAAATATAGAATATGACAATTATTTGACCTAATTCTCTCCTTCTCTTTCTATTGATTGACGACAGCCCCTCCCTCCTCTTTCTCACGATTTTTTGTCTGCGTGATGGACGGCGGTAGACCTCACATGGGATGAGGGGCGACACACAATCATGGTGGTGGCGCGTGCTCTCCTTCAGGAGGTGGTCGCCGGAGGATCTACAAGTGATGGAGGTTCGGAGCAGAGCAACGGTAGTGGATGCAGATGACGATTCCTCTCCTCCGATGGCGGTAAACGTCGACGGTAGCAGACGCGGTGGAGATATAAATCGGCGACGTGTTCCAAACACGATGGGGGTGCTGCATGGAGCAACGGTCGGCGGTGAAGGCAGTTGTGGCCACGATTGTGAGGTGATGCACGGATTTACATAATTGATTTTTCGATTTACATATCGATTCACTTTTTTACAAATCTCATTGTTGTTTTATCTTATTTTGCAGATCTCTCCGCGAATTTTATAAAAGAGCACGATATAGTTACAAAATGTCACACAAATTTTACAAAATGAATATATACATTTACAAAAAAAGACCGAAGTTTACAAAGAGGATAATTACTTTTACAAAAACTAATTGGAGTTTACAAAATGAATATACCCATTTACAAAATGAAACTACCAATTTACAAATGAAAATGTGAAAAACGAAATCTATAACGAAATTACAAAAAGAAAACACATTTTTACAAAAAACTCACGGACGTTTAGAAAGATATGGTTGAATTCAATTCATTCGGCGTAAAATTGGAAAATGCCCAGTAAAGGTATGATTCAAGAATACCAAACACAGAAAACATTAAATGGTAATTCAAATCCATTAAATGAACTTCGACTTTACAAAAAAAATGAGATGATGGAAATACCCTTTTGGATAATATTTTTGATACAACCGTCAGATTGTGATCTGACGAATCCGATTGATGGCCTACCACAATATTGGTGAGACCCCACTGATAGTCTCAAAAATCGGTGTGGTTGTATCGACTCACAAGGCGAGTCAACAGTCAGTGTTTGACCACACAAATTCTGAAATTAATCAACAATTAACCCACACTAAAGATCAATAAATTAGAACTAATGTGGAGTTAAAATTTATTTTTAACTCTACATAAAAGATGTATAGGTGAAAGTATGTAGAGAGTTCGAACACAGGGAGCAAACAGGGTAATTCAAAAATTGTGCTCAAGTGTGTGTGTGATATGTCTACACTAAGCAAGTGAGCAAATAAATTTTCGTGGGTTTTCAAATTTAATTGTTTTTATTTTATTTTAATTTTTAATTTTGTATTTTGATTTTAATTTTCTGATTTTTATAATTTTATATTTTATATTTTTCTTTTTCTTTTTTCAATATTGGAATTTAAAGACAATGGAATAAAAGACAAGGTAAAATATTTATAAAAATGTGCAAAAATAACCAAAAATTCAGAAATAAATTATTTTTGGTATTTTTAGGATTTTTTTTACTGTTTTTGTGATTTTTGGCGATTTTTCAAGGTGTTTTTGGTATTTTTAATTTCTGCAATAAGTCAAAACTGTGCAAATAAGGCTGGCTGTGAATAAAATGGGATTTAAAAATAGCAACCAGTAACCAAAATTTTTCACACTATTTTTCAAATAAAAAGAACAAAATGAGGAACAAACAGAAGTCGAGTTTGTATTTTTTAGAGTTTTCTACTATTTTATATAATTTTTTGAAGTTTTTGAGTATTTTAAATTTTTAGTGTTTTTCTTTTGAAATTTTTAGTGATTTTTGGACTGACACTAAAATAGGATATAATAGACACTAGGTAATTTTTTTTAGGATTTTTAGAGGTATTTTAATATTTTTTTGGCATTTTCTAAGCTAAACAGTACACAAAAAGGCTGTTTTTGATTTTTAATAAATATGAAAATAAAATAAAATCAAAAACTGAAGTGATAGCGTGGAAGTACACGTGCACAGGAGCTTAAGTTTAAAGTTTGAGAAATTTTGGGATTCAAATAATGCCTTAAATAAATACTACAAGCTCACAAGAATATCAAGGCTGGCAGGGGCATATATGTAATAAGCGAAATATCCAGGGTCCTAACTGAAATTGTCTCACAAAATTACTACTGAGTTAAATACCTTTTGGGCCAAATAACAAACCAACAAGCCGCAAGGGCTTCCTCACAAAATCTCCAAGGCGCACGTGCGTTACACGCGCTCCTGGCGGGGGCACAAATGCAATATCACAAAAATGCAAGGACTAGAATATAAAATAACCAGAACTTTAATACTGCCGATGAAAGTTTATAGTCTGAAAAGAAATAACAGGACCCTGAAGGGTCTCTGTACAAAATGCCCTGTCCCCTCACGTGCACAGGCACGTGAGGTGACAGAGCGAGGGACCTAAGTGTAAATACGAGAACGTTAGGGGTCTAAAAGTAAATGTTACAAAAAGATTAACACAGCAAGTGAATGTTTCGAGGCTATTTAATAAATACAGAAACAAGTCGGGTTTATGGCGCAAAATACCCGACTTAGGCGCGATCGTACGGTGGATGCGCACCCACTAGGCCACGTGTCGCAGTGAGAACGGCCGATACCTCTTGGGTTATAACAGTCCAGATCAGATGATGGATGGGGCGATCGACGGATAGCAGGGCTCACATCTGACGGCAGTTGTGCTTCCTGGGAGATCCTCAAAATCCAACGGCAAAGGAGCTCCTTCGATGAACTGGGAAGAACAAGCGGCGGGCTGAGCTTCCCGAGCTCCGATCTCCTTCCTCCGTTGTCCGGCAAGGCTTCAAAAAGTTTCCCCGAGCTCCTGCGGAGGTCCTGAAGATCCTGGAGGCAGCAAAAAGGGTCGGCACCCCTCGGAGCCCTCCTGTAAGGTCGACGTCGAGGAGGGGCTCCAGGAGTCTCCGGCGCGGTGCAAAAACGCCCTCCAGGTGCGTTGAATACCCAGGTACCTGTTCAAAACAAAAGGTGATGTAATCGGGGGCAAAATGCCCCGATCACGTGGCGCAAAGGAGTGGAGATGTGCGGTGGCGTAAGGTGCGGATAATGGCGGTGCCCGGAGATGTCTCCGGCGACTGTCGATTTAGCGAATCGACGCGCGAATGAGATGGAAGAACGGGGGAAAACGAAGCGGGGAATGCGAGGAACGAAATGACGAATAAAAACTAAGGGATAGTACAGCCTCAAACCCGGGTAGGGCGAGGGAATGGGGTACCTCGACAGCGGCCGCCGGAGGTTGGAACACGCGGCAATCTGGACGCTCTCCCGCCGCTTGGATGCGTGGGGCTCGAAGCTGTCACCTCCGGGCTCCTATTGCTCGACCAAGGGAGGTGGATCTCTGAGAATTCGCGGTTCAAATTTTCAAAAAGGGAATCAGAAGTGGTTTTAAGGGGTTGACGATGGGGTCCCCTTGACCGAGGTGTTCAGCTCGATTCAGAGCTCCACAGCCCAAGGAGAGCCTTGGGCGTGTAAGAGCTCTGATCGAGGAAAAAATCTTGTTAAGGGTGCGTCAAGAATGGATGAAAGGTGCGACGCCCAAAAATCCTTGAAGACGGGTCAAACCCGTTCTGACAGTGCTACAGGAGTAGGACCAGGGAGTTGACCCGAGGTCAACTCTCCTGGTTCCCTGGTTGGTCCACGTGGACCAACCAGGAAAAACTCCTGCAAAAAGATAAAAAATTATTTAAAAATAGAAATAAGCCGAATTAAATAATGATTATAAAATAAAAAATATTTGTTATTTTCTGTAGTATTTTATTATGAATTTTAATTATTTTTATGAGTTATATTTTTACAAGTTACCTTTTTAACCCTATATAGGTATAATACCTATGTATTTAAGTATTTGATTTTTATTTTGAGTATTTTAATTTTATTATTTTTATTTAGTATTTTATAAAATTATAGCATACTTTTATATACACAAATATATTTTTATTTTCTTTTATTGAAGTCTTTTGTATATTAAATAAAATCTAAGAGTGTTTTGTATAGGTATATGTATAGGCAGTATACCTATGTATTCTTTATACAAGTATTTTTTTATTTTGTATTTTCTTTGCATTTTTTTAATTTTAATGCACATATATATTATAAGTAATATTTACATAATTATAAAAATATAAAAATGAATAGATAATGAATAAAGAATAAATTGAATATTTTATTCAGTATAGGTATACAATAGGGGTTCAAAACTCAACTTTCAAACCGTAGCTCCGCCAAATGCGAAACCACCACCATTGGATAGATTATTTTATTCTATATACAATTAAAGGTGAGTATGCTGCATTTGGAGTTGTCAGTTGTGAGATACGGGTCTGGGAAGTTGAGATTCTGGATTCTTATTCAGACCATAACTTTTTATCTGTACATTATTTTTCTGTGAAATCAATTTTGTATTTTTCTTTATTAATTTATCTACAACTTTCATGTACAAAGTTTCTTTATTTGATGTATAAAAAGTGGAACCAAGAATAGGTCCCAAAATGAATAAAGAATGAATAGAGTTTATAGGTATTTCTCTGTATTTCTGACCTTATCTCCCCCTACTTGATTTCTTGTCGACCTATCCATCAAGATGCCTAGGTCTCGGGGGTTTTGGGTCATAAAATATTTACAATATTTTATTCTTTTTCTTTTCTTTATTTATTCTATAATTTTGGCCTTAATTACAGTATTTTAGACATTATCTGAATGCACATGCATGGATGCTAATATGCTTGATTTAAGGGTATTCACAGGCATTTGCTAGGGTTTTTGGTGCCAAAATGATAGAATAAAGATGATGAAATGTGGATTCATCATCCCCCTATACTTTACCTTTGCTAGTCCCTAGCAAACACTTATGCAATAAGTGCAAAAGAAACAGAAAGAAAAGAAAAAGAAGAAACTTGGATTGTATTTGATTATCAAACTTGTCTTAGCAAAATCAAAGTTTGGAGCTTAAGTCGGACCTTTGGGATTTTAGTGCGGGCGGAACCTTATTGAGAACCGTGTCTGAAATCCAACAGCCCTTGAGAATCCCAAAACTCTATCCAAGTCCCCTCAACAGCCAGGTCAGGAATACTTCAACTCATACGCAAACTCTTACGACTATGAATCTGACTTGTACAGTGTAAGTGATGGTGGCTCTCCCCAACTAGAATGACAAAGAAACTGACTTCTCCAGTACGACAACCCAATGATTCCCCAATCCAGCAACTCCATCCTCGAGGAGCGGGGTATTCCCTTCTAAGTTCAAGTGGCAACCAGCTCAAGAGGAGGGGGTGAAGAGAAGAATGGACGGTAGCCAGTGTAGCTACCTATCCTTGGATGCAAGACCAGTGTAGTCAAGTCATCCAGCTGCAGGCTCACATGATATGACTTTGGAACTCAAGCTTGCTTATTTTCTTTGTACATACTTGCAGGCTTTTTATTTTTGTACATGCCTGAACTTTTTTTTTTTGAAATACTATTCACAGCAGCATTTACATAAGAAGTTTTTCCTCTTGAGCCAGTAGACTATCCCTCTTTTGAAGCTTTATCGCAACCCACAGCCTCCTGTCTTTAGACTTCCTAATTACTGGACGGGTTGGGGTGCACTTCCCTCCCTAGAGGAGGACAAGTGTTTCCACTTGTGTGCGTCTCATACCGGCAAATCCAATCCCCTCACTACTCCAACCGAGTTGAGCCATGTGAAAGGTGCAGGTGTCCAAGTTAGGTCATTATCAACAAGAGTCGTGCGTGTGCTCCGAAATACTCTACTTAGGCAGTCAAGAATTCATTGAACCAAGTCTCGTGATCCTCAAAGAATTAAGTCAACTAGACCTGAAGTACCTCAAACCCAGTTCCTATAAGGCTCATGTTATTAGGTAGATTTTTAAGGTCCAATCAAGCTCCAATCTCCGGATTTTACTTAGACTTGTTCAACTATCAAACTCAATCCGAAAAATGCTCATGCTATGCAATGCAATGCAGGAAATATTTTTGTGATGCAATTTTCAAAGGTTTTGACTTTTTATGGATTTTTGAAAATATGATGATGATGCATATGCAGATGCATTTTTTGTATTTTTCAAAAAGATTTTTTCAAATGTTTTTGGATTTTAATTTTTGCAAATGTTTTTGGGATTTTTGAAAACAAAACGTTTGGCTGAAAACTAGGTTAAAATATGTACACGGGAGTGCTTCTTATATATACAAGAAGTGGATTTTAAGGATTTACAAGGGTAAGTGGTCAATTTTATACATATATACATATATAGTGGATTTTGGTGTGATGTGTATATTCCTCAAACTTATTTGAAAACAATTTACACACAATTTTTGAAAACTATAGTCCAAAATAATTTTTACAAACATTTTACACACATTTGAAAATCATTTTACAAAGGCTTTCAAAACAGTATATATAGGTTTTTCAAATCATTTTTGCAACCATTTTTCAAACCATTTGCAAATCATTTTTTAAACATTTTTATTTCACACAAAGAAAAGAAATTTTACAAAACACACAATTTCACAGGTTGAAAACATGTAACAAAATATTTTCAAAATAGTTTTCAATAAATGTACACAAAGATTTTCAAACTATTTTTCAAACATTTTGCAAAAACATTTTCACCTGATTTATTAATCAGTATGTACAAAAAGAATTTGAGGAATAACCACATCTTTTTATTAAGGAATTTTAATGAATTTTAAAGAATTTTTAGCCATATTATTAGGAAAATACGAAAGTACGAGTTATGGCTAAAGTATATACGCAGTATATACGACCCCCCTATACTTAGCTTGAGCTATGTCCTCATAGATCGGAGAGACAAGAGAAGACATAACTCGTACTGAGTATAGGAAAATCTAAAGAATGAACGAACAAAGAAATGAATGAATCAGTGAGAAGTTGACCGTCCCCCCCATACTTAGGATCAAATAATCCTAAGTATAGCAGACTGTACACAAAGCAGGGAGGGTCAAGGGTGGGAATGAACAGATCGTACTCAGGTTGTCTCCCCCTATACTTAGGGTAAGATATCCCTAAGTATAGACAAGAAGAGGAGACAATGGAGAGGATCGAACAAGATAGAGAAACTCGGGGTGCACACCCCCCTATACTTAGGACAAAGTACGTCCTAAGTATGGAAAACTGTCTACAAGGGCGGCACCTTTTTGATAGATGAAGAAGATAGAAATGGAAAAGAAGAAAAGAAGAAAAGAAGAAAATAACTCAACAGATGAAAGTGATATGAACGGATGGATCTGTACAGCGGGGAATAGAGTTGATCACCATATATGAGATGCAGATGATCAGAATCAAAGGACACATCTCATACCAGAAGAATGGGGGCAACGTCAATGGTCGGCGGATCATGATCAAGATATAGTTTCAGGCGTTGACCATTGACGCGGAAGGTAGAGGAAGATGACGGTTCGGATATATCGATGTTGCCATTGTCATGTACCTTCCTGACCACATACGGACCTTTCCACTTGCTCTGCAACTTCCTTGGGAATAATTTCAGCATGGAATCAAACAACCATACTCTCTGATCTGGCTCAAACTGTTTATGGCTGATATGCGAATCGTGCCATGTCTTCACTTTCTCTTTGTACTGTAGGCTGTTCGAAAAGGCTGTGTCTCTCAATTCTTCCAGGGCTGCCAATTCAGCTCTTCTCTGGTCTCCTATACTCTCGGGATCTAGAAGCAACTCAGTAACTGCCCAAAAAGATTTGTGCTTGATTTCCACTGGCAAATGGCACGGCTTGCCATAGACGAGACGAAAGGGAGACGTCCCCAATGGATTCTTGAAAGAAGTCCGATAAGCCCACAAGACCGAGTCCAAAAGCTGTGACCAATCCTTTCGGTCTGGGCGGACAACTTTCTACAAGATTGTCTTTATCTCCCGATTCGATACTTCGGCAAGACCATTAGTTTGAGGGTGATAAGGAGTGGCAACCCGATGATCAATGTCGAACTCGTCTGCAAGGGCCCTGACTTTGTCATTGATGAAATGAGACCCCACGTCTGAAATCAAGACTCTAGGTACCCCGAACCGTGAAATGATATTTTTCCTCAAAAATTTGCAAACGGTTTTAGCATCTGCGGCTCGGGCGGGGATGGCCTCAACCCATCGACTGACATAATCCACAGCGAGCAAAATATGCTCGAATCCCTGACTCTTAGGAAATGGGCCCATGAAATCAATCCCCCATGCATCAAAAACCTCACAAAAGTGAATGGGTTGCATGGGCATCATGTCTCTCTGTCCGCAGGTTCCCATTTTCTGACAGTCAGTACATCTCTTCACGAACTCATCAGAATCCTTGAAGAGAGTAGGCCACCATAGGCCGGATTGAAGCACCTTCTGTGCTGTCCTTTTTCCAGAATGATGTCCTCCTGCCTCAAGCTTGTGGCAGTATGTGAGGACGCTATGATGCTCTTCTTGAGGAATGCACCTTCTCCAGATACTGTCCCCTCCTTCATGATAAAGGATGGGATCCTCCCAATGGTAGAACTTGGCCTTCGCTAGGAAGGTCTCGAGTTTCTGCCTGGGCCAACCTTGTGGAACCGTTTTGCCAACAAGATAATTCACAATGTCAGCATACCATGGGAGCGAGGTGACAGCCAAGATCACCTCATCTGGAAATGTCTCTGTGATAGGTGCGCTGGGCTCAGATTCCTCAAGATTCTCCAATCTGGAGAGATGATCCGCCACCACATTCTTGACTCCAGGCTTATCATTAATTTCAATATCAAATTCCTGGAGTAGAAGGATCCATCTGGTGAGACGTGCTTTGGCATCCTTCTTAGCCATTAAGTACCGGATGGCGGTGTGATCAGTGTAGATGGTTACTCTAGATCTGAGAATATATGATCGATACTTATCAAGAGCAAAGACTACGTCCAGCATCTCTTTCTCAGTCACAGTGTAATTCCGATGAGCGGCATCCAAAGTCCGGCTGGCGTAGTGAATGGCAAAGGGTAATCCATCCCTCCTCTGTCCAAGCACAGCCCCAACGGCAAAATCTGAAGCATCCGTCATGATCTCGAATGGGAGAGACCAATCGGGTGGCTGAAGGATAGGAGCTGAAACAACCATATTCTTGAGAGTCTCAAAAGATTCAAGACACTTATCATTAACAATAAACTCAGTGTCTTTGGTCAGCAAGTCAGTGAGCGGTCGGGCAATTCGACTGAAGTCCTGAATGAACCGTCAGTAGAAACCGACATGCCCCAGAAAAGACCGTAACTGACACAAATTGGACGACGGATTGAGTTTTTTGATGATGTCCACCTTAGCCGGATCGACCTCCATGCCCCTGTTGGAGACGATATGACCAAGGACCGTTCCTTGAGTCATCATAAAATGACTCTTTTCCCAGTATAAGACAAGATTAACCTCAATGCAGCGCTTGAGCACACGGTCTAGGCAGTCAAGACAAGCGTCGAACCCGTCGCCATAGACCGAGAAGTCATCCATGAAGACCTCTAAACAGTCACCCACCATGTCCGAGAAGATGGACAGCATGCACCTTTGGAATGTCGCCGGAGCGTTATATAGACCAAAGGGCATCCGTTTGAAAGCATAGGTCCCAAACGGACAGGTGAATGTCGTTTTCTCCTGGTCTTCAGGTGCAATGGCCACTTGATTGTACCAGAGTACCCGTCAAGAAAACAGTAATGACGCTTCCCAGCTAACCGCTCGATAATCTGATCAATGAAGGGTAGCGGGAAGTGATCCTTCTTGGTGGCCTCATTTAATCGTCTGTAGTCCACACAGACCCTCCAAGAAGTTGGTACTCTGGTAGCAATCTCCTCTCCAGACTCAATGACAACTGTAGTGATACCCGTCTTCTTGGGTACCACATGTAGCGGACTTACCAAATTTGGAGTCGGAGATGGGATAGATGAAATCGGCGCTCCACCATCTTGAAATTTCTTTCATGACTACGTCTCGAAGATTCGGGTTCAGCCGTCGTTGGAACTCACGCGACGGTTTAGCGTTATCCTCAAGATAGATGTGGTGAGAGCAAAGATTTGGGCCCAGCCCCTGGAGATCAGCTATACTCCAACTGATTGCTTTGCGGTTTCTTTCAAGAACCTCCATCAGACGAGACTCTTGCTCTTCAGTCAAATCTGCTGAGATAATGACTGGGTACATTTCTGGTTCACCCGCAAGGAATCTGTATGTCATCGACTGCGGCAGAGGTTTCCTTTCTGGACAACTGGGAGGTGGCAGATCTGGCTTCTGATACGTCTGTGTAAATGCTACCAGGTCTGCATGGGAGAACTCTCGCTCTGCATGACTTTCTGACGAAGGGCGGCCTGCTGAATCATCAATAAACTGCACTGGCTCGCACTCTGTCATGGCTGTTGGCTCAGAAGGAATCAGACAAGGCAAATAATCATCAAAGTCATCCCAGTCTATGTCTGAATCCGAGGGATCAGAAGAAGATGAGCATGATTGAAATTCCTCAGCACCACTCATCACAACACTGTCAGCTTCAGATATATCCTCATCCAGGGATGTGCTCTCCCGGCTCTCGACTGCCATGAGCTTGAGATATAGTGAATCTGTAGGCAAGGCGAGGGTTGGTGCTATGGGATCTTTCCAGTTGGATTCATCATCAATCATCTCAAAATCACAAACCTGGTGGATGTCTAGCTCCTCCTCTGTCATCTGCTCGGCTTCGCTGGATTGTTCTGAGCACGCCAACTCTCTGGCTCTGGTCTGGTCGATCGTATCTATTTGTATGCTTTCGCCCTCTACGCGAAAACATACCGTCCCACTGTCATGGTCGGATACCGCTTTGGCAGTGGCCAAGAATGGGCGTCCAAGTATGATGGGGGCATCGGTTACCGACTCAGGGATCTCCATGTCCAATACAACAAAGTCCACGGGGAATTTCAGGCCCTGAATGGTAACGACCACGTCCTTCAACAACCCCTTCGGCCTCTTAATCGACCTATCAGCAAACTGAAGGACCGTTCTGCTTCGAAGAAGAGGGCCAAACTCGAACTGCTTGAGTAAGGCTGCCGGAAGGAGGTTGATCGAAGACCCGCTGTCTAATAGAGTACGATCGAACCGCTGCTCCTGGATCTCGCATCTGACATAGGAAGCTCCTGTATCAGGTCGCTTGGCTGGCAATGTGTTCTGAATGGCGTAGCAAGTGTCGTGAGTGAGCATATGGATTTGATCTCTGTACCTCTTCTTCCTTCGGACAGTAGTTGTCTCTTTTAAATTCTTCTTGAAGAAGGGGATATGCTCAAATGCTTCTCGTAGAGTCAGCTGAATGTGAAATCTGTCAATCATTTTGTTGCCGAACTCTACTTGTTGGCTCTTTTTTGGATTTTCTTTTTTATTCCCCTTCGCTCGGCGGAGTGCCTCAGGGAAGGGGATGGTAGGGGCCTCCTCAGATGGAGGACTAGGAATCGGTCCCTGTGCATGTGAAGAAGGGGATCCCATACAATCATCATCATTCATCACATATGGATCCGCAATTTGAACAGAAACCTTTCCTTTATTCATATTTTTGTTTTTGTTTTTGTTCCCACAGTCTCTAGGTACAAAATGTGGCAACATCACAGATGGTGGCTCAACAAAAGTAGATGTGGTGGCTTCAGTACCACCACCTGCTCCTGTCTCGGCGATATCAGCACCTCGCTCTGGTTCAACATCCAAAATGGTGGCATCAGCACCACCGTCTGCATCTGGTATCACGACGGCATCAGCACCGTCGTCCTGGACTCCATCATTGGTGGCATCAGCACCACCGTCTTCAACATCATCATTAGCAGCATCAGCACCGCTATTCTGCTCCTCTGGCGCTCCTGGTTCATCATCTGGTTGTCGCTCAGAAGAGTCGCCGCCGGCTGGCATCCCATCGCTCCTAGTAGTAACACAATCAGCATCATAATAGGAATAAGACATGTCACTCAAATAGTCACTAGGAGAGGTATCCTCTGTGAACTCTACCTGCTCAGATTTTCTTTTTAGGTTATTAGGGTTAGGTTCGATCTGAGCGGGTATGGCGGCCTTGCCTTTGATGATATCCCGCATTTCCTGCCGGAATTCATCCATTTCTTGCCTGAAAGATGCTCACTGTTCGGATAGCAAGCGGGCAAGATCATCAAGGGATGGGTTCTCAAAGGTCGGACCCTGAGAACCGGACGTCTGTCCCTGCTGGAAATGGGGCTGCTGTTGATGTTGCTGCTGCTGATACTGGGGGGAAGGCTGGTGATAAGACTGCTGAGGCGGCTGGTGCTGCCTCCACTGTTGTCCCTGATAGGCGGGACGAGGACCACTGTGATATAGCTGCGGCTGGGCATACTGGGGCTGCTGGTTATGCTGCTGTGGCTGGCTGTTCTGGTGTCCTTGGGCAGGGTTCTGCTGCTGGGAAGAGGATCCACCATTGCCCCAACGGAATTCGGGGTGATCCCGACGAATCCCGGGCTGAGGGTACCGGTCGTACCAAATTCCATTGACTTCCATCAATGGTTACTGCTCGAAGGAGGGTGGAGGAAGAACTACCAGTGGCTGCTCCGGCTGATAGACCACCATCTGAGTCTCCTGAGATGGCGGTTGCTCTAGATGGTACTGTAGCAGTGGAACCGGCTCTGCCTGGATATGATTCACCTGTCGATATGAGGTAGAGGGTTGGTTGGAGCTGCCACTGCTGGGGTCAGCCCGTGACCTGGGAGGCTGTTGGGAATGAGCATGTGCCTCCTGAATGCATAGGATTTGAGTTTTCAGGTCACTCATGGTTTTGGTGAGAAGGTCCATCTGAGCAAGACCTTGGTTTTGCTTCTTCTCGAGGATTTCCATGCGGTCCAACTTCTCACTAATTATGCCCATGTCGGCTGCGGCTGATTCGGCTTGGGCTGCGGCTACCGACGTTGTGTTGGGACCGGCATCGATGCGGGCGATCCTCTGAAATGATCCTGCTCCTTGCAGGGGCTTCTGCTGTGTATAGACTCGGGCTTGGGCCATCACTGTAGAGTTTTCTGCCATGCCTTCGTAGATGGCCCATACGTCGTCTTCTCCGTTGGAGAAATAAGACCCACCGCAAGAGGCGTTCACAAGCCCCTGCAGCTCCGGTGTCAGCCCACAGAAGAAACTCTGCACGAGATTGGGCTTGGAGATGTCATGATGTGGACACCGGTCGATGAGCTCTCTGAATCGATCCCAGGCTTCATGGAACTGTTCATTTGGGATCATGACGAAGTTGCTGATCATGGCTCGAGCTGCGTTGGTCCGGCCGAGAGGGTAATACTTCTTGAGGTATGCGGTCCGGAGATCTGCCCATGTATCGACGAATCGCCCAAGGTGTTTGAGCCAATATGCGGCTCTATCAACCAAAGAGAAAGGAAAGGCGATCATCTTGATGGTGTCGTCGGTCATCAACCGATCATGGATAGTGCTGCAAATCATTTCAAACTCTTGGAGGTGGAGGTGCGGCTCTTCGGTTGGCAACCCGTGAAACTTGGGTAGCAGCTGAATCGTGTGGGGCCGAAGCTCGAAGTCTCCGTGGATTGGCGGGAGTCTGATCCATCGGTGAGTGAGGGATGCAGCTGGGTTATGCAGCTCCCTCATGATAGTCTGTGGCAGTCGCTCAGCGTCTGGATCGCCTCCTCCTGCATCGGGTCCTCCTCCTCCACCTCCGCCACCGCCCCCAGGTCGGTTCTCTCTCATCTGCGCTATTTCTCTCATCAGATCACCCATGAATGTTCCCTGATCTCGGATCTGCCTCTGCATGGTCTCCAGGGATGCTAACAAGGAATTGTTGATGGCCACCTGATCGATTATGAATGGAGGGTGATCGTGGTCATCTGGGTGCTCGCCTCTGTCAGCCATCGCTGGATTTTATGAAAAAGCAAAAGAGGCCATCTCAGGTGCTGTTGAATGAGCTGAACTCTGTGATGCACTGAATTCTGACACAATTGGACTGAGAGAAGGAGAATGGGAAGGGTGGTCGAGGGGGAACAGGGTGGATGTAAACTCGGGCTCGGAGAGCGGACTCTCCGAGGCATTCCTAGATGAATAAGGAGGAGTGCTGGATAGCGGTGCCGACAGAGTTGGCCTAAGAGATCTCCACCCCATCATCTTGATTATTCGGGAAGAGCAGGGAAAATGCAAGAGAAAAAGAAGATGATATGAGATGCAACAAAATTGCGCACAATTGTGCGGTGTTTTTGATCTTGACCTAAATAAATCTAGAAATCAAACACAAAGCAGCGGTGAATTCACCAACTCAACACGTAAAGCCGTGAAGGTTCGGCTTTTATCTTGTCAATTTTAGCTTGTTTTCAGATATTTATCTTATCACGAGTCCTTAGAACGCTACGCCTATAAGAGCGAGAGTACTGCCAGGAAAGTGTCCCCGTACTTGTCCTCCTCCTGTGTAACCTGTAACTTGCGCTATTTAAGGTCCTTGTAACCCTTTCTGGATCCCTACTCAGCCAAAGAAATAGAGGGAGGAAGCCGATAGGCGAAACCGATACTTCGGACCTCGCTCGCAACGGAATCACCCGTGAGCGTACAAGGTCCTACTCGGGCACAGCCGGTGAGACAGACACACCCGTGAAGGCGTGGCCTAAGCTCGGTACTTCGGACAAGGTCAGTGCTCACACAATAGCGAGTCACCAATGGCGACCAAGCCCTACTCGACTACGTACGATAGTAGCGCCAATACTTCGGAAATCCAGGCGATACACAAGGCAGCCACAAGTTGGGTTTTTGGCTCTAATCCTTACGAAGCGCTCACCTCACTTGGAAGGAAACCTTCCCATGCAACCTGAATACAAGTGAGGGTATTACTCACCCCAAGCAATGAATCCAATTATCGATTTTATTTTTGGTCAAGTTTTCTTTAGCAGTCCCTTTTTTAAATTTTTTTTGGTGTTATCGCTTCTTTTGAGTAGATTCAAACAAGCGCCTAACGGTTTTTGTATTTTCTCGATCCTACTTTGTTCCAAAAACAGAGGGAGAGTAGAGTCGGAAAAGCCGTGCAAGTCGACACCAAGGTGGAAATCTCACCTTTGTGCCTAGATGATGCGTGCAAAGTAAGAGGACTTACAGCGAATCCCAGCTCTCTCCATGCGGGATGCAAACCAGAATTTTAAACCTACCCTACATGGCGATATGCAAGCGGAAATCGTCCTAGAACAGGCAACTGCTAGCATGAAGAACCACAAGCTAGCTACTAACTCCTAATCCGAGTGTCCGGTCTAGGCTCACCCCTCCTCTGCTCAACACATTTGAGTTAGGAGAAAGCGCTTGTTCGGGTGTGAGCTCGCGGCGCGTGGATCGGAAGCTACTAGCTAACTATTTAATTAGTCTAAGTCCAAATACAAACTATAGGAACATGCAAGAGTTATTAGGGTGTTTGGACCTAGGCTAGTCGAATCAAGCAGGACCTATTCTAAGAGCTCAATCCACAAAAGAAAAGGAAAAAATAAAAACAAAACCGGAAAATGACAAGCGATGAAAACGCGATCAAAACTTCGGTGAGCCCCCGGGTGAACAAACACCCGGAAATTAGGCCCGGTAGTCTAAGTGTCCAGAAGAGTCCAAGTGTACCTGTATTATTACAATTAAATAAATCACTCCCTCACAAAAATAAAAGAAAAGCTAAACTAATCACTCTCTCTCACTCTTCTCGCTCTCTCCTGCCGGCTTGGCTAAAGAATAGCCGGCTCCGCGTCCCAAGGTTGCTCCGGGTCACCTAGGCGATCCGCCTTGCTCCGCGGTCCCTCGCAAGAAGACAAGAAAAGAGTGGTCAGAATATCTCAATCAAAATATATCAAAAATGTAAGAGAGATAAAAATTAAAGCTATGGTAGACAATCACAAACAAACAAAATGTAAACTACTCCCTGTTGCTCCCCGGCAACGGCGCCATTTGATAGTCTCAAAAATCGGTGTGGTTGTATCGACTCACAAGGCGAGTCAACAGTCGGTGTTTGACCACACAAATTCTGAAATTAATCAACAATTAACCCACACTAAAGATCAATAAATTAGAACTAATGTGGAGTTAAAATTTATTTTTAACTCTACATAAAAGATGTATAGGTGCAAGTATGTAGAGAGTTCAAACACAGGGAGCAAACAGGGTAATTCAAAAATTGTGCTCAAGTGTGTGTGTGTGTGATATGTCTACACTAAGCAAGTGAGCAAATAAATTTTCGTGGGTTTTCAATTTTAATTTTTTTTTATTTTAATTTTTAATTTTGTATTTTGATTTTAATTTTCTGATTTTTATAATTTTATATTTTATATTTTTCTTTTTCTTTTTTCAATATTGGAATTTAAAGACAATGGAATAAAAGACAAGGTAAAATATTTATAAAAATGTGCAAAAATAACCAAAAATTCAGAAATAAATTATTTTTGGTATGTTTAGGATTTTTTACTGTTTTTGTGATTTTTGGGGATTTTTCAAGGTGTTTTTGGTATTTTTAATTACTGCAATAAGTCAAAACATTGCAAATAAGGCTGGCTGTGAATAAAATGGGATTTAAAAATAGCAACCAGTAACCAAAATTTTTCATACTATTTTTCAAATAAAAAGAACAAAATGAGGAACAAACAGAAGTCGAGTTTGTATTTTTTAGAGTTTTCTACTATTTTATATAATTTTTTGAAGTTTTTGAGTATTTTTAAATTTTTAGTGTTTTTCTTTTGAAATTTTTAGTGATTTTTGGACTGACACTAAAATAGGATATAATAGACACTAGGTAATTTTGTTTAGGATTTTTAGAGGTATTTTAATATTTTTTTGGCATTTTCTAAGCTAAACAGTACACAAAAAGGCTGTTTTTTATTTTTAATAAATATGAAAATAAAATAAAATCAAAAACTGAAGTGATAGCGTGGAAGTACACGTGCACAGAAGCTTAAGTTTAAAGTTTGAGAAATTTTGGGATTCAAATAATGCCTTAAATAAATACTACAAGCTCACAAGAATATCAAGCCTGGCAGGGGCATATATGTAATAAGCGAAATATCCAGGGGCCTAACTGCAATTGTCTCACAAAATTACTACTGAGTTAAATACCTTTTGGGCGAAATAACAAACCAACAAGCCGCAAGGGCTTCCTCACAAAATCTCCAAGGCGCACGTGCGTTACACGCGCTCCTGGCGGGGGCATAAATGCAATATCACAAAAATGCAAGGACTAGAATATAAAATAACCAGAACTTTAATACTGCCGATAAAAGTTTATAGTCTGAAAAGAAATAACAGGACCCTGGAGGGTCTCTCTACAAAATGCCCTGTCCCCTCATGCGCACAGGCACGTGAGGTGACAGAGTGAGGGACCTAAGTGTAAATGCGAGAACGTTAGGGGTCTAAAAGTAAATGTTACAAAAAGATTAACACAGCAAGTGAATGTTTCGAGGCTATTTAATAAATACAGAAACAAGTCGGGTTTATGGCGCAAAATACCCGACTTAGGCGCAATCGTACGGTGGATGCGCGCCCACTAGGCCACGTGTCGCAGTGAGAACGGCCGATACCTCTTGGGTTATAACGGTCCAGATCAGATGATGGATGGGGCGATCGACGGATAGCAGGGCTCACATCTGACGGCAGCTGTGCTTCCTGGGAGATCCTCAAAATCCAACGGCAAAGGAGCTCCTTCGATGAACTGGGAAGAACAAGCGGCGGGCTGAGCTTCCCGAGCTCCGATCTCCTTCCTCCGTTGTCCGGCAAGGCTTCAAAAAGTGTCCCCGAGCTCCTGCGGAGGTCCTGAAGATCCTGGAGGCGGCAAAAAGGGTCGGCACCCCTCGGAGCCCTCCTGTAAGGTCGACGTCGAGGAGGAGCTCCAGGAGTCTCCGGCGCGGTGCAAAAACGCCCTCCAGGTGCGTTGAATACCCAGGTACCTGTTCAAAACAAAAGGTGATGTAATCGGGGGCAAAATGCCCCGATCACGTGGCGCAAAGGAGTGGAGATGTGCGGTGGCATAAGGTGCGGATAATGGCGGTGCCCGGAGATGTCTCCGGCGACTGTCGATTTAGCGAATCGACGCGCGAATGAGATGGAAGAACGGGGGAAAACGAAGCGGGGAATGCGAGGAACGAAATGACGAATAAAAACTAAGGGATAGTACGGCCTCAAGCCCAGGTAGGGCGAGGGAATGGGGTACCTCGACAGCGGCCGCCGGAGGTTGGAACACGCGGCGATCTGGACGCTCTCCCGCCGCTTGGATGCGTGGGGCTCGAAGCTGTCACCTCCGGGCTCCTATTGCTCGACCAAGGGAGGTGGATCTCTGATAATTCGCGGTTCAAATTTTCAAAAAGGGAATCAGAAGTGGTTTTAAGGGGTTGACGACGGGTCCCCTTGACCGAGGTGTTCAGCTCGATTCAGAGCTCCACAGCCCAAGGAGAGCCTTGGGCGTGTAAGAGCTCTGATCGAGGAAAAAATCTTGTTAAGGGTGCGTCAAGAATGGATGAAAGGTGCGACGCCCAAAAATCCTTGAAGACGGGTCAAACCCGTTCTGACAGTGCTACATGAGTAGGACTAGGGAGTTGACCCGAGGTCAGCTCTCCTGGTTCCCTGGTTGGTCCACGTGGACCAACCAGGAAAAACTCCTGCAAAAAGATAAAAAATTATTTAAAAATAGAAATAAGCCGAATTAAATAATGATTATAAAATAAAAAATATTTGTTATTTTCTGTAGTATTTTATTATGAATTTTAATTATTTTTATGAGTTATATTTTTACAAGTTACCTTTTTAACCCTATATAGGTATAATACCTATGTATTTAAGTATTTGATTTTTATTTTGAGTATTTTAATTTTATTATTTTTATTTAGTATTTTATAAAATTATAGCATACTTTTATATACACAAATATATTTTTATTTTCTTTTATTGAAGTCTTTTGTATATTAAATAAAATATAAGAGTGTTTTGTATAGGTATATGTATAGGCATTTACCTATGTATTCTTTATACAAGTATTTTTTTATTTTGTATTTTCTTTGCATTTTATTTTAATTTTAATGCACATATATATTATAAGTAATATTTACATAATTATAAAAATATAAAAATGAATAGATAATGAATAAAGTATAAATTGAATATTTTATTCAGTATAGGTATACAATAGGGGTTCAAAACTCAACTTTCAAACCGTAGCTCCGCCAAATGCGAAACCACCACCATTGGATAGATTATTTTATTCTATATACAATTAAAGTGAGTATGCTGCATTTGGAGTTGTCAGTTGTGAGATACGGGTCTGGGAAGTTGAGATTCTGGATTCTTATTCAGACCATAACTTTTTATCTGTACATTATTTTTCTGTGAAATCAATTTTGTATTTTTCTTTATTAATTTATCTACAACTTTCATGTACAAAGTTTCTTTATTTGATGTATAAAAAGTGGAACAAAGAATAGGTCCCAAAATGAATAAAGAATGAATAGAGTTTATAGGTATTTCTCTGTATTTCTGACCTTATCTCCCCCTACTTGATTTCTTGTCGACCTATCCATCAAGATGCTTAGGTCTCGGGGGTTTTGGGTCATAAAATATTTACAATATTTTATTCTTTTTCTTTTCTTTATTTATTCTATAATTTTGGCCTTAATTACAGTATTTTAGACAGTATCTGAATGCACATGCATGGATGCTAATATGCTTGATTTAAGGGTATTCACAGGCATTTGCTAGGGTTTTTGGTGCCAAAATGATAGAATAAAGATGATGAAATGTGGATTCATCACGCACCTCATTTGAAAGAGTACCTATATATACATATATATACAGTGGAGTGATCCTATGAGAGCCAAAACCTGTGAGAGCATGAGCGCATGCATTCTTGACCACATGATTCAACTAGGAGAGAGAAGACCTGGAGAGAGAAAACAAAATCATGTGGTCCAGAATGCATGCTCTCATACTCCCACAATTTTTTGCTCTCATATGATCACTCCTCTATATATAAACACACACACACACACACACACATATATATACATATATATAGAGAGAGAGGTAAATGGGGCTGCTCCCTGGGAGGAGCCAATGGGCTGCTCCCACCCCCATTTCCCCCCCAAATGTTTTTATTTTTGTGGATATATTCATCACTATATCCCTCTAACATTCTATTAAAATTTCATCAGAAATAAAGACTCCTACGGCCTCCATCCAAACATGGTCGATTTAAAAAATCATGCGACCGTTAAAAAAATGACGTCTGGATGGAGGGCTTAGGAGTCTCTGTTTATGATGAAATTTTAATAGAATGTTAGAGGGATTTAGTGATGAGTATATAAATTTTTATTTTCTAAAAAAAAATAAAGAAATGGGGAAAAAATAAGGGTGGGAGCAGTCCTGTTGGCTCTCCCAGGGAACATACTCCTTTTTCCCATATATATATATATGGGAAAATAGAGCCTACACCCATGTGTAGGTAACTTTCCTACACCTACCTCTTTTTCCTTCAAATTTTTTGATTTTTTTGGATTGAATACTTGGAGAATTTAGATCACAATATATCATCATCGCGCCATTAAAATTTCAACTTATTTCGAGACTTCTACTTATTCATCATGACTGTCAAATTTTAACGGTCTCAGATTTGCTGAAATCGACCCCTTCTGATGGAGCTGTTAGGAATGTTTGTTTAACATGAAATTTGAAACACATATTTTCTTTAATATTCTTAGTAAATTGTCAAAAGATTCATTTCAAAAAAATCAAAAAAAATGAGAGGAAAAGAGGTGGGTGTAGGAAAGTTACCTACACATAGGTGTAGGCTCCCCAATCCCTACACACACACACACCCATATATATAGGGATCTAGGAGCCTGCACCGAGGGTGTAGGTAACTCCCTGCACCCAACCTTTTTTATCATTATTTTTGGGTTTTTTCGAAAAAATCTTTGGGGTATTTACTAAATATATTAAGGGGAATATGTGTTTCAAGTTTCATGCAAAACGAGCATTCTTAACATGTTCATCTAGAATGGATCATTTTCAGCAATTCTAGACCGTTAAAGTTTGATGATCTTGATGGAGATGATAGAAGTCTCAAATTAAGTTGAAATTAGAATGACATCATGGTGATATATAGTGATCTAATTACCCCATGGTTTCATTTTCAAAAAATAATCATGAAAAAATGACCTGGGTATAGGTAGTTACCTACACCCCTGGTTGTAGGATCCCTTTTCTCTCTCTCTCTCTCTCTCACATACACACACACATAAACACACACACACACACATATGTATATGTATATGTATATGTATATGTATATGTATATGTATATGTATATGTATATGTGTGTATATATATATGTATGTATATGTATACACACACATATAGGTTAAAAGGAGTTGCCCCTTAAGGGGGCTAACTTGGTTCCCCCTGCCCCATTTTTCTCATTTTTTTTGAAAATTTCTTCCGTGAAATTTCATCACTATATCCTATATTATGTCACTAAATTTCATGCGAAAGAGAAACTCTTACGGCCTCCATCTAGATAGTTATTTTTTAACGATAACAAAATTGCTAAAATCGACCACGTCTTGATGGAGGTTGTAGGAGTCTCTGTTTCGCACGAAATTTTAATGACGAAATATAGTGATATTTTGATGAAAATCCACAGAAGAAATTTTCAAAAAAAATAAAAAAGGATAAAATGGTGTGGGGGTGGAGGGGAGGGGGGCAAGTTAGCTCACCCCATGGGGGCAACCCCATTTTACCCTATAAGAGTCAAAAATTGTGAGAGCATGATAGCAATGAATTTGGACTACTAGATTCTGCTCTTCTTTCTCCTCCTGAAATCAATCAAGAGAGAGATGATAAAATCTAGCGGTCCAGAATCACTGCTCTCATGCTCTCACAGATGTTAGCTCTCATATGATCAACCATATATATATATATATATAAGGAGTGATCCTTTGAGAGCAAAAACTCTGAGAGCATGATAGCAGCAATTCTTCTCTACTAGATTATGCTCTTCTCTCTAATCTCAAGGGAGAGAAAACGGAATCTAATGGTCCATAATCATTGCTCTCATGCTCTTACGGTTTTTTGATCTCACAAGATCACTCCTCTATAATATATATAGAGGGTTGATCCTATGAGAGCCAAAATATGTGAGAGTGTGCGGGTTAGGGCGGGTTAAACTGGTAGAGGGTCACCCATTTTTGTATTTTGATTTTTGGATAGAGGGTTAAACTGAGGGTGTGTTTGAAGTGTGTTTGTTGTAATATGATTGTATTGAAGTTTCGAAAAGTGAGTCGGTATTGTGATGAGATTGTATTGAAGTTTGGAAAAATAAGTAGAAATTGAGTAGTTTATAATTTTAATATGATATGATGGTATAATATATTATTTTTTGATTGAATGGATGAAAAAGATATGATTTATTTAATGTATTCAAAAAAATGAAATGTGGGTCCCACTTGCAGAGAGAAGGAGTGAGTTAAGGGGGGTAAACTCCCCACCCATTACTCGAACGACCACTGAGAGCATGATAGCAATGAATCTGGATCACTAGATTCTGTTCTTCTGTCTCCTTCTACAAACAATGAGGAGAGAGATGACATAATATAGTGGTCCAGAATCATTGCTCTCATGCTCTCACAGTTTTTGACTCTCAGTCGATCAGCTCTCAAATATATATATAGAGGGTCTTTTAGATAGGATGCATCCTTCCTGACTTAAGGAAGGCCACCATTTTTTTGTAGAGAATACGAGCACTTTAGTAGAATGTGTATACAATTTGTATTATAACTGCACATTTTAAATACAAAACCGAATACAAAACTGCATATTATAATACAAACATTAAAACTGCACATTGTAATACAATCTATATAATTATTCTACTAAAGTCTTCATGTTTTCTACAAAGAAGGGGTTGGCGTTCTTGAACAAAGGAAGGACCAAGTCCTATTTGAAGGAAATCATATATATATATATGAGTGATCCTATGAGAGCCAAAACCTGTGAGAGCGTGAGAGCATTGATTCTGGACCACATGATTCTGTCTTCTCTCTCTTGATCTTCTCTCTCATGGTTGAATCATGCGGTCTAGAATCAATGCTCTCTTTCTCTCACAGATTTTGGCTCTCATAGGATCACTCCTATATATATATATATGAGAGCAGGGAGCATGCACCCTAGGGTGTAGGAAATTCCCTGCACCCACCCATTTTTTTATTATTTTTTACTTTTTTGAATTAAAAGTTAGGGGGATTTACTCAATATGTTGAGGGGAATAGTGATTCAAGTTTCATGCAAAATAAATATTCCAAACATGTTCATCTAGAAGGGATCAATTTCAGCAATTCTGAGATCATTAAAATTTGATAGTCTTGATGGAGATGATAAAAGTCCTGAATTCAGTTGAATTTTGTATGACAACATGGTGATACATGGCGATCTAAATCCCCCAAAATTTCATTTCAAAAAAATCAAAAAATAATAAAAATTAGGCTGGTGTAGGGAGTTTCCTACACCTGTCGATGTAGGGTCCTTTTTCCCTACACACACACACACACACACACACACACACACACACACACACACACACACACACACACACATATATATATATATATATATATGAGAGCTGATCATGAGAGTGTCAAAAAATGTGAGAGCATGAAAGCAATGAATTTGGACCATTAGATTATGCTCTTATATCTCCTCCTTCAATCAATAAGGAGAGAGATGACGGAATCTTGTGGTACATAATCACTACTCTCATGCTATAACAGATTTTGGCTCTCACATGATCATCCATATATATATATATATGAGTATGCTCCATGAGTGTAGCTAACTTACATGATCCCACCCCTTTTTCCTCGGTATTTTTTTATTTTTCTGAAATGAAACCTATTAGAATTTAGATCACAATATGTCACCATGGTGTCAATAAAAATTCGACTTATGTCTAGACTTTTATCTCCTCCATCAAGATTGTCAACAATCCCAGAATTGGTGAAATTGACCCCCTTCAGATGGAGCCTCCAGACAGATATTTTTGAAAATGTCCCCATACCATTTTTGAGAACCGTAAGAGCATGAGAGCAGTGATTCTAGACCATTAGATTCCGTTTTCTCTCCCTTGAGTTTAGAGAGAAGAGCATAATCTAGTAGAGAAGAATTACTGCTATCATGCTCTCAGAGTTTTTTGCTCTCAAAGGATCACTCCTTATATATATATATGGTTGATCATATGAGAGCAAACATCTCTGAGAGCATGAGAGCAGTGATTCTGGATCGCTAGATTTTATCATCTCTCTCTTGATTGATTTCAGAAGGAGAGAGAAGAGCAGAATATAGTAGTCCAAATTCATTGCTATCATGCTCTCACAATTTTTTACTCTCACGGGATCAACCTTATATATAGGGTAAAATGGGATTGCCCCCATGGGGTGAACTAACTTGGCCCCCCTCCACCCCCACACCATTTTATCCTTTTTTATTTTTTTTGAAAATTTCTTCCGTAGATTTTCAACAATATATCCCTATATTATGCCATTAAAATTTCGTGCGAAACAGAGACTCCTACAACCTCCATTAAGACGTCCCGATTTTAGCAATTTTGTCACCGTTAAAAAATAACTGTCTAGATGGAGGCCGTAAGAGTTTCTCTTTCGCACGAAATTTCATGACATAATATAGGATATTGTGATGAAATTTCATGGAAGAAATTTTCAAAAAAAATGGAAAAATGGTACAGGGACATTTTCAAAAAGGGATTTTTACCCGGCAGACCCTATAAACTTTGTCAATTACCTCTACAACTTTTGAAACAACATAATTCCTCCCTCGACCCCGTAAACTTGCCAACTCTTACCCCATGAACCCTCCAGGTAATCTGTTTGAAGCCCATGGGGATTCTTGGGGTACTTTTAAGGTCGATGGGGGTAATTACGTTGTGCAAAAGGTCGTAGAGGTAATTTAAAAAGTTTATAAGTTCTCCCAGGTAAAAATCCCTTTCAAAAATGGTACGGGGACATTTTTTAACGGTAACAAAGTTTCATCACAGAAGAAATTCAGAAACAGAGACTCCTATGACCTCCGTCGAGATAGTGTAGATTTAAAAAATCCTACGACCTTAAAAAAATGACTGTCAGGAGGCTGTAGGAGTCTCTGTTTCTGACGAAAATGGTATATTGGAGGGAAATGGTGATGAATATACATGGTGATATTTTATAAAAAAATAAAAATAAAAAAATGCCGGAAATAGTACGGAGACAGCCCCATTAACCTCATATATATATATATATATATATATGAGAAACTTCAAATGAGGTGGTGTCTCACCACATCTTTGATGAGCCATTAATAAGGGCTTTTAGATCTTAATCACACAGTCGAGATTAAATCACGTTTAATGCTAATATTTAATTAATGAAAAACTCATTTTCATCATTTTCACATTCTAAAAATAGAATGTGACAACCCTAGATCCTATTTTTGTGAAGAGCAATTATTTTTCCATTCTCTCTCTCTCTCTCTCTCTATTAATTGAGGATGACGTCCTCCCTCCCCTCCTCTCTCGTGATTCGTTGCCAAGATATTCTCGTGTAGACATTAGAGGCAGTTGTGCGTGGAGGCAATGCCTATGCCAGGAGGTTATGATGTCGTGCGACGACGACGACAACGATGATACGTGGTGATGACCGTCACAATCCATAGAAGGGCATGAGGGCATGTTCGTGGAGGATGCTACACATGAATGCTTCAATGCAAGGAGTGGGAGGGTGAGCTGACGATCGATGCGTGGAGAGGGAGGAGGTGCTCGGAATGACGCGCGAGGCATGGAGGGGTGGTGATGCGTGGCGATAAAGGTGGCGTGAAGACGGTGGTGCCATGTTGGATACCACAAGTAGGCTATATCAAATGAAGAGCGACAACACTGATTTATATTGTGAGTTAATTATTTTACATATATGACATTCTTATTTACACTTTAATTCACTTTTTTTGCAAATCTCATGTTTTTTTGTTTTTTTTTATTTTCAGAGATTTGGTGAATTTTACAAAGGAGCGAGATACAATTACAAAGATTCACGGAATTTTTACAAAACAAACATACACAATTACAAAAAAGTTGAAGTTTACAAAGAGGAAAAATACTCTTACAAAACTCGCTGGAGTTACAAAATGAATGTACCCATTTACAAAATGGATATAAACATTTACAAAATGAAAATAAGGTAATAAAATGAAATCATTAATGAAATTACAAAGAGTAAAATATATTTTACAAAAACTCATTGTACCTTACAAAGCTATGATTGAATTCAGATCGTTTATAACAAAATCAGAAATTAATCAATAAAGGCATTTGTGAAAATATCAAATCGAGAAAAGCTTAGAATGATAATTTGAAGCCAATAAATGAAACTCGAATTTAATGAAATCGATATGATGAAAATGCCCTTTAAGATGAGATTTTTGATGCAACCGTCAGATTGAGATTCGACAAATCTACTCGATGGCTCACCACAATATTGGTGAGATACTACCTCATTTGAAAGGGTCCCTATATATAGGATTTAATGGGGCTGCCGCCTGGGGGAAGCCAACGTGGCTGCCCCGCCCCCTATTTCGGCGTTTTTTTATTTTTTTTTAAAATATCATCATGTATATCCACCCCTATATCCCTCCAATATGCCATTCGAATTTCGTCGGAAACAAGGTCTCCTACGGCCTCCATCGAGACAGTGTCGATTTAAAAAATCATGCAACGTTAAAAAATGATTGTCTGGATGGAGGCAATAGGAGTCTCTGTTTCTGATGAAATTTGAATGGCATATAGGAGGAATATAGTGATGAATATACATGGCAATATTTTTAAAAAAATAAAAAAATACCGAAAATAGCGTGGGGGCAGCCATGTAGGCTGCCCCAAGGGGGCAACCCCATTAATCTCATATATATATATATATATATATGTGTGTGTGTGTGTGTGTGTGTGTGTTCAGTGGGAATGCCCACCGTCTCATCTTTCGCATTTTTTTTATTTTTTAGAAAATAATCACCATGTATATTAATATATATATATACCCTGTAATATGTCATTTGAATTTTGTTAGAAACATAGACTATTATGCCCTTCATCTATAACAGGTCGATTACAACAATTCTAAGATCGTTAAAATTACATGTTCTAGATGGAAGGTATAGGAATCTTTATTTCTAACAAAATTTTAATGACATATTAGATTGATATAGTTGTGAAAATAAATGGCTTTATTTTTGAAAAAAATAAAAAAATGTCAGAAAATGGGGCGGGGGCGACCATGTTGGCTGCACCTAGAGGCAACCTCATTTTTTCCTATATATAGGAAAAAATGGGATTGCTCCAACATGGCTACTGAGCGGCCCGAGCGACTAAGGTAAAAAGATATCAATGGTCTTTGCGACCTCAACCTCTCGGATCGGGCTCAATCAAGAAAACAAAGACCACCTAAAGCAAAAAATCAACAAATCAGGTAAATGTAGCGGTCTCACTATTTATTTTACCTGGTATAGCTACCAGGGTCGAACACAAGGAGAACGGTATGGTAAACCTACGAAGTAGTCGGAAATCCTAAAATAAAAAGAAATAAACTATTTTTAGTGGTTTTTATATTTTCAATTTTTTTGTGATTTATAAAATTAAGAAAATGAATAAAAGAACTCAAAAAGGAATAATCAAGCAATTATTTAAGGCATCAAAAATGATCAGAAAATTAAAATAAAAATATTTTTTATTTTTTTGAACATTTAAGTATTTTTGGTATTTTTCTTGGATTTTTCTGATTTCTAGTTAATTTTATAAAAATGAAACAAGGCCAAACATAAGAAACAAGGTGCAACAACAATCTAAAGGCACTTTAAAATACCTAAAGTGCCTGTAAAATTCCCGCAACAATTTAATTGTAAACTAAAAATAAAATCTAACTAAAGCAAAAGAAATTGCATTTTTTTATTTTTTCTGAATTTTTAATAATTATTCTAAGTTTTTTAGTTTTTTTTTTCAATTTTTAAGGTTTTTATAAATTCAAATGCAATAAAAATTGGTCTGAATAAAAAACACAACAAAACAAGTAAATAATGATTATTTTTGATTTTTTAGAAGTTTGTTAATATTTTTAATTGAATTTTAAAACTGGATAGAAGCAAATTTTGATGTTTTTAATTTTTAAAAATAGCAAATAAAAACAAAACGAACCCAAAAATTCTTAGAAATTCCTATAACAGGGCAGGAGCCATGTACCAAAATTTCATGATTTTTAGACTATAATTTCTATTTATTTCAACCAATCATGGACGCACAACACACATGGACCTATATGCAATTATGAGAAAATGTCCAGCCAAACAATAACACACAGAAAGAGTACATGGCTAGATATGCAAAAAGTCCAGGTCTGCACGAGGGCGGTACGTGAAGCAGGCAAACATGGGTATAAGTGCAAATACAAC
The DNA here is from genome assembly GCA_037367405.1 of Ottelia alismoides. NCBI lineage: Eukaryota > Viridiplantae > Streptophyta > Magnoliopsida > Alismatales > Hydrocharitaceae > Ottelia > Ottelia alismoides. The sequence goes on along the minus strand of JAZKJV010010271.1, from coordinate 95,610 downwards.
AAATAAAACTTCAATTGATAACACAATCTAATCCACGATTTGAAATGCAAATGACCCAAAGTCACGTGGGGTACCACGTGCTCCACATACAGAAGGACTAGAATGCAAATTCTGAAAATATAATGTCCTAAGTGCAAAATGTCCAAACTAACAATAACTACTAAAACTATTTACAAGACTAAACAATAAAGGCAAAAAGTGCGAAGGGCCTAGGTGCAAATACCCTTATTAGTGGATGATCCAACAGTCGGCAGCTCTCCACTCAAGATCCGACGGCTGGGCTCTGCAGATAATGATTCGACGATGGACGGCTGGAAATCGACCCTCAGATGGATCGGATGGTCGAGATCTCCCCAAATATGAATGGTCATGATCAGAATTGGTGTGGGGGCTCGATCCAATGACGGAGGCGCCTCCTGGAAGAACAACGAAGAACTCACCGCCTACGAACTTCGCTCGATCGATACAAGCTACTGGGGCATCCTCCGGAGCAGCTAGGATAGGCGAAACGTTGCTGGCGACGGTCTGTAGCTGCTGCGAGGCTCCAATGAGGCCGGGGGCGTCTGAAATGGTCCGACAACATTGAGGACATGGAGCTACTGTACGTAGATGTTCGGACCCCCAGATGAGGTCGTTTGGGCTCTAGACCTGCATAGAACGATTGCTAGGTCGAGGGCAAAGTGCCTCGACCCGTTAGTGCGTGCGATGAGGTGAAGGATGAGGCGGGGCGTAGCCCTCCGACGAGGCGATGGTGGAGGAAGGACTAAGTCCTATTCCTAGGCGAATCAGGGGGAACGGAGGGGTGTAGAAGATGGGTAGAAGGCTGATGGAGGTGATGCGATCGTCGGTAGAGCAAATGGATGGTCCGATCACGAAGGATGACCCATAGAATGCTGGTTGACTGGAGATCGAAAAAGCCAAAACTAAAGCAAACTAAAGGTTATTGAGGTTACCCGGTGAAGGAGGTCATCTGGGTTGATGGTCGCGGACCTTATCGGGGGTCGTTGCCTCGATGGATTGACGCGTCCAGAGGCTGGAGCCCACCTTGCGGTGGAGCACGACGATGAAGCTCGCTGGACCTAGGGCTAGACACCTCAAAACATTACTACAACGCTCTCCCTCACTTGCTGTCACTCAAGGAAGAAGATGGAGCTCCTAGGAAACGAGGGTAATGGCCGAAGATGCAGAAAAAGTTGCGGCTCAAGGAGGCTATATACTCAGTGAGGTCCGACAAAATTAGAGCACGGGCATGCAATCCGAGGAGCGGATCCCTAAAGGTATTGTCGGGCGTGGATCACGAGTCATCCCTGTATAATCGGAGTGCGAAATAGAACGAAATGGTGATCGGATCAGCTCATGAAAATTCGGAGAAAACCAGGTGAAAACTAGATCTACAGAGGAGGTGGTCTAGGGGGCAGTTGATCGGGGTCAACAGTCCACCCTGGACAAATCAGAAAATATGGAATAGAAATGATTTGTAAAATAAATAAAAAATAGAAAATAATTTTCTTTTAAAATATTTTCAAAATGAAATTTTTTATTATTTTTTAAACTATTTTTTACTGATTTTTATTTATTTTTATGAAAAATAAATTATGATATATACAATATAATATATTATATACAAGTATAAAATGCTAGGTATTTTATATTATTATTACTATTTTCTTATTTTTGTGTTAAATTTATTTTTTATTTATTTACCACATAAAATTTAGAGTATAAAATAATTTTTATTGGGTATTTACAGGTGTACAATAAATAGATGATGATGCATATATACATGTGATATGTTTTTTGTTTTATTTTTCTCATTTTATTTTATTTTTAGAAATATTATACAAGGTAATAGAAACACATTTTTATTTTTATTTTTGTGAAAATAAAATATGTACATATAGAAGGAATATACACAAGGTAGGGTGGCCCTATCTCTCTCTACTTATTTTTATTTGGCGATCAGGCCCCTATTGGGTCGTCTCTTGGGTTTAGGTCACTTAATATTTATTCTAAATATTTCCTTATTTTTCTTTTATTCTTTATTCTTTTATTTTTGCACAAATACATGCTAATTATTAATATTTAATAAATGCATGTTTATTGGTAACTTATTGTATTTACAGCTATTTACATGGTATTTTGCCAAGATTTTTAGCTAATATAAAAGAATAAAGAGTGATGAATGAGTATTCATCACCCCCCTATACTTTACTTTTGCTAGTCCCTTAGCAAACACTTATTTGAAAAAGTAGTGAAAAAGAGAAAGGAAAAGAAAAAGAAGAAGAAGATGAATCAAGGTTGATTATTAAACTAGCCTTCACTAAATTGAAGTATGGAGCTCAGTCAGATCTTTGAATTATTAATTGGTCAGAATCTTATTTGGACTTAGGTTTAAAACTCAACCGCCTCTAAGTTCCACTAATCCCTAGTCAAGACTCCTCAACAATCCAGATCAGAAAAAGTCTACATACACAAACTCTGATGACTATGAATCTTTTCTTGTACTGTGTAAGTGATATGTAGCTCCCCACCTCATAAATGGCAAAGTAACGACCCCTCAACAAGGTAACTCTAATACCCTAGTCTGACAACTCTTTCCTCGAGGAGCGGGGTATTCCCTTCTATGTTCAAGTTCAACTGGCTCAAGAGAGGAGGAAGAAGAGAATGGACCATGGCCAGTGTAGCCATGTATCCTTGGGAGCTCAACCAGTGTAGCTAAGTCTCCTACTGCAAGCTTCATGAGATGGGCATGGGTAACATAAGTGATGACCCGAAAAATCGATCGAGATTCGGGTGAATAAAATAGAACTAGGGTCGCTGCGACCCGGATCTCGGAGATCGATCAGTCAACAAGAAAAATAAAGGACAGACCACCAAATAGAGACACAAAATCAACGAAAAACAAATAGTGGCCCTGGCTATGAGATTAGCCTGGTGTAGCACCCAGGGTCAGACTCAGGGAGCGCGGATTGGCCTTGCAGCCTACGAAGTAGTCTAAAAATAAAGAACATAAAAACAAATATTTTTTGGTGGATTTTTAATATTTTTATATTTTTTTAATTTTTAATAATAAGGAAAATAAGAAAACAATGGAAACAAACAACTTTCACCAATTATTTAATTACTCTAAAATGGTCCAAAAATGCAAACAAAATATTTTTAAGTTTTATGGATTTTTTACTGTTTTGATGAAATTTTGATAATTTTATGATTTTTATAGAATTTCTAAAAATGAAAGAAGGCTAAAACAAAAGAACACTGTCCAGCCAGGCTTCAAGGGCAAAATAAAATATAAAGTGACCCTATCAAAGCCTGGAGGTATTTTTCTTGAAAAATAGAAATAAAAAGAAAAAAAATAAAAAAAAGAGTTTTTTAATTTTGGATTTTCTATGATTTTTTAGAATTTTTATGAGTTTTTCAGGTTTTTTAATTTTTAAGCTTTTTATAAATCTAAAAATAACCAAAAAGGGATAGAAAATCAAATACACAAAAACACACAAAACCTAATTTTTTAAATTTTTAAAAAGGTTTTAATATTTTTTTAGGAATTTTTAATCTGAACAGACACAAAATTGGTTGTTTTTGAATTTTTAAAATACTAAAAATGCTAAAAAATGTACCAAAAATTGGTTATAATTTTACACAATGGCAGGAGCCACGTGTCCAATTTTCACACAATTTGGATTAATTTTGATATTTTATTAAAATAAAAAACTAACAATAGTGCATAGGGACATGTTTGCAATGAAAACTAAGTTCTGGGGCTGAAAAATGACACGCTCAGAAATGGGGCGGGGGGGGGGGTCCTCGTGCAAAATGCAAAATTTCCAGATCCCCATGTACGCGACACATGGTATGAGCACAGAGGGACCAATAAGCAATAAAACTTAAGTCCCAGGGCTTATTAGCAACTAGTGCTAAAAGCCCAGGTTACAAGTTGCAATTTACCCAAACAATTCAACACATGTCGAAAAAAAGTGTTCACAGGGGTATAAGTGCAAATATCAGAAAAGATGTTTCATTCAATAACACATCAAAACTACAGCCCAGATAATGCAATTTCCACAAAACCACGTGACGAAGCACGTGTCTCACACACACAGAGACTAAAATTGCAAATATCAAAAAGGTCCAGGTCTTAAGTGCAATTTTTACAAAAATAATAGAACTATATTCTATATTTACAAGACTAAATAATAAAAACGAAAAGAGAGAGGGCCTAAGGGTAAATTACCCTTTATTATCTGAGGCTAAGAGGAGGCCACATGTCTGATCAGACGGTGGAAGTGCGCTGCGCCTCAATGAAGGAACCTCGGCTCTGATCGGACGGTGGAGGGCTTACCACGTGGAGGATCAGACGACTAAGGTAAGCTGTGGCTAACCCTTCGTCGGGAAGGACGATCCAGATCCAGCCTCAGATGATCGAATGGTGGTCTGCTGCTCCTCAAGTGGACGGCGTGGATCAAAACTGGAGCTCAAGGCTGAATGGACGGCTGAGGAAGGTCCTCCAAGAACAGGTGGTCGGCGAACATCACCGGCCCGATACTCGCGCTGGATGCCTCCTCCGCTGCTGCTAAGGTGCGGAATAGATCCGCCCAAGACGCTCCGCAGCTGACGAGCTCCTCCGATGACGTCGGGAGGCTCCGAGGAGCTCCGGCGACGAAGGCGGAGCTGGACTCCAGTGCTTCAACGCGTCGACCCCCAGATGGGTCTCTCCTGACCTGAAAAGCAACACAACAAGCTCTTGGGTCGAGGGCAAAGTGCCTCGACCCGGTTAGAGGCGAAATGGGTGGCTGGCGCGTCGGGGGCTGCACCCTCCGGCGATGCGACGGCGGAGGAGGGTGGTCTCCCAGTTCCGTGGTGAACTGGGTTGGATGGATGGGCGTAGAACGTGCGGAGGAGTGTGGCGGAGATGGTGGCCGAGTCGATCGATGAAATGGATGGACGGAGCCAGCGTAATTGATCGGAGACGATGAAGGATGGATTTGGGGCTAAAATGAAATTAACTAAATATGGGAAGAATCAAGGTTACCTGATGGAAGTGGTCGACTAGGAATGAGCTCCGGGAGCTCTGGTCTTCACCTCGAGGGTTGTCGAGGGCCCGAGGCTCAGGTGCAGCTCTGGGCGGCGCACGACAGCGAGACACTGCCGGATCAGTGACGGGACGCCTCTCGACCTCTCTGCAAGACTCAAATCCAAAGCTGTCACTTAGAGGAATCGGGTGGAGGTCCTGGGTGGAAGGGGCGACGCCAAAGATGGCTGGAAAAGTGCGACAGAGCTGGGGTTATATACAGCTAGGGGTCTGGCTAGATGAGGGTCGGGCGATTAGATCGTAGCTCGGATCCCAAAAACCCACCCCGGTGTGGATCTTGGATGTATCAGGAAGGATTAGGACCCGGGGTTTAAAGATTTGGTGGTCAGATCAAGTGGCAATAAATCGGAGAAATCAGGTCGGGGCAACAAGATCCCGGCTCTGGTGGTCCTGGGGGAGAGTTGACCGGGGGTCAACATCCCCCGTGGACCAATCAGAGCGCGCCATTTATTAAATATTTGGAAATTAAAAAAAAATAGTAAATGGCCGAATTTTGAAAAAGTTAAAACATGAAAAACATTTATTTATTTTTAAATTATTTTTAGTGATTTTTATTTTATTTTTTTGAAATAAAAATTAGGTATTTACAAAATAGTATTATTATATATAGGTATAGACAATATATATTTTTAATTTTGATTTTTAATTATTTCTTTGTACATTTTTATTCCAATTTTATATTTTATTTATTTATATAGTAAAATTTGGAATAAAAAGGTATTTTTATTTTATTTTTATTATTTATTTGCAAGGGTTAAATAAATACTTATATATACAAATGTATATGGTATATATACAAGGTTAGGTTTGGTTTTATTTTTATTTCTTTTTATTTTATTTTTATTTTTGTGATTTTTATTTTATTTATTTACATTATGGAATGTGGAATATGTACATATTTTATTGGATTTTATTTATTTATTTATAGGGATAAATAAATAGATAAAGGGTTCTATGTACATGGCTTTTATACAGTGATGAAGGGATTTTTAATTTTATTTTTATTTTTCCATTTTTATTTTGACTTTGTATTTACAAATATATACACATAACTACAAACCCATTTTTATTTTGAATAAGAGGAAAATATTTTTATTTATTTATAGGTGTACAATCACATGAGTTTCCCTATCTCCCTCTACTTGGTTCTTTTTACGGTCAGGCCCATGCTGAGCCCTCCCTTGGATTAGGTCACTCAATATTTATTCTAAATATCTCCCTCTTTTTCTTTTATTTCTTTATTCTTTTATTTTGCACAAAAACATGCTAAAAATGCAAATTTACACAATGCATGCTTTTTTGATAATTATTGTTATTTACAAGAATATACATGTGTTTTGCATGGGTTTTGTAGCTAAAATAAAGGAATAAAGAGTGATGAATGGGTATTCATCACCCCCTATACTTAACTTTGCTAGTCCCTTAGCAAACACTTATTTGAAAAAGAAGTGAAAAAGAAAAAGAAAAGAAAAAGAGGAGAAAATGCATGGATTAATGCTGAATATTAAACTTGCCTTCATTAAATTGAATTATGGAGCTCGATCAGATCTTTGGATTATTAATGTGTCGGAACCTTATTTGGACTTAAGTTTAAAACTCAACAACCTCTAAGATCCACTAATCTATAATCTGGACTCCTCAATAATCCAGATCAGAACAAGTCTACATACACAAACCCTGAAGACTATGAATCTTTCCTTGTACTGTGTAAGTGAGGTATAGCTCTCCAACTCAGAAGTAGCAACTTGACAACCCTCCCCAACAAGGTAACTCTATGACCCTAGTCTGGCACTCTTTCCTCGAGGAGCAGGGTATTCCCTTCTAAGTTCAAGTTCAACCGGCTCAAGAAGAGGGAGAAAAAGAGAATGGACCATGGCCAGTGTAGCCATGTATCCTTGGAAGCTCAACCAGTGTAGCTAAGTCTCCCTGCTGCAAGCTACATAAGATGGAACATGAGTCTCAAGCTTTGCTTATTGCACTATTGATGAATCTCGTATTCATCGTGCTAAAAGCCACTTATTAAAATCCATGCTTAAACAAACTAATAAAAATACCCTCTAATTCTCTATTTTTATCATGTACCATATTGTGTATAAATTACCATTAATTTATTGTATTTAATTTCCCTTATTTTTCTGTATCTATTTTATCACTCAAAAACCCCTAAAAATTAGGTAGATAACTTGTCTATAATTTACTGACCCTTAAAAAGATAAAAAAATCTCAAAACCACAATCTTGGTGTTTTTATCCCCTTAAAAATACCCCCAAAAATTGCTTTTATACAGATGACCTCTTTTGGCTTTTTGACCAACATGAAATTGTAGATCTCATCGAGACGAGCAACTTTCATGTTTTGACTTTTTCCAAATTCGGCCTCTAACTAATTCTTTTCTATTTTTCTTTGTTTTTATATTTGATTTATTCTGATTGGGCCACGTGGCGCCCTCTGGGACGCCCACGTGGCCCGCTCTCCTTCCCGCCACCCGGCGCAACCCGCGGCCGTTGGATTACTCCTGATCCATCTTCATCTGAGCCGTTCACCCCGCTCCACTCCTCAGCCGTTGATCTGACTCCCAGATCTAATCATGACCACCCGCTTCCGCCTATTCCTCAGCCACTCGATCCAGCACCCATCCAATGGCCCTCCAACTGCCACGTCACCCCAATCTTTTCCACCATCCGATCTAAACTCCCAGATCAGATCTGAGCCACCCAACCCCGCCTCATCTACGGCCGTTGGATCCACGCCTTATCCTACAGCCTTCATTGTGCCACGTCTCCCCTCCAATCGCCACCGTTTGATCAGATCATTGGATCTGATCTTGGCCCTCCGCCTGCACCCATATCCTAGCCGTTGGATCGAAAGATCCAACGGCTCACCATCATTGTCCTCCTCCATAACCCCCTCCCCCGGCGGTTTCACCTTGCGAGTCCTTTCCCCCCTTCCATTTTCGGAAGGATCCTCTGACCTCCCTTCCTCATCATAACGCCGCCAACACCCAGCCCGTACTTCCGCCACCCTCGCGCCACCATTAAACCACCCTCGCCTTCACTCCATCACCATTAAACCCCCGTCCACAAACGGTCCTCCATCACCGTAAGCCCCGACCACCCCCACCAATTTAAGCCAACCTCCGCTACCAGCAGCCGGGATCCACCAATTTGGGGCTTCGGCCCAGCCCTTGGCCCTCCGGTGACAGCGGAGAGGCCCTTACAAGGGGGCGATAATGGCCGAAGCCCCGGTGAGATCCATGGCCGCTCCGCCATGTAAGCTCCACCTCTCTGGTGGTAGCAAAGCTCCCTGGACCGGTCGTCCAGGTCGAGCCATGACCCAAGCGCCCCCGGTGCTCAGCCTAGACCTCCTCCTCTGCCACATCTCGCTCTGGCGAGGTGCCCTGCTTTTCTTTCTTTTTCTCCCATTTTTCCCTCCGCATCCAGCCGTCATCATCCTCACCTAATCACCCCACGAGTTCCACCCGACCACCAGCAACCTCGCCAACCACCTCTCTCTTCTCCAGAACCCCAATCGCTCCGACCCACTTCTTCTTCTGCTCCACCGGAGAAGGACGCTAAAGCCACCACTTCCTATCACCGTCGCGGCTTCCATACACCTCACTTCGCTCACAGTCACAACACGCTTCGGCTATCTAACCTTTGCAGGTGCTTCCATCGTCAATGGCCGAAGTTCTGAACGGAGCCCCTTCGAGCTTTTCTCCTCCGGTGATACTGCACCGTCTGTCACCTCCGATCATCCTCGGAGCATCTCCGCATCATAAATTTCTTCGCCAGGTCCCCATCTTGCTCCTCCAATCATCAGAGGACTTGGCGGAGCACGGAGGAGCAATCCGCGTGTCACCGGAGCCCCGCCTCCTCCAGTGGCTCGCGGCTGAAGAGGGAGCTACATGTACCGTCCGATCATCAGGATTGGACGGTCAAGATGATGCCACGTGGAGGCCCGAGCCTTCAGCCCAACCTACAGGCTCGGGTCAACCAAACCTCAACCCGAACCTCAACATGCCGACACGTGGCTCGAAGCTGCGGCTGTGACCCGAACCTAGCTTGCACGTGAGGTGCTGGGTAAATTGCAAGAAAAGACCCGATGTTTTGAGGAATTACATTTTGGTCCCCAGGCACGTGCGTCACGTGCGTGCCTGGGTATTTTACAGGGAAGCCTTGCAACTTTTACAAAATTACAAAAATGCCCCTGCGTGCAAATGGAAAAATTGCAGAAGGGCTAGGCGGTTTTCTTTAATTGCATTTAGGTCACTCCAGGGACCTAAATGCAATATTTATCCCTTTATTTTATTGTATTTTTTATAACAATTGTGCCCTTGCACTGTTTTTAGCATAACTTGAGCATCGTAGGTCCAAATTGCATGATTTTAGTGTCGTTTTGATCCTTATTTTGTCCTCTACATTCTAGCATACTTAATTGTCATATTTGATACTGTTTTAATTTAAGTGAATTTATAAGTGGAAAATCATACCATGCTCTACTTGTCTTGCTTGATTTGATGACCGATTTTTAATGATGTGTTCAAATTGGCTCTAATTTCATTCTATATTGCGTTGATCATATTTTGGGGTATAATTTTGACATTTTATTCATCATGCATATTCTTTTGCATTATTTGCCCATGCATCACTTTAACTTGCATAAAAACAAAATAAAAAAATGCATACCGCATAGCTCGCTTGCATTGCCTTATAAATTGCATATGGACCGGGACTTGAGATTAAATCACTCTGTGCTTCATGAATCAAAATTCAATAGCTAAATTGGGCAGCTGTGTCCCTGTGTTCGACCTTGGTACACTTACCAAGTATAAATATTCCACAGCATTCAAAGTCTGTGGTTTTTGCGGAACCAAATTCTCCTCCTGTACTACAGCATAATTCCACATTATTATAGAGGCGAATTTCGCGTTCATCAAATGGCGCCGTTGCCGGGGATACGGCTTTGCTTAATTTTTGGATTTTGATTTTTTTTATTTATTTCAAAAATTTTCAGGTCTTCATTTCATGCATCATTTCTTTACATAACATTTGCTGATTTAATGTCTCCAGGTTTTCTCACATCTATCTTTTGTGGTAGGACCCATGGTGATCGAGGACGCTTGATCCTCATGGAGGCGTGAAGTCGGGAACTTCCGCTGAAGAGGCCGCAAAAGAACCTGTGAAGGATTTGGGAGATTTTAGTAGTCAAAATAGCATTGCATTTTGTAAAAAAAATAGATAACTTGCATCTGCATATTTATTTTCAGTCTGGCATATTGTACACAAAAAAATCCCCCCCCCTCACACACACACACACACACCTACACTGCACATGCACACACTCACCCCCACCCTCCCCCTGTAAATTTCATTCTCTCTCTCTCTCTCTATCTCTCTCTCTCTCCGTGTATCTATTCTTCACGAACCCCCTCCCCCTCACCCTTGTACCATATACATCCCCCCTAACACAGACCTTACTTCAGCTATTTGTAGCCTAAGTATAGGGGGGACCTGCCTATTCATCCCTCCCTCGTTCTGTCTTCTTGTGCTTAGGCCGATTTTGGCCTAAGTATAGGGGGATTCTCCTCCTCAGTTCCACTATATCACCCTGTACTTGAACCGAGCCTTGGCTTCATGGCACTTGTGCTATGAGGACATAGTAAATTTTAAGTATAGGGGGGTATACCGCATATTATTGTATACTACTTTAGCCTTAGCTCACGTTTTGAAAACTTTTTAAAATTTTATTTTTCGGGCTAGGTTTTTGGTAACCTTGGGAACTGAGTAAAAACCTGTAAAAATTAAAAATTGAGGGATTAAATTTTGTAAATATTCCTGTATTAATTTTTTTTTTGAAAAATTAAAAATCTTTCTTGGAGGTTGATTCTGACTACTAGGTTTAGTAGGCATTTTCAGTGAGGGAACCTCGGTCTCCCTTAGCAGAGTGGGTGGTTTAGAGGACATCGCATACGGCCCCGTCCTCAAGTAACACGGGCCTCGACCCGTACTTACACCCATACTGGCTGAAAGTGTATACTTTTATTTGAGCTTGGGCCAGTCATTGTCTCTCCGAGGAAATAAAAAAAATTAAAAAATTAAAACCCATAAAAATTTGCAAAAGCCAAAAATCACACAAAATTTCACTAACCCAAGGAGTTGGTGTATTCCTGACACATTCACACTCACGCAAGGCTTGAGGATTTTGAGGACACTGGATCTCTGGGATCTTGAGAGTCTGAGTTGACATGCCTTAGTCATTAGAGTTTTCATGACTTAAATATCCACACTCCTCTGGTTTGAAAGATTTGAGTGCTATATTGCACTCTTCATCTCTACCTTCAAGAAAATATGATCAGCACCGTCACTTCCACAACTGCATGATTGATAAGCTGAGATGAGATATCACTTGAGGAACTAGGACCATAGATTTGAGTTTAGACCCGATCTAATGATATTCGAGGATGGGATAAAGTTAATGAAGGCTTCAGAAAACCTGAGCGTCAGCAAAAACCCTAGCCAGTATGTGAACAAGATTCATATGCTATCTCTTTGATATTTACCTATGTGCCAGGGTGTGATGAAACTTAAAGAAATTTGTTGATCAGTGTGCGCCAATCTCTTGGTAAAAGCAGTGGAGCTAGCCAACAAAAGAAATGAAATGTCAAAGAAAAGCTCTAAATCCAAAGTCAAATTCCAAATGAGCTTCCACCAATGGCGAGCGCTCCCAAACATTTTTAAAGTGTCCACTTGGACCAAGCGCTATTAGGACCAAGGAGTCGAGCTAACACCACAAAAAGGGCTCTGCATCGTAAGCGATACAAGTCTGGGTGTCGAAGGTATCTTAGATACTCAGAAAAGACGCACTCCGGTGTGCTCCAAGAAAAACAAGTACAGACGACTCCAACTCTCTTGACGGACACATTGATCAACAAAATAATAATTTACATGTGTTGAGTAAAAGGCACACGAGAGGCCCCTTGTTCCAATGTGAGGGTGAGAAAAATAGACACAATCCCATGTCCCTCCATCTTCTGGCCGTCCATCTACACTTTCAAGTCTGACAAACTATAGAGACGGTTGACTGAAGCAAGAATAGACTTATTCCCTAGTGTTGAGGATTAGGTCTAGAGGAGAATCTGTGGGACTGGAACTTTGAGTGATGCATCGACTCGGCTCTCATGAAATGCAGTACACTAACTGCCATATCCTTATATTATATGTACAAAAAGAGAGTCTAATAATCAGAGAAGTGGGATTCCTTCTGACTAAGGCTTGGATAAACCTGGAATTTTAGGATCGCCTAGGTCAAGAGTCTTTGAAAGAGCAAGCCTTGAAAACTTCACGCACACTGTCAGGAATTAATCCGACTCCTTCATTCTTTAGATGATCGAGGACGAGCATGGTTTAAGTATAGGGGTATGATGAATCTCGTATTCATCATGCTAAAAGCCACTTATTAAAATCCCTGCTTAAACAAACTAATAAAAATACCCTCTAATTCTCTATTTTTATCATGTACCATATTGTGTATAAATTACCATTAATTTATTGTATTTAATTTCCCTTATTTTTCTGTATCTATTTTATAACTCAAAAACCCCTAAAAATTAGGTAGATAACTTGTCTATAATTCACTGACCCTTAAAAAGATAAAAAAATACAAAAAAATCTCAAAACCACAATCTTGGTGTTTTTATCCCCTTAAAAATACCCCCAAAAATAGCTTTTGTACAGATGACCTCTTTTGGCTTTTTGACCAACATGAAAGTTGTAGATCTCATCGAGACGAGCAACTTTCATGTTTTGACTTTTTCCAAATTCGACCTCTAACTAATTCTTTTCTATTTTTCTTGTTTTTATATTTGATTTATTCTGATTGGGCCACGTGGCGCCCTCTGGGACGCCCACGTGGCCCGCTCTCCTTCCCGCCACCCGACGCAACCCGCGACCGTTGGATCACTCCTGATCCATCTTCATCTGAGCCGTTCACCCCGCTCCACTCCTCAGCCGTTGATCTGACTCCCAGATCTAATCATGACCACTCGCTTCCGCCTATTCCTCAGCCACTCGATCCAGCACCCATCCAACGGCCCTCCAACTGCCACGTCACCCCATTCTTTTCCACCGTCCGATCTAAACTCCCAGATCAGATCTGAGCCACCCAATCCCGCCTCATCTACGGCCGTTGGATCCACACCTTATCCTACAGCCTTCATTGTGCCACGTCTCCCCTTCAATCGCCACCGTTTGATCAGATCATTGGATCTGATCTTGGCCCTCCGCCCGCGCCCATATCCTAGCCGTTGGATCGAAAGATCCAACGGCTCACCATCATCGTCCTCCTCCGTGACCCCCTCCCCCAGCGGTTTCACCTCGCGAGTCCTTTCCCCCCTTCCATTTTTGGAAGGATCCTCTAACCTCCCTTCCTCGTCATAATGCCGCCAACACCCAGCCCGTACTTCCGCCACCCTCGCGCCACCATTAAACCACCCTCGCCATCACTCCATCACCATTAAACCCCCATCCAAAAACGGTCCTCCATCACCGTAACCCCCGACCACCCTCGCCTATTTAAGCCAACCTCCGCTACCAGCAGCCGGGATCCACCAATTTGGGGCTTCGGCCCAGCCCTTGGCCCTCCAGTGACAGCGGAGAGGCCCTTGCAAGGGGGAGATAACAGCCGAAGCCCCGGTGAGATCCATGGCCGCTCCGCCATGTAAGCTCCACCTCTCTGGTGGTAGCTAAGCTCCCTGGACCGGTCGTCCAGGTCGAGCCATGACCCGAGCGCCCCAGGTGCTCACCCTAGACCTCCTCCTCTGCCACATCTCGCTCTGGCGAGGTGCCCTGCTTTTCTTTCTTTTTCTCCCATTTTCCCTCCGCATCCAGCCGTCATCATCCTCACCTAATCACCCCATGAGTTCCACCCGACCACCAGCAACCTTGCCAACCACCTCTCTCTTCTCCAGAACCCCAATCGCTCCGACCCACTTCTTCTTCTGCTCAACCGGAGAAGGACGCTAAAGCCACCACTTCCTATCACCGTCGCGGCTTCCATACACCTCACTTCGCTCACAGTCACAACACGCTTCGGCTATCTAACCTTTGCAGGTGCTTCCATCGTCAATGGCCGAAGTTCTGAACGGAGCCCCTTCGAGCTTTTCTCCTCCGGTGATGCTGCACTGTCTGTCACCTCCGATCATCCTCGTAGCATCTCCGCATCATAAATTTCTTCGCCAGGTCCCCAGCTTGCTCCTCCAATCATCAAAGGACTTGGCGGAGCACAGAGGAGCAATCCGCGTGTCACCGGAGCCCCGCCTCCTCCAGTGGCTCGCGGCTGAAGAGGGAGCTACATGTACCGTCCGATCATCAGGATTGGACGGTCAAGATGATGCCACGTGGAGGCCCGAGCCTTCAGCCCAACCTACAGGCTCGGGTCAACCAAACCTCAACCCGAACCTCAACATGCCGACACGTGGCTCGAAGCTGCGGCTGTGACCCGAGCCTAGCTTGCACGTGAGGTGCTGGGTAAATTGCAAGAAAAGACCCGAAGTTTTGAGGAATTACATTTTGGTCCCCAAGCACGTGCGTCACGTGCGTGCCTGGGTATTTTACAGGGAAGCCCTGCAACTTTTACAAAATTACAAAAATGCCCCTGCGTGCAAATGGAAAAATTGCAGAAGGGCTAGGCGGTTTTCTTTAATTGCATTTAGGTCCCTCCAGGGACCTAAATGCAATATTTATCCCTTTATTTTATTGCATTTTTTATTACAATTGTGCCCTTGCACTGTTTTTAGCATAACTTGAGCATCGTAGGTCCAAATTGCATGATTTTAGTGTCGTTTTGATCCTTATTTTGTCCTCTACATTCTAGCATACTTAATTGTCATATTTGACACTGTTTTAATTTAAGTGAATTTTTATGTGGAAAATAAGACCATGCTCTACTTGTCTTGCTTGATTTGATGACCGATTTTTAATGATGTGTTCAAATTGGCTCTAATTTCATTCTATATTGCGTTGATCATATTTTAGGTTATAATTCTGACATTTTATTCATCATGCATATTCTTTTGCATTATTTGCCCATGCATCACTTTAACTTGCATAAAAACAAAATAAAAAAATGCATACGGCATAGCTCGCTTGCATAGCCTTATAAATTGCATATGGACCGGAACTTGAGATTAAATCACTCTGTGCTTCATGAATCACAATTCAATAGATAAATTGGGCAGTTGTGTCCCTGTGTTCGACCTTGGTACACTTACCAAGTATAAATATTCCACAGCATTCAAAGTCTGTGGTTTTTGCGGAACCAAATTCGCCTCCTGTACTACAGCATAATTCCACATTATTATAGAGGCGAATTTCGCGTTCATCAAATGGCGCCGTTGCCGGGGATACGGCTTTGCTTAATTTTTGGATTTTGATTTTTTTATTTATTTCAAAAATTTTCAGGTCTTCATTTCATGCATCATTTCTTTACATATCATTTGCTGATTTAATGTCTCCAGGTTTTCTAACATATATCTTTTGTGGCAGGACCCATGGTGATCGAGGACGCTTGATCCTCATGGAGGCGTGAAGTCGGGAACTTCCGCTGAAGAGGCCGCAAAAGAACCTGTGAAGGATTTGGGAGATTTTAGCAGTCAAAATTGCATTGCATTTTGTAAAAAAATAGATAACTTGCATCTGCATATTTATTTTCAGTCTTGCATATTGTACACAAAAAAATTCCCCCCCCCCTCACACACACACACACACCTACACTGCACATGCACACACTCACCCCCACCCTCCCCCTGTAAATTTCATTCTCTCTCTCTCTCTCTATCTCTATCTCTCTCTCTCTGTGTATCTATTCTTCACGAACCCCCTCCCCCTCACCCTTGTACCATATACACCCCCCCTAACACAGACCTTACTTCGGCTATTTGTAGCCTAAGTATAGGGGGGACCTGCCTATTCATCCCTCCCTCGTTCTGTCTTCTTGTACTTAGGCCGATTTTGGCCTAAGTATAGGGGGACCCTCCTCCTCAGTTCCACTATATCACCCTGTACTTGAACCGAGCCTTGGCTTCATGGAACTTGTGCTATGAGGACATATCAAATTTTAAGTATAGGTGGGTATACCGCATATTATTGTATACTACTTTAGCCTTAGCTCGCGTTTTGAAAACTTTTTAAAATTTTATTTTTCAGGCTAGGTTTTTGGTAACCTTGGGAACTGAGTAAAAACCTGTAAAAATTAAAAATTGAGGGATTAAATTTTGTAAATATTCCTGTATTAATTTTTTTTTTTTGAAAAATTAAAAATCTTTCTTGGAGGTTGATTCTGACTACTAGGTTTAGTAGGCATTTTCAGTGAGGGAACCTCGGTCTCCCTTAGCAGAGTGGGTGGTTTAGAGGACATCGCATACAGCCCCGTCCTCAAGTAACATGGGCCTCGACCAGTACTTACACCCATACTGGCTGAAAGTGTATACTTTTATTTGAGCTTGGGCCAGTCATTGTCTCTCCGAGGAAATAAAAAAAAATTAAAAAATTAAAACCCATAAAAATTGGCAAAAGCCAAAAATCACACAAAAATTCACTAACCCAAGGAGTTGGTGTATTCCTGACACATTCACACTCACGCAAGGCTTGAGGATTTTAAGGACATTGGATCTCTGGGATCTTGAGAGTCTGAGTTGACATGCCTTAGTCATTAGAGTTTTCATGACTTAAATATCCACACTCCTCTAGTTTGAAAGATTTGAGTGCTATATTGTACTCTTCATCTCTACCTTCAAGAAAATATGATCAACACCGTCACTTCCACAACTGCATGATTGATAAGCTGAGATGAGATACCACTTGAGGAACTAGGACCATAGATTTGAGTTTAGACCCGATCTAATGATATTCGAGGATGGGATAAAGTTAATGAAGGCTTCAGAAAACCTGAGCGTCAGCAAAAACCCTAGCCAGTATGTGAACAAGATTCATATGCTATCTCTTTGATATTTACCTATGTGCCAGGGTGTGATGAAACTTAAAGAAATTTGTTGATCAGTATGCGCCAATCTCTTGGTAAAAGCAGTGGAGCTAGCCAACAAAAGAAATGAAATGTCAAAGAAAAGCTCTAAATCCAAAGTCAAATTCCAAATGAGCTTCCACCAATGGCGAGCGCTCCCAAACATTTTTAAAGTGTCCACTTGGACCAAGCTCTATTAGGACCAAGGAGTCGGGCTAACACCACAAAAAGGGCTCTGCATCGTAAGCGATACAAGTCTGGGTGTCGAAGATATCTTAGATACCAGAAAAGACACACCCCGGTGTACTCCAAGAAAAACAAGTGCAGACAACTCCAACTCTCTTGACGGACACATTGATCAACAAAATAATAATTTACATGTGTTGAGTAAAAGGCACACGAGAGGCCCCTTGTTCCAATGTGAGGGTGAGAAAAATAGACACAATCCTATGTCCCTCCATCTTCTGGCCGTCCATCTACACTTTCAAGTCTGACAAACTATAGAGACGGTTGACTGAAGCAAGAATAGACTTATTCCCTAGTGTTGAGGATTAGGTCTAGAGGAGAATCTTTGGGACTGGAACTTTGGGTGATGCATCGACTCGGCTCTCATGAAATGCAGTACACTAACTGCCATATCCTTATATTATATGTACAAAAAGAGAGTCTGATAATCAGAGAAGTGGGATTCCTTCTGACTAAGGCTTGGATAAACCTGGAATTTTAGGATCGCCTAGGTCAAGAGTCTTTGAAAGAGCAAGCCTTGAAAACTTTACGCATACTGTCAGGAATTAATCCGACTCCTTCATTCTTTAGATGATCGAGGACGAGCATGGTTTAAGTATAGGGGTATGATGAATCTCGTATTCATCATGCTAAAAGCCACTTATTAAAATCCCTGCTTAAACAAACTAATAAAAATACCCTCTAATTCTCTATTTTTATCATGTACCATATTGTGTATAAATTACCATTAATTTATTGTATTTAATTTCCCTTATTTTTCTGTATCTATTTTATCACTCAAAAACCCCTAAAAATTAGGTAGATAACTTGTCTATAATTCACTGACCCTTAAAAAGATAAAAAAATACAAAAAAAATCTCAAAACCACAATCTTGGTGTTTTTATCCCCTTAAAAATACCCCCAAAAATAGCTTTTGTACAGATGACCTCTTTTGGCTTTTTGACCAACATGAAAGTTATAGATCTCATCGAGAGGAGCAACTTTCATGTTTTGACCTTTTCCAAATTCGGCCTCTAACTAATTCTTTTCTATTTTTCTTTGTTTTTATATTTGATTTATTCTGATTGGGCCATGTGGCGCCCTCTGGGACGCCCACGTGGCCCGCTCTCCTTCCCGCCACCCGGCGCAACCCGCGACCGTTAGATCACTCCTGATCCATCTTCATCTGATCCGTTCACCCTGCTCCACTCCTCAGCCATTGATCTGACTCCCAGATCTAATCATGACCACCCGCTTCCGCCTATTCCTCAGCCACTCGATCCAGCACCCATCCAACGACCCTCCAACTGCCACGTCACCCCATTCTTTTCCACCGTCCGATCTAAACTCCCAGATCAGATCTGATCCACCCAATCCCGCCTCATCTACGGCCGTTGGATCCACACCTTATCTTACAGCCTTCATTGTGCCACGTCTCCCCTCCAATCGCCACCGTTTGATCAGATCATTGGATCTGATCTTGGCACTCCGCCCGCGCCCATATCCTAGCCATTGGATCGAAAGATCCAACGGCTCACCATCATCATCCTCCTCCGTGACCCCCTCCCCCGGCGGTTTCACCTCGCGAGTCCTTTCCCCCCTTCCATTTTTGGAAGGATCCTCTGACCTCCCTTCCTCGTCATAACGCCGCCAACACCCAGCCCGTACTTCCGCCACCCTCGCGCCACCATTAAACCACCCTCGTCATCACTCCATCACCATTAAACCCCCGTCCAAAAACGGTCCTCCATCACCGTAACCCCCGACCACCCCCGCCTATTTAAGGCAACCTCCGCTACCAGCAGCCGGGATCCACCAATTTGGGGCTTTGGCCCAGCCCTTGGCCCTCCAGTGACAGCGGAGAGGCCCTTGCAAGGGGGCGATAACAGCCGAAGCCCCGGTGAGATCCATGGCCGCTCCGCCATGTAAGCTCCACCTCTCTGGTGGTAGCTAAGCTCTCTGGACCGGTCGTCCAGGTCGAGCCATGACCCGAGCGCCCCCGGTGCTCAGCCTAGACCTCCTCCTCAGCCTAGACCCGAGCCATGACCCTGCTTTTCTTTCTTTTTCTCCCATTTTTCCCTCTGCATCCAGCCGTCATCATCCTCACCTAATCACCCCACGAGCTCCACCCGATCACCAGCAACCTCGCCAACCACCTCTCTCTTCTCAAGAACCCCAATCGCTCCGACCAACTTCTTCTTCCGCTCCGCCGGAGAAGGACGCTAAAGCCACCACTTCCGGTCACCGTCGCGGCTTCCATACACCTCACTTCGCTCACAGTCACAACATGCTTTGGCTATCTAACCTTTGTAGGTGCTTCCATCGTCAATGGGCGAAGTTCTGAATGGAGCCCCTTCGAGCTTTTCTCCTCCGGCGATGCTGCACTGTCTGTCACCTCCGATCATCCTCGGAGAATTGCCGCATCATAAATTTCTTCGCCAGGTCCCCAGCTTGCTCCTCCAATCATCAGAGGACTTGGCGGAGCACGGAGGAGCAATCCGCGTGTCACCGGAGCCCCGCCTCCTCCGGTGGCTCACGGCTGAAGAGGGAGCTACAGGTACCATCCGATCATCAGGATCGGACGATCAAGATGATGCCACGTGGAGGCCCGAGCCTTCAGCCTAACCTACAGGCTCGGGTCAACCAAACCTCAACCCGAACCTCAACATGCCGACACGTGGCTTGAAGCTGCGGCTGTGACCCGAGCCTAGCCCTCACGTGCATCGCACGTGAGGTGCTGGTAAATTGCAAGAAAAGACCCGAAGTTTTGAGGAATTACATTTTGGTCCCCAGGCACGTGCCTCACGTGCGTGCCCTGGTATTTTACAGGGAAGCCCCACAACTTTTACAAAATTACAAAAATGCCCCTGTATGCAAATGGAAAAATTGCAGAAGGGCCAGGCAGTTATCTTTAATTGCATTTAGGTCCCTCCAGGGACCTAAATGCATTATTTATCCCTTTATTTTATTGCATTTTTTATAACAATTGTGCCCTTGCACTGTTTTTAGCATAACTTGAGCATCGTATGTCCAAATTGCATGATTTTAGTGTCGTTTTGATCCTTATTTTGTCCTCTACATCCTAGCATACTTAATTGTCTTATTTGACACTGTTTTAATTTAAGTGAAATTTTACGTGGAAAATAAGACCATGCTCTACTTGTCTTGCTTGATTTGATGACCGATTTTAATGATGTGTTCAAATTGGCTCTAATTTCATTCTATATTGCGTTGATCATATTTTAGGGTATAATTCTGACATTTTATTCATCATCCATATTCTTTTGCATTATTTGCCCATGCATCACTTTAACTTACATAAAAACATAATAAAAAAATGCATACCGCATAGCTCGCTTGCATTGCCTTATAAATTGCATATGGACCTGAACTTGAGATTAAATCACTCTGTGCTTCATGAATCAAAATTCAATAGCTAAATTAGGCAGCTGTGTCCCTGTGTTCGACCTTGGTACACTTACCAAGTATAAATATTCCACAGCATTCAAAGTCTGTGGTTTTTGCTGAACCAAATTCGCCTCCTGTACTACAGCATAATTCCACATTATTATAGAAGCGAATTTCACGTTCATCAACTATATATATACTCTGGTGGGATTATCATTTTCTATCAGACCTACCACTTTTTTGGAGTTATTTTCTTTTTGCATTTTTTTCAAGTGCATCTATACAACATATCTACAATGTGCAGCATATATACATAAGGAGTTTTTCCTCTTGAGCCAGTAGACTATCCCTCTTTTGAAGCATTATTGCAACCCACAACTCCTGTCATTAGACCTCATGGCAACCAGACCAAGTTGAGACGTACTTCCTTCTCTAAAAGAAGAAGAGATGTTCTGCCTAGAAGTACTACCCTCATATGCTACCCTAAGTCAAGGAAGACTGCCTCCTCCCCACCTCATCCGTAGAGAGCTCGGTGTAAAGTACGGGTCCAAGTCAAGCCATTGTCTATATGCGTCATGTGTGTGTTGTTAAGTGCTCTACTTAAGGCTTATTGAGATGACATGTGATCATAGCCTAGTGGACTCAAAGAATTAAGTCACCATGGACCTGAAAAGCCTTAACCCTAAGCCCTATAAGGTTCCTCTTAGAATTAGGTGGATTAAAATCTTAACCAAGCTCCATTTCCCAATTTAATTCCAAGCTAGTTTAAATGTCAACTATAATCCGGGAAAAACTATACATATATATATATACAAGAATGCTATATACACAATATTTACACAAATGCAAAATTTTTGAAAAATGTTTTGAAATCATGAATGTAAGCAGGAATGCAAGTTTTGCAAAATATTTACACAAATTTACACAAGGTTTTTGCAAACTGTAAGCAGGAATGCAAGTTTTGAAATCAAGAGATTTTCGGTTTTTCCCCCTATACTTAGGATCAAATAATCCTAAGTATAGCAGGCTGTACACAAAGGGAAAACCGAGTGAAGAATGTATAGGGTCTACCCCCCCATACTTAGGGTAAAATATCCCTAAGTATAGGAAGCAAAAACAGGGGTAGAATGAATCAAAAGAATACCCGAGAGTCCTACATCCCCCCGATACTTAGGGTAAAGTACACCCTAAGTATAGCATAATCAAAAAATGAGGAAAAGGATGTGGGACTAAAGAATGGAATGATATGGACATCTGGATCTATACAAGTCGGGAGAACAGTGATAATCAGGCGTGAGATGCAATAGATGTGAGTCAAGAGACCACATCTCACGCAAAGTGAATGGGGGCAACATCAATGACCTGCGGCTCATGATCTAGAAATGGCTTGAGCCGCTGGCCGCTCACTCGAAAGGTACTCTTAGAAGACAACTCAGATATGTCGATACTCCCATTGTCGTGTACCTTTCTCACTAGATACAGTCCCTTCCATTTGCTCTGTAGCTTCCCTGGAAATAGACGAAGCCTAGCATCAAACAACTATACTCTCTGTCCAGGCTCAAAATGCTTGTGGCTGATATGAGAATCATGCCACTCCTTCACTCTCTCCTTGTACTGTAGGCTATTTGAGAAGGCGGTATCACGAAGCTCCTCCAAGGCTGCTAACTCTGCCCTCCTCTGATCTCCTACACTATCTAGATCCAAAAGTATATCTGTGACAGCCCAAAGTGACCTATGTCTCAACTCAACAGGTAAATGGCACGGCTTGCCATAGACGAGGTGAAAGGGAGATGTGCCCAACGGTGTCTTGAAAGACATCCTATATGCCCACAAGACCGAGTCCAAAAGCTGTGACCAATCCTTTCGGTCAGGGCGGACGACTTTCTGCAATATAGTCTTGATCTTCGTGTTCGACACTTCGGCTAGACCATTCGTCTGAGGATGGTATGGAGTGGCAACTCGATGGTCTATGCCGAACTCGCTAGCAAGGGCCTTCACCTGGTCGTTGACGAAATGAGACCCCTCGTCAGATATCAACACTCGAGGTACCCCGAACCGTGAAATGATATGCTTCCTCAAAAATCTGCAAACAGTCCTAGCATCTGCGGTTCGGACGGGGATGGCCTCAACCCAATGACTAACATAATCGACGGCCAACAGAATGTACTCGAATCCCTGACTCTTAGGGAATGGACCCATGAAATCGATGCCCCATGCGTCAAAAACCTCACAAAAGTGAATGGGCTGCATTGGCATCATATCACGCTGTCCACAAGTGCCCATCCTCTGACAGTCAGTACACCACTTCACGAACTCATCAGAGTCCTTGAAGAGGGTAGGCCACCATAGGCCGGATTGGAGCACTTTCTATGCCGTTCTCCTCCCAGAGTGATGTCCTCCTGCCTCAAGCTTGTGGCAGTAAGTGAGGACGCCATGGTGCTCCTCCTGAGGAATGCACCTACGCCAGACGCTATCCCCTCCTTCATGGTAAAGGATGGATCCTCCCAGTGGTAGGACTTGGCCTTCGCGAGGAAGGTCTCAAGTCTCTGCCTGGGCCAATCTTGTGGAACTTTCTTAGCAACAAGAAAGTTCACAATATCGGCATATCACGAGAGAGAGACGATAGCAAGGATCGCCTCATCTGGGAAGGTCTCACATATAGGTTCAGTCTGCTCAGAATCCTCAAGATGCTCTAATCGGGAGAGATGATCCGCCACCACATTCTTGACTGCAGGCTTATCCTTAATCTCTATGTCAAACTCCTGGAGTAGAAGGATCCATCTGGTCAATCTGGCTTTGGCATCCTTCTTTGCCATGAGGTACCTGATGGCAGTATGATCAGTGTACAAGGTCACTCTAGATCCGATGATGTAAGATCTGAACTTATCTAGGGCAAAAACTACGGCTAGCATCTCCTTCTCAGTGACTGTGTAGTTCCGCTACACGGAATCCAATGTACGGATAGCGTAGTGAATGGTAAATGGGACTCCATCCCTCCTCTGTCCCAGCACGGCCCCCACGGAAAAATCAGAGGCATCCGTCATGATCTCGAATGGGAGAGACCAATCAGGCGGCTGGAGAATAGGAGCCTCAACAACACATCTCTTAGGAGTCTCGAACGACGAAAGACACTTGTCATCGACAAGGAACTCGGTGTCTTTCGTCAGCAGGTCAGTCAACGGCTAGGCAATCCTACTGAAATCCTGAATGAAGCATCGGGAGAAACTGACGTGCCCCAGAAAAGACCGTAACTGCCGCAAATTGGACGGCGGTGCGAGTTTTCTAATGACATCTATCTTGGCCGGATCAACCTCCATGCCCCTGTTGGAGATGATATGGCCAAGCACCGTCCCTTGAGTCACCATGAAGTGACTCTTCTCCCAAGACAACAAAAGGTGAACCTCAATGCATCACTGAAGGACTCAGTTTAGGCAGTCAAGACAGGAGTCGAATCCGTCGCCGTAAATCGAGAAATCATCCATGAAGACCTCCAAGCACTCCCCCACCATGTTCGAAAAAATAGACAGCATGCATCTCTGAAAAGTCGCAGGGGCATTGCATAGCCCGAATGGCACGCGTCTGAAGGTGTATGTGCCGAAGGGACAGGTAAAAGTAGTCTTGTCCTGGTCCTCGGGAGCGATGGCCACCTGGTTGTAGCCGGAGTACTGATGAATCTCCATTTCATCACCTTTATTCTATCATTTTGGCCTTAAAAACCCCAGCAAATGCATGTAAATAGCATCAATTTGTCTATAATAGCATTCATTATTTATTGTATTAAGTATACATAAAATAAGGTTTTTAATGCCAAAATTATAGAATAAAGAGAAGAAAAGAAAAAGGAATAAAATATTGCAAATATTTTATGACCTGAACCCCGAGACCAAGTCCAGAATGGAATTGGTCGACAAGGAATAAAGTAGGGGGAGATAAGTGCCAATAGTACAATAAATATCTCATTTATTTATTCATCCATTTATGCATTTTTGACACCTATTTTGTATATAATTATTCATTCATCAAATAAAGAAACTTTGTACATGAAAGTTGTAGATAATAATGTAAATAAAAATACAAAATTGAGTTTGTGTAAAAATAATACTCAGTGTACATTTTATAACCAGAATAAAAAGCCCAAATCTCAACTTCACAGACCCATATCTTGCAAATAAAAACTCAAAATCACCCAAACTCACTTTAATTGTATATAGCTTACCAAGAACTATTTTATAAAATTGGTTTCATAATTTTTGGAATCCATCTGTGGAAGTTAGGTTTTTGGCCCTTCTTGTACATAATACCTGATTAAAATATTCATTTTATTCAATATTTATTATTCTTACAAAATTATATTTTTAGAATTTTTTAGATAATGTATATAATTCATGTACATACTAAAATTAGAATAAAACCAAAAATATTTTGTGAAATAAAATAAGTCTATGTAACATATATAGGCAAAATACCTACGAGAAGGATATACATAAATAAAAGGGGAAAAGCATTCTTTAATTATTTCATTCTTTTATATTTTTATAATAATGCATATATTATATATAACTTATTAAAAATACAAATCCATGATAAAAACAAATAAAAGTCATTAAATAAATAAAATGTATATAATATATAGGTAAAATACCTATAAGTATACCTACATATACACAAACACATTTATTTAAAAATATAAATAAACTCATAAAAATAAATAAAAATATATTTATACTCACAAAAATAAGTTATAAATTTATAAAATAAGAATATAAAATAATAAAATAAAAATAAACAAAATAAAATAAATATAAATAAAAATACTTATAAATACAATATTTTAATAAAACCGTAATAAAATACTTCAAAAAATTAAATAAAAATCGTATTAAAATACTACATAAAATAATAAACATTTTTATTTTATATTCGAAAATAAATAAAATCATTTACTATTTTAAATAAATTTTTCTTTAATAAAACTGCTATTCTGTCTTGTAGCGGGCTGAGGTGGACCAATCAGGTCCCTCCGCGAGTTGACCCCAGTTAACTTGACCTCCAGCCTCCTGACTTGACGTGAACCATCTTTTCCCCCGATTTCTTGCCTTATTAGCTCGATCTATCGCTCCATCAACAACAATCACTTCACGAGATTTGCTCTCCCTTCATCCATGATCCCGCCGATCATTCAGATCCATTGTACATAGCCCCGATTCTTTAATAATCGCCGGTTACTGGGGGTCCTCAGGAATGTATATAAATAACTCATCCCTCCTCCTTGGCCGGATTTGGCCAATTTCATCCCCTTCTTTGAGCTTGAATCAGCTCCTGGTGGAGCCCTCGTGACAGGAGGCGCTTCCCAGCACCTCGATTCAGCCACGGCGGAGGGAAATTTTGTCGCGGTGGCGCTCCGGCAGCCATCCTGCTCCCTGGAGGCCCCCAGGTATAAAAGCTGCGCTTTTTATATTTCTAGGTAGTATTTACTTCCAGCATTTCATTTCTTCAATTAGTTTTAGGTTTCACTTATTAGTTTAGCGTAGTTTAATGGCTTCGTAGTTCGCCGGAGCTCCGCTCCGGCGAGCTATCCACCGTGTATCCGACTGTGCCCCGACTCGCTTCCACCCTCATTTCGTTCCCCTACGCCTTCTCCACCTTCCAGCCACCTTTCCCAACCGGATTCGCATCTGGATCCGCGAATCGATGCTCACCTCCTCCGCATCGCCGGAGCATCGCCACCCTCACCCATTTCCTATGCTAACAGCTTCACTTTTGGGCCGAGGAGCACCGCCTCGAGCCGAGCTTCGTTCCTGTGCAGGTTAGGTGCGCAATAAAGCACCAGGAGTCGAGTTACAAGCAGGCGGAGGTACCTGGAGCTCCGCTTCTTCTTCGAGCTCGTGGCGGCGTTCCAGGGCATCTCCGGCCGATCTACCACCTCCTGCAAATAGAAGACTCTGCCAGGAAGCTTTTGGGACATCTTGGAGCAGCAATGGTCGACGGAGACGTGAGACATCACCGGAGGAAGCTCGCCCAGGCGAGAATTCTTCCCCGTTCTTCCAGCCGTCGTCTCCACCGTCGGATGAAGAGCAGGTCCCAGTTTCAATCACAGCCGTTCGATGGAGCCATGTCCAGACCGTCAGATCTCCCATGAGATCTAATCCGCACCGCTCATCGGCGAAGCGTCATCGGCGCACGTGGAGGCGCCACGTGTATTAGTGACTCACATCAGCCGTCGGATGAAGCGCCCATTGGGGGTAATTTGCCAATTCCACCCCCGCACTTTTTGTATTTAATATTTACTTCTGTAAATAAATTAGCACGTTATAAAATAATTGTAAATTTTGCAGCAGGACCCCTGAGTTTCTTGAAATTGCGTTTAGGTCCTTACGCGCCTCACGTGCAGTCCCACGTGAGGCGCGTGAAAATTGCATGTAACCCCTGGCGGTTTTTGAATATTGTAAATTAATTCTAAAAATTTAAATAAATGTTTATTCCTGTTGTATTTTTGCACTGATGCCCCTAGAACTTATTTTATTTGCAAAAATGCCCCTGCTAGGCTTAATTATTTTTGTGTCTTTTATCCATTTATTAAAAATATCTAAGTGGCTTCTAAAAATTAACAAAAATTAGGGTAGATGTTTTATGCCTTGCTCTTCTACGCCACATTTTATTTTGCATTTTTTCGCATTTTGCCTAATTATTAAAAATGAAATAGAAGCCTATTTTGTACTGTTTAAATTGGAAAATACAAAAAAAATTAGAAAATGTTTTTGAAAAATTCCAAAAAAATTATATATGGTATAATTATATATACATTGAGTCCAAAAATTGAAAAAAACCTAAAAATATGAAAAAGAAAATTAAAGAAAATCAGAAAGCTTCAAAATCCAACAAAAAAATAGAAAAATCCTTAAAAAACCCCAAAAATATATTTTTCTCTTTTATAATTATCTCTATATTATTATTAATGTATTAAAATTAATTTGGGAATTTTTGGAGTTTCTTTTATATTTTTAAAACCCAAATTATATTCGGCTATTTATTTAGTCTTATGTTGTGGACATTTTTTGAAATTAAAAATACATAAAAATTAAAAATATTTCAGAAAAATAACAAAAAAATAGAAAAATATTAAAAAGCTAAAAAATTATATCTATGTATATATTTAGTATTTATGTATATATACATATTATATTATTCCTCTCTCTCTGTTCTTATATATACATCTCTTTATATATATATATATATATATATCTTATATATTTATATATTTATATCTATATAACTAAAAATATAATTAAAAAAATAAAATATAAAAACAAAAGAAAAATTATAAAAACAAAAATATAAAAAATTACAAAATCCAAAACCCACAAAAACAATAAAAGGACATGAACAATGGATTGAATAAATGATGCATCACATACATTCCCTTCGCCTCCCAGTGTTCGACCTCTACCTGTACTTACACCTATACACATTGGCATGTAGAGTTATAATAAATTTTAACTCCACATTTTTGGATATTCATTGCATATATTTATTGTGGGTTAATTGTTGATTGATCGAGGTCTTTTGTCGGTCGCCTTAGCGACTGCGTTCCCGCTTTGTGTGGAATGCAAGACCGATAGAGAATCCTTGTTCAACAAGTACCCATCCAGAAAATAGTTGTGGCTCTTCCCTACCAGTCTCTCAATTATCTGATCTATAATGGGCAGGCGTAAATTATCCTTCTTGGTGGCCTAGTTGAGTCGTCTGTAATCCATGCAGACCCGCTAAGAAGTGGGTACCTGGGTAGCGATCTCCTCTCCAGACTCGCTGACTACTGTAGTGATGCCCGTCTTCTTAGGCACCACATGCAACGGACTGACCCACTTGGAGTCGGAGATGGGGTAGATAAAATCGGCGCTCCACCATTTCGAGATCTCCTTCATGACAACCTATCTCAAATTCGGGTTCAGCCGCCACTGGAATTCATACGACGGCTTCGCCTCATCCTCGAGATAGATATGGTGGGAGCACAGGGCCGGACTTATCCCCTGGAGATCGGATACGCTCCATCCTATCGCCTTGCGGTTCTTTTCAAGAACCCCCATCAGACGGGATTCCTGCTCTCCAGTCAAATCGGCGGAGATAATGAGTGGGTACATCTCATGCTCACCCGCAAGGAACCTATACTTCAACGACGCAGGAAGTGGCTTCAGCTCTAGACAACTGGGTGCTGGTGGATCTGGCCTATGAAAACTCTGAGTTAACGCTGCCAAATCCGCAAGGGAGAACTGAAACTCTCGATCACACTCTGAATCTGGAGAAGGCTGCCCTGCTGGACTGTCTCTGCTCTGCTCGGCATCTACCTCCTCCCTAGCTGCAGGCTCAGTGGAAGTCAGATCTGGTATAAAATCCTCAAACTCTGCCCAGTCAAAATCTAACTCCGAGGGATATGTATCATCTATGGTGGCCTCAATACCACCGTCATCACAAAACAAATCTGTCTCGCGGTCTCAAATCGACTCTGCTGCCTCAAAGGTATCCTGGACCAGGAATGCGCTCTCCAAGCTCTCCTCTGTTGGTGTCTCTGCATCAGCACTATGAAGGTGAGAGGATGGCCTGTGCGACTGGATCTGCCTAAACTGCCTCATCATCTGTAATCACGAAGTCGCAGTCCTGGTGGATGTCTGGCCCTGCATCTATCATCTGCTCTGTATCGGAAGTAGTCTCTGAGCATGCTATATCTCTGGCTCTGATGTCCTCGACCGTCTCTATTTGTACACTCTCGCCCTCGACACGAAAGTATACCTTCACGCTATCATGGTCGGTCACTGCCTTGGTTGTGGCCAAGAACGGGCGACCTAAAATGATGGGGGTATCGGTCACTGACTCAGGGATCTCCATGTCCAACACTACGAAGTCCACGGGGAATTGCAGGCCCTGAATAGTGAAGACAACGTCCCTCAGCAACCCCTTCGGCCTTTTGACAGATCGATCGGCAAACTGAAGGACTATCCTTCTCTGTCGAAGAGTGCCCAACTCGAAGCGGTCGAGAAGGGCTGCCAGAAGTAGGTTGATCGATGAACCGCTGTCTAATAGAGTACGGTCGAACCTATGCTCTCTGATATGTCATCTGACATACAGGGCTCCTGAGTCTGACCTCTTGGCCGGCAGACGGTTCTGAATCACAAAACAAGTAGCTCTGGTCAGCACATGGATCTCGGACTTGTGGTTCCTCCTCTTCCTCCTAACTGTGGTCCTGTCTCTGAGTGAACACTGGAGTAGAGGGATGTGCTGCAAAGCCTCCTGAAGAGTCAGATGAATGTGAAAACGGTCTATCATCTGCTGGCTGAACTCTTCCTGCTGCCTCTTTTTGGGATTTTCGATTTTCTTCCCCTTTCCCAGGTGAAGAGCTCTAGGGAAGGGGATCACAGGGTCCTTCTCAGATGAAGGACTAGGAGAGGGTCTAGGCTGCTCGACGACAGGATACACACATACATCAAGCACAATAGGTGGACCAGAAGAAAACAAACCCTTTACTTTATTGCCAGAAATGTCCTGAGATACATGCACAGACGGAAAAACTACAGGACTCTCAGAAGTGAAAATGGTGGCATCAGCACCACCCTCGGCTGGTAAACGTGCAATCTCAGTACCGCGCTCTGGCTCGGCAACATCGATGGCGTCAGTACCACCTCCTCAGTCTGGTGAATCGACGACCTCAGTACTGTCGTTGGGATCATCATCCGCGGTGGCATCAGTACCACCGTCATCATCTCTAGCGACATCAGCACCACTCTCCTCCTTGCACGGTGCTCTGGAAGTGGCCTCGGGGTGTCGCTCAGACGAGGCGCCGCCTGCTGGCATTCTACCGCTCCTAAGTGTGACAAAGTCAGTATCAAACAGATACACAGACATATCACCAAAAGAAGCACTCGGAGTGGCATACTTAGTGAAATCTACCTGCTCAGACTTCCTCTTGAGGTGGTTCGGATTCGGCTCTATCTGGGCAGGGATGGCGGCCTTCCCTCTCACAATCTTCCGCATCTCCTGGCGGAACTCATCCATCTCCCATCTGAATGTAGCCTGCTGATCAGTAAGGAGGCAGGCTATGTCATCCAAGGCAGGGTTCTCATAGGGTGGCCCATGAGAACCTGACGGGTAGCCTCGCTGGTAGTGAGGCTGCTGCTGCTGGTGCTGTGGGTGAGAGGGGTAGGACTGAGGATGATACTGCTGCTGCTGCTGGTGAGGCTGATCACACCTCCAAGAATGTCCCTGCTGATAGGGACGAGGACCATATTGCTGTGACTATTGCTGCTGCTGCTGGTACACTGGGGGCTGCTGGTGCTGGTGATCTCTCTGATGGATGTACTGGCCACCCTGTCCAGACGGCTGCTGCTGGGAGCTGGAACCTCCGGCTGACCAACGGAATCCAGGATGGTCTTGTCGGATACCGAGCTGGGGTCGGTCGTACCAAATCCCGTTGACATCCATCAACGTCTCTGACTCATACGGGGGTGGCAGGAGTATTGCTAGAGGCTGATCTGGCTGGTAGACCACCATCTGTGTGTCCGAGGATGGTGGCGACTGGTAAGGAAGCTGCGGCTGCTGGTACAGCTCTGCCTGTACAAGGTGAACCTGTCTAGGCTGCTGGTGGCTGGAGCGCTGGGACGAGCTGCCGGTGCTACTCGGATCACCTCGTGCCTGAAGACGGGGCTGGGAAGCCGTCTGTGCCTCCTGGAGACACATGAGCTGTGTCTTCAGGTCACTCAGAGTCTGTGCCATCTGCTCCATCTGCGTGATGCCCTGGCACTGCTTCTTCTCAATGATCTCCATCCGATCCAGCTTCTCGCTGATGATACCCATGTCTGCGGCTGTGGACTCTACCTGTGCTGCTGCCGCTGACAAAGTGGATGGACTGACGTCAACCCGTGCTATCCTCTGGTACTGCACGGTCTGTGGCTGAGTGCGTCCCTGTGTGTAGAGGTGGGTTTGGGACATCACCGTGTAGTTCTCTGCCATCTCCTCGTAAATGGCCGAGACCTGGTCCTCATCCTTGGCAAAATAGGACCCGCCACAAGAAGCATTCACCAAGCCCTGAAGCTCTGGTGTTAGCCTACAGAAAAAACTCTGAACAAGGTTCGGCTTCGTAATCTCATGGTGCGTGCATCTGTCGGTTAGCTCACGGAACCTCTCCCATGCCTCATGGAACTGCTCGTTGGGGAGCATGGAGAAGTTGCTGATCAGGGCTCTAGCTGCGTTCGTCCGCTCAAGTGGATAGTACTTGTTCAAGTACTCGATGCGGAGCTGCTCCCAGGTGTAGACAAACTTCCCCAAGTGCTTCAGCCAGGTGGCTGCTCTGTCTGCTAATGAGTTGGGGAAGGCAATCATCCGTATGGTATCCTCGTCCACCTGTCTGTCATGGACGGTGCTGCAGATCATCAAGAATTCCTGAAGGTGGAGATGGGGCTCCTCTGTGTGAGCCCATGGAACCGAGGAAGGAGCTGCAAAGTGTTCGGGGGGAACTTGAAGTCCCCCATGATGGCTGGTAGAACAACCCAACGATGAGTCAACGTCGATCCGGGGTTGTGTAACTCCCGCATCGGTCTCGGCTGGTCCGATGCTGCCGCTGCTGCGGCTGCTGCTGCATCATCGGGTCTCCTCGGCCCATCTCCTAGCTCACGCTGGTTGCGGGCGGCTCTCAACTGCTCCATCTCACGCCTCATCTCTATCATGAATGCTTCCTGATCCCTCAACTGCTACTGAACTGTCTTGAGGGAGGCCATAAGGGTGGAGTTGATCGCACCCTGGTCCAAAATGAATGTCTGCTCAGGCTGGGGACCTCTGGTGTGATCATCACTACTGCCGGCCATGGTCTCTGCAAAAGCAAAGGACCCAAACTCAGGTGCCGATAAATCATCTGACGGTAGTCTCTCGTCTGGCACTGGTATCTCGGAATTGAAAGAAGGGGGGTCGAGGTGGAACAGGGTGGAGTCGAACTCGGGTTCGGAGAGCGGGTCTCAGCTCTCACGAACCAACCTAGATGAGCGGGTAGAAGTGCTGGGAAGCGGTGCAGCCAGAGGCTTCCTAAGAGACTTTCTGCCCATCATCTTGATCTGGCGAGTTGGGCGGATGGTATCTGGAAACAACAATGGTCAGAAAACAAACCCCTAATTCACCTACGCAACGCGAGCTAAAGACCGTAAAGGTTCGATCAATTATCTTGTCAGTTTTTATTAGGTGATCAAGTCAAGATAGAAGAGCGATTAACGTGACCTGTTGGGAATCCAATCCGCCAACCAGACTGTCCCGTATAAAAGGCCGGTAGTTTGATCGGGGCTCGGATATGGCTCTAGCCTAGTGTGCGGGACACTCTCTCGTGCAAGAAAACCAGACAAGGAGGGGGTTGCTCTCCCTAAGATAAGTTTTTCTGATGTAGTGTCTTTTAGGGTTAGATAGAGTTAACCAGTCCCAACTTATGGTTCAAATTTTTAGGTATTTTACAAATAAAAGCAAAAACTTAATAAACTTTTCGGTTCTCCTGGTTATTTAAGTCCAAAAATCGTGGGGAGAAGTCGAAAAAGCCGATGTGCGAGAAAATCAATGATGCATGCAGAGTAAGAGATGCGTACCTGACTCCAGCAGTTTACATGCAAGATGATCCACACAGAATTTAAAGACTGAAATAAAACTACCTAAATGATACAGGCGGAAATCCGAGCCCTAAGCAAGCAGTTCTACTCGACAGAACAGTGGCTAAGTGGTTAATCAAGAGGGATCAGTGTCTGATCTCGGATGCCGATCGGTGCCCACCACAAAGGGTCCTGCCAGCGCTGTATACGATCTCTAGCGGCGCGTGACCCCTCAGGTGACCAAATAGTCTTTTTATTCAGTTTTTATTTTAGTCTAATTAATCGAACTATAGGTACATGCAAAGTTATTAAGGTGTTGGGACCCTACTAATTACGTCATAGTCAAGCAAAAATCCTAAGACTAGGGGTTGAAATCCGCAAGAATCAGAAAGGCAGGAAATAAACGGTGAAGAAAACCGTGAAAACCGCGAAAAAGCCGAGGGGTCCCCCGAGCACACCGGTGCTCGACGAAACAGACCCCGAGAGTCTCAAAAGTCTAGCTGAGTGTCCTGTCCCTGTTTTATTACAACAATAGTTCCAATAATGCTGGAAATAAAACCTAAACTAATTCTACACTACGCCCGCACTCGGCTGCCTCCTCGCGCTCTCCTACGGCTCCGTGGAGAAGGGAGCTGCCTCCGATTGCTGCAGTTGCGTTGGCTCCTCGAAAGTAGCTGCCTCGGTCCACGGGTCCTCGCAAGAAAGCAACAAAGTGTCAAACCAGATAGAAATGAAGCAAATAAAATAAGAAAAAGAAAATAGGGTATATATGCAAAAATAGAAATAAAAATAAACAAGAAAAATAACCAGAAACAAAAAATAAAAGAAAATGAAAATAAAAGAAAAATAAAAAGCCGCGAAAAGCAACTAACGACGAAAAAGTCGCGGAAAGCCGCGAAAATCAAAATAAAACAAAAATCAAAGAAAATATACTACTAAGCCGTGCTCCCCGGCAACGGCGCCATTCTGATGACCCGAAAAATCGACCGAGACTCGGGTGACTAAAAATAGAGCTAGGGTCGTTGCGACCCGGATCTCGGTAATCATTCGGATCAACAAGAAAAAATAAAGGACAGACCACCAAACAGAGATACAAAATCAACGAAAAACAAATAGTGGCCCTGGCTATGAGATTAGCCTGGTGTAACACCCAAGGTCGGACTCAGGGAGCGCGGATTGGCCTTGCGGCCTACGAAGTAGTCTAAAAATAATGAAAATAGAAACAAATAATTTTTTGGTGGATTTTTACTATTTTTATATTTTTTGAATTTTTAATAATAAGGAAAATAAGAAAACAATGGAAACAAACAAGTTTCACCAATTATTTAATTACTTTAAAATTGTCCAAAAATGAAAACAAAAATATTTATGAATTTTTATACTGTTTTTGGTGAATTTTTGATAATTTTATGATTTTTATAGAATTTTCTAAAAATGAAAGAAGGCTAAAACAAAAGAACACTGTCTAGCCATGCTTCAAGGGCCAAAATAAAATATAAAGTGGACCTGTCAAAGCCTAGAGTATTTTTCTTGGAAAATAGAAAAACAATAAAAAATCAAAAAAAAGTTTTTTAATTTTTGGATTTTCTATGATTTTTTAGAATTTTTATGAGTTTTCAAGGTTTTTTAATTTTTAAGTCTTTTATAAATCTAAAAATAACAAAAAATGGATAGAAAATCAAATACACAAAAAACACACAATACCTATTTTTTTGCAATTTTTAAAAAAGGTTTTATTATTTTTTTATGATTTTTTAATCTGAACAGAGACAAAATTGGCTGTTTTTGAATTTTTTAAAATACTAAAAGTGCTAAAAAATGTACCCAAAAATGGGACAGTGGCAGGAGCCACATGTCCAATTTTCACGCAATTTGGATTAATTTCGATATTTTATTAAAATAAAAAACAAACAAACAGTGCACAGGGACTTGTTTGCAAAGAAAACTAAGTTCTAGGGCTGAAAAATAACACACTCATTTATGGGGGGGGGTCCTCGTGTAAAATTTCCAGGTCCCCACGTGCGCGGCACGTGGTCTGGGCACAAAGGGACCGATATGCAATAAAACTTAAGTCCCAGTGCTTATTAGCAACTGGTGCTAAAAGCCCAGGGGACAAGTTGCAATTTACCAAAATAATTCAACACATGTCGAAAAAAAGTGTTCATAGGGGTATAAGTGTAAATATCAGAAAAGATGTTTCATTTAATAACACATCAAAAATACAGCCCAGATAATGCAATATCCATAAAAACGACGTGACGAAGCACGCATCTCACATACACAAGGACTAAATTGCAAATATCAAAAAGGTACATGTCCTAAGTGCAATTTTTACAAAGATAACAAAACTATATCCTATATTTACAAGACTAAATAATAAAAATGAAAAGAGAGAGGGCCTAAGGGTAAATTACCCTTTATTATCCGAGGGCTGAGAGGAGGCCACGTGTCTGATCGGACGGTGGAAGTACGCTGCGCCTCAATGAAGGAACCTCGGCTCTGATCGGACGGTGGAGGGCTTGACACGTGGAGGATCAGATAGCTAAGGTAAGCTGTGGCTAACCCTTCATCGGGAAGGACGGTCCAGATTCAGCCTTAGATGATCGAACGGTGGTCTGCTGCTCCTGAAGTGGACGGCGTGGATCAAAACTGGAGCTCAAGGTTGAATGGACGGCTGAGGATGGTCCTCCAAGAACAGGTGGATGCCTCCTCAACTGTTGTTAAGGTGCGGAATAGATCCGCCAAGATGCTCCGCAGCTGACGAGCTCCTCCGATGACGCCGGGAGGCTCCGAGGAGCTCTAGTGACGAAGGCGGAGCTGGGCTCCTGTTCTTGAATGCGTCGACCCCCAGATGGGTCTCTGTTGACCTGAAAAGCAGCACAGCAAGCTCCTGGGTCGAGGGCAAAGTGCCTCGACCCGATTAGAGGCGAAAAGGGTGGCTGGCGCGTCGGGGCAACACCCTCCGGCGATGCGACGGCGAAGGAGGGTGGTCTCCCAGTTTCGGGGCGAACTGGGTTGGTTGGATGGGCGTAGAACGTGCGGAGGAGTGTGGCGGAGATGGTGGTCGAGTCGATCGATGAAATGGATGGACGGAGCGAGCGTAATTGATCGGAGACAATGAAGGATGGATTCGGGGCTAATCTGAAATTAACTAAATATGGGAAGAATCAAGGTTACCTGATGGAAGTGGTCGACTAGGAATGAGCTCCAGGAGCTCTGGTCTTCGCCTCGAGGGTCGTCGAGGGCCCGAGGCTCAGGCGCAGCTCTGGGCGGCGCACGGCGGCGAGACGCTACCGGATCAGTGACGGGACGCCTCTCAACCTCTCTGCAACACTCAAATCCAAAGTTGTCACTCAGAGGAATCGGGTGGAGGTCCTGGGTGGAAGGGGCGATGCCAAAGATGGCTGGAAAAGTGCGGCGGAGCTGGGGTTATATATAGCTAGGGGTCCGGCTAGATGAGGGTCGGGCGATCAGATCGGAGCTCGGATCCCAAAAACCCACCCCGGGCGTGGATCTTGGATGTATCAGGAAGGATTAGGACACGGGGTTTAAAGATTTGGTGGTCAGATCAAGTGGTGATAAATCTTAAAAATCAGGTCGGGGCAACAAGATCCGGCTCTGGTGGTCCTGGGGGGAGAGTTGACCTGGGGTCAACATCCCCCGTGGACCAATCAGAGCGCGCCATTTATTAAATATTTGGAAATTAAATAACAAATAGTAAATGGCCGAACTTTGATAAAGTTAAAACATGAAAAATGTTTCTTTATTTTTAAATTATTTTTTAGTGATTTTTATTCATTTTTTTGAAATAAAATTTAGGTATTTACAAAATAGTATTATTATATATAGGTATAAACAATATACATTTTTAATTTTTGATTTTTAATTATTTATTTTTGTACATTTTATTCCAATTTTATATTTTATTTATTTATATAATAAAATTTGGAATAAAAAGGTATTTTTATTTTATTTTTATTATTTATTTGGAAGGGTTAAATAACTACTTATATATACAAATGTACATGGTATATATACAAGGTTAGGTTTGCTTTTATTTTTATTTCTTTTTATTTTTATTTTTGTGATTTTTATTTTATTTATTTACATTACGGAATGTGGAATATGTACATATTTTATTGGATTTTTATTTATTTATTTATAGGGATAAATAAATAGATAAAGGGTTCTATGTACATGGCTTTTATACAGTGATGAAGGGATTTTTAATTTTATTTTTATTTTTCCATTTTTATTTTGACTTTGTATTTACAAATATATACACATAACTACAAACCCATTTTTATTTTGAATAAGAGGAAAATATTTTAATTTATTTATAGTTGTATGCACAATCACATGAGTTTCCCTATCTCCCTCTACTTGGTTCTTTTTGCGGTCAGGCCCATGTTGAGCCCTCCCTTGGGATTAGGTCGCTCAATATTTATTCTAAATATCTCCCTCTTTTTCTTTTATTTCTTTATTCTTTTATTTTTGCACAAAAAACATGTTAAAAATGCAAATTTACATAATGCATGCTTTTTTGATAATTATTGTCATTTACAAGAATATACATGTGTTTTGCATGGGTTTTTTAGCTAAAATAAAGGAATAAAGAGTGATGAATGGGTATTCGTCAATAAGCTTTGTTTTATTTGACTATATACACTCCGGTGGGTATTTCATTTTCTATCAGACCCACCACTTTTTTGGAGTTCTTTTCTTTTTGCACATTTTTTTGATGTGATATGTACAACATATCTACATGGTGCAGCATATATATAAGGAGTTTTTCCTCTTGAGCCAGTAGACTATCCCTCTTTTGAAGTATTATTGCAACCCACAACTCCTGTCTTTAAACCTCACTGCTACCAGACCAGGTTGAGATGCACTTCCTTCACTAAAAGAAGAAGAGAGGTTCTGCCTTGAAGTACTATCCTCATATGCTACCCCAAGTCAAAGAAGACTGCCTCCTCGCCACCTCATCCGTAGAGAGCAAGGTGTAAAGAGTTGGTGCAAGTAAAGCCATCGTCTGTGAGAGTCATGTGTGTGTTGTTAAGTGTTCTACTTAGGCTCATCAAGATGACATATTATCATAGCCTAGTGGACTCAAATAATTAAGTCTCCATGGACCTGAAAAGTCTCAACCCTAAGCCTTATAAGGTTCCTCTTAGAATTAGGTGGATTAATATCTTAACCAAGATCCATTTTTCAATTTAATTCTAGGCTAGTT
Source organism: Ottelia alismoides (assembly GCA_037367405.1). Lineage (NCBI taxonomy): Eukaryota > Viridiplantae > Streptophyta > Magnoliopsida > Alismatales > Hydrocharitaceae > Ottelia > Ottelia alismoides. The sequence continues at coordinate 57,028 of JAZKJV010010271.1, read as the reverse complement.
TAAATGTCAACTTTGATTCAGAAAAAAAAACTATACATATATTTACAAAAATACAATTTTTGAAATTTTTTTGAAAACATGCAAAATTTTAAAAATGTTTGAAAACATGGATGTATGCAAGAATGGAGAAGTTTCGTAAAATATTACACACATTTACACAAGGATTTTTGCAAACTTCTTGTTTTTAAAATATTTTACAAAAATTTTGTACTATATACATAATTTTGACATCAAAATATTTACAAAATCTTTACACAAAACATTTTTAAAAACATTTTAACAAAAATAATTTTGTAAATAGCTATGTATGTGCAATAAAGAATTTTATGTACAGGAAATTTTTTTAATTTTTATGGATTTTTAAGAAGCTTAGCCATTTTATTTATTAACACACTCACACAGAGTACGAGTTATGGCTAAAGTATATATATGGAATATATACGACACCCACTATACCTAGCTCGAACGATGTCCTCAGAGTGAATCAAGAGCGATGAAGAAGACATAACTCGTGCTTAGTATAGGGAAGTGAAAAGGAAAATTATACTACAACGACAAATGAAAGAATAGAATGGAAAAGAGTCTCAGGGTTTCCCCCTATACTTAGGATCAAGTAATCCTAAGTATAGCAGGCTGTACACAAAGGGAAATCCGAGTGGAAGAGTGTACAGGGTCTACCTCCCCTATACTTAGGGTAAAATATCCCTAAGTATAGGCAACAAATTAGAGATAGAAAAGAATCAAAAGAAAATCAAGAGTCTCACACCCCCTATACTTAGGGTAAAGTACACCCTAAGTATAGCATAATCAAAGGTGCAAATGGGGTGTTGGACTGAAGAATAGTGTGATATGGACATCTGGATCTATACAAAGCGGAAGACAGTGATAATCAGGCTTGAGATGCAATAGATGTGAGTCAAGAGACCACATCTCACGCCAAATGAATAGGGGTAACATCAACGACCATCGGCTCATGATCTAGATATGGTTTGAGCCACTGCCCGTTAACATGAAAGGTAGACTCAGCTGACAACTCGGATATATCGATGCTTTTGTTGTCGTGTACCTTTCGGACCAGATAGGATCCCTTCCATTTGCTATGTAACTTCCTTGGAAATAAACGAAGCCTGGCATTGAACAACCATACTCTCTGTCCTGGCTCAAACTGCTTGTGGCTGATATGAGAATCATGCCACTCCTTCACTCTCTCCTTATACTGTAGGCTGCTCGAAAAGGCTGCATCTCTAAGCTCCTCCAGGGCTACCAAATCTTCCCTTCTCTGGTCTCCTACACTCACTGGATCCAAAAGTATATCGGTGATTGCCCAAAGTGACCTATGTCTCAACTCAACAGATAAATGGCAGGGCTTGCAATAAACAAGGCGAAAGGGAGATGTACCCAAAGGAGTCTTGAAGGGCGTATGATATGTTGATGACACGCCAGGCGACTAAGGCAAAGGTATCTAGATGGTTGTTGCGACCTCGATCACTCGTCTATGTAATTCAAGAAAAATTGAACCACTAATATAGACAAAATCAATCAAAAATGCGAAAGCGGTCCTGCTATTATTTTAACCTGGTATAGCGACCAGGGTCGAACTCAAGGAGCACGGGTTGGCCTCTCGGCCTACGAAGTAGTCAAAAAGAAAAATGAAATAAAAGAGGCAAATATTTTTGGTGGTTTTTAATTATTTAATATTTTTTTTTGGATTTTTAATATGTTAAGAAAATAAAAACAAGTAAATAAACACACACTTCAACAATTTATTAAAAGCACTAAAAATCAACCAAAAATTCAAACAAAAATATTTTTATGTGTTTTATAATTTTTAGTGTTTTTGGTTAATTTTTGAGAATTTTCTGATGTTTATTTATTTTCTAAAAATCAAAAAGTAGCTAAAACAATAGGTACTGTCCAGCCGAGCTAAAAGGGCTTAGATAAAATATCTAAAGCTTCCAAATTAGCTGGGAGGTAATTTTCCTGTAAAGAGAATTAAACAAGGAAAATTTAGGCACCTATTTTATTATTTTTGGATTTTTGGTTTAATTATTATAATTTTTATAAGATTTTAGGTGTTTTTCACTTTTTAGGTGTTTTAGATAATGAAAAATAGCCAAAATTGGCTAGAAACTCAAGCTAAGCAAACCAAACAATAGAAAATTTTTGTGGAATTTTGAAATGAGTTTTAATATTATTTTGGGGTTTTTAAAGTTAGACAGTGAAGAAAATAGATGTTTTTGAATTTTTAAAAATATCAAATGAAAACAAAAATGTCCTCAAAAATCCTCGAAAAATTTACACTATGGCAGGAGCCATGTGTCCAATTTTCGTTGGATTTGGAGGTAATTTGCTATTTTATTCAAAAATAAAGAAAGTGCACAGTGCACAGGGACCAAAGTACAAATACCCGAAAGTCTGGGGGGTCTGGTGCAAATAACCCAACAAAACACGTGCCACGTGCGTGCATGGGGCACTCAGGGACCCAACTGCAATGAAAATAAGTCCCGAGGACTTATTGGTAACAGGTACCAAAAGCCCAAGGGCTTATCTGCAAAATACCCACGAATAGTCGCACATGCTCAAATAAACCACGCACAGGGGTATAAATGCAAATAAGTAAAAACTTTCATTCAACTAATAACAACCAGAACTACAAGGGCATGACATGAAAAACACCCAGAAAATCACGTGTTGAAGCACGTGTCACATCACATACAGGGGCATATCAGCAAATCAAAGCAAGTACCCGGGTCTCTATGCAAATAACCTTAAAACTAAACAACTAAACTCAATATTTACAAGACTAAATGCTAAATACAAGAAAAGACAGGGCCTAAGGGTAAATTACCCTTTATTAATGAAGCGGGTGGATGGAGGCCACATGGAGCATCTGACGGTGGCGAACGATGGCTCTCCAGATCTCTCCTCCTCAGATCCAACGATAACTGCTGCTCCTGCGATGGACGGCCCCGATGAAGTCTGGAGATGGAGGAGTGATCGAACGGAGGAGAAGGGTCCTCGAAGAACAGATGACCGGCGAGGTTCGTCGGCCCGGTGGTCTCGCTCCGAGGCTCCTCTGCTGCGCCTGAAGGTCGGAGAAGCTCCGCACTGGTGTCCTGCAGCTGGTGGTGGGCTCCGATGGTCCAGCCGAGCTCTGGTTAGCCCCGACGAGGACGGCGGAGGAAGTCTTCTGGTTCTAATGGCCCAACACCTCAGACGGGCTGGGAAGCTCCTGCAAAGTAGACCAAAAGACTCACGGGTCGAGGGCAAACTGCCTCGACCCAGTCAGGTGGGGTGACGGTGGTCTGTGGGTCGATATGGAGACATCCGGCGAAAGGGGTAGACGGAGGAGCTCGACTCCCAGCTCCTGTGCGAGCTGGGTTGGATGGGAGTGCGGAGAATGTGCGTGAGAAGAAGGCGGATGCGATGGTCGATTCCGATGGTCGAACGGAGTGATGGAATGGTCGGAATCAGCTAGAGACGGCGGCGGCACGAATTGGGCGTAATCGAAAATCAGAGAACAAGAAAGGTTTAAGTGTTTACCTGGGTGGACGAGGAGACTGGGGAGGAGCTAAGGAAGCTCCTGGTCTTCACCTCGAGGAGCGTCTCCCTCCGAGGCTCGGTGCTCCTGCTGGTGGCGGAGCAACGGCGGCGAAGCTCGCCGGATCGATGGTCTCTCTTCCTCTCCTCGCTTCGACAGCACCGGACGCGAGCTGTCACTCTCGCGCACTCACTGGAGCTCACAGGGGTGGATTCGAATGACCAAAGATGGAGCAATGAGGTGGCGGAGCAACGGCTAAATATGGGTGCGGGTCCGGCTAGACGAGGTCGGGTAGGGCGTGGAGGCGCGCGGATCCCGATGTGGATACCCCGGCAAGGGTGTCGGATGTGGCAGGAGTGAAACGGACCCGGGGTTTAGGTTGGATTCAATCGGGTTTAGGCGCTAGAAATTAGGGATGTCGGGTCGGGCGCCTAAATCCGCAGGAGGTGGTCCTGGGGGGGCGGGGGGTAGTTGACCGGGCGGTCAACAATCCCCAGGACCAATAGGGAACAACCACGTGGATATTATTTGGAAGTGAAATAACAGGTGGCAAATGACCGAATTTGTGAAAACTTAAAACATGAATTATTTTTATTTTATTTTTTTCTATTTTTTAGTGATTTTTAATAATTTTTTCGAAATAAAAATAAGGTATATACATAATATGTAATATATATGTATATGTACACTATATAGGTTTTAAATTTTTGATTTTTAATTATCATTTTTATGCAATTTTATTCCTATTTTATATTTTATTTTTTTTCATTATAAAAAAAGGAATAAAAGGATATTTTTATTTTATTTTAATTATTTATATACATAGGTGAAATAAATACCTATATACATTTATATACATGGTATATTTACAAGATATTTTTGTGTTTTTAATTTTGTTATTTTTATTTTGTTTTAGTTTTGATTGTTTTTATTTTATTTATTTACACTATGTAATATAGAATATTTACAAAAATTTTAGAAATTAATTTTATTTATTTATAAGGCTAAATAAATATAAAGGTGGTTCTATATACAATGTGATCATGTACAAGTTGTGTTTTTGTTTTCTTTTTAATTTTTAAGTTTTTTTTGTTTTGGTTTTATATTTATAAATATATACAAATATTTACAAGCCTACTTTTGTGAGGAAAATACTTTTATTTTATTTACATAAATATTTACACACATGAGCCCCTATCTCCCTCTACTTTGGCTTTTATGCGGTCGGGCCCATGCTGAGCCCTCCCTTGGGTTAGGTTGCTCAATATTTATTCTAAATATTTCCCTCTTTTTCTTTTTATTCTTTATTCCTTTATTTTTGCACAAAAACATGCTAATTATAGGTTTTTACACAATGCATGCTTTTGGTAATTATTTCTGTTTACACATATCTACATGCATTTGCAAAGGTTTTTGTAGCTAAAATATAACAATAATGAGTGACGAATGAGTATTCATCATATGCCCACAAGACCGAGTCCAAAAGCTTTGACCAATCCTTTCGGTCACGGCGGACAACCTTCTACAGAATAGTTTTGATCTCCCTGTTCGACACTTCAGCAAGACCATTGGTCTGAGGATGATATGATGTAGCTACTCGATGGTCTATGATAAACTCGTTCACAAGGGCCTTTACCTTGTCGTTGACAAAATGAGACTCCACGTAAGATATCAATACTTTAGGCACCCCGAACCGTGAAATGATATTCTTCCTAAAAAATCGGCATACAGTCCTAGCATCTGCGGTTCGGGCGGGGATGATCTCAACCCAACGACTCACAAAATCCACGGCCAACAGAATGTACTCGAATCCCTGACTCCTAGGGAATGGACCCATGAAATTGATTCCCCATGCGTCAAAAACCTCACATAAGTGATTGAGTTGCATCGACATCATATCACGCTGTCCACAAGTGCCCATCCTCTTACAATCAGTACACCTCTTCACGAATTCATTAGAAATCACAAACCCTGAAGACCATGAATCTTTTCTTGTCCCGTGAAAGTGAAGTCTAAGCTCTCCACCTCAGAAATGGCAACTTGACAACCCTCCCCCACAAGGTAACTCTATGACCTCAATCTGGCCACTCTCTCCTCGAGGAGTGGGGTATTCCCTTCTAAGTTCAAGTTCAACCGGCTCAAGAAGAGGAGGAAGAAGAGAATGGGTCAAGGCCAGTGTAGCCAAGTACCCTTGGGAGCTTGACCAGTGTAGCCAAGTCTCCCTGCTGCAAGCTACATCAGGTGGATCATGATACTCAAGCTTTGCTTATTGCACTCTATATACATACTCCGGTGGGATTATCATTTTCTCTCAGACCCACCACTTTTTTTGGAGTTATTTTCTTTTTGCACATTTTTTTTCGAGTGCATCTATACAACATATACATGTGCAGCATATATACAAGGAGTTTTTCTTCTTGAGCCAGTAGACTATCCCTCTTTTGAAGCTTTATTGCAACCCACAACTCCCGTCGTTAGACCTCATGGCAACCAGACCAAGTTAAGACGCACTTCCTTCACTAAAAGAAGAAGAGAGGTTCCGCCTAGAAGTACTACCCTCATATGCTACCCCAAGTCAAGGAAGACTGCCTCCTCACCACCTCATCCGTAGAGAGCTCGGTGCATAGTGCTGGTGTCCAAGTAAAGCCATTGTCTATATGAGTCATGTGTTGTTGTTAAGTGCTCTACTTAGGCTCATTGAGATGACATGTGATCATAGCCTAGTGGACTCAAAGAATTAAGTCACCATGGACCTGAAAAGCCTTAAACCTAAGCCCTATAAGGTTCCTCTTAGAAGTTAGGTGGATTAAGATCTTAATCAAGCTCCATTTCTCAATTTGATTCCAGGCTAGTTTAAATGTCAACTATCATCCAGAAAAACTATATACATATGTACAAAAGATGCTATTTACACAAATTTTTACAATCATGCAAAATTTTTGAAAAATGTTTTGAAATCATGAATGGATGATGCATGAAGTGCAAGTTTTGCAAAAAAGATATTTACACAAATTTACACAAGATTTTTGCAAACTTTTGATTTTCAAAACATTTTGGAAAAATTTTGTACTATATACATAATTTTGATAAGAAAATATTTACACAAATTTTACACAAAAGATTTTTAAAATCATTTTTACAAAAATACTTTGTACACTAGCTATTTATGTGCAAATAAAAGAAGTTTATGAGCATGAAAAATTTTTAATTTTTGTGATTTTTAGCCATTTTATTTATTAACACACTCACACAAAGTACGAGTTATGGCTAAAGTATATATGAAATATATGCACACCCCCTATACTTAGCTCGAACGATGTCCTCAGAGTCAAGAGCGATGAAGAAGACATAACTCGTGCTAGGTATAGGGAAGTGAAAAGAAAGGCTATATACAAAGACGAATAAATGAAATAGAAAAGTCAAGAGGGTCTCGGGTCTTCCCCCTATACTTAGGATTAAATAATCCTAAGTATAGCAGGCTGTATACTAAGGGGAAAACCGAGTGGAGAATGTACAGGGTCTACCCCCCCTATACTTAGGGTAAAATATCCCGAAGTATAGGCAGCAAAAACAGGGGTAGACAGAAACAAAAGAGATACCCGAAGGTCTCACATCCCCCCTATACTTAGGGTAAAGTGCACCCTAAGTATAGCATAATCACAAGATGAAGAAAGGGATGTGGGACTAAAGAATGTAGTGATATAAACATCTGGATCTATACACGGCGGAGGAACAGTGAAACTCAGGCGTGAGATGCATTAGATGTGAGTCAAAGACCACATCTCACGCAAAATGAATAGGGGCAAGATCAATGACCCGCGGCTCATGATCTAGAAATGGCTTGAGTCGCTGGCCGTTCACTCGAAAGGTACTCTCAGAAGACAACTCAGATATATCAATGCTACCGTTGTCGTGTACCTTTCTGACCAAGTAGGGTCCCTTCCATTTGCTCTGTAGCTTTCCTGGAAACAAACGAAGCCTCGCATCAAACAACCATACTCTCTGTCCAATCTCAAAATGCTTGTGGCTGATATGAGAATCATGCCACTCCTTCACTGTCTCCTTATACTGTAGGCTGTTTGAGAAAGCTATATCTCTAAGCTCCTCCAGGGCGGCCAACTCTGCCCTCCTCTGGTCTCCCATACCATCTGGATCCATAAGAATATCTGTAACTGCCCAAAGTGACTTGTGCCTCAGCTCAACAGGTAAGTGGCACGGCTTGCCATATACGAGGGGAAAAGGAGATGTGCCCAATGGAGTCTTGAAAGACGTCCTATATGCCCATAAGATCGAGTCCAAAAGCTGTGACCAATCCTTTCGGTCAGGGCGGACGACTTTCTGCAATATAGTCTTGATCTCCCTATTCGACACCTCGGCTAGACCATTCGTTTGTGGATGGTAAGGTGTAGCAACACGATGGTCTATACCGAACTCGCTAGCAAGGGCCTTCACCTGGTCGTTGACGAAATGAGACCCCCCATCAGAAATCAAAACTCGTGGAACCCCGAACCGCGTGATGATGTGCTTCCTCAAAAATCTGCAAACTCTCCTCGCATCAGCGGCTCGGGCGGGGATAGCCTCAACCCAACGACTAACATAATCCACGGCCAACAGAATGTACTCAAATCCCTGACTCTTAGGGAATGGACCCATGAAATCGATGCCCCATGCGTCAAAAACCTCACAGAAGTGAATGGGTTGCATCGGCATCATATCACGCTGTCCACAAGTGCCCATCCTCTGACAGTCAGTACACCTCTTCACGAACTCATCAGAGTCCTTGAAGAGGACAGGCCACCACAAGCCGGATTGGAGCACTTTCTGTGCCGTTCTCCTCCCAGAATGATGTCCTCCTGCCTCAAGCTTGTGGCAGTAAGTGAGGACGCTATGGTGTTCCTCCTGAGGAATACACCGACGCCAGACGCTATCCCCTCCTTCGTGGTAAAGGATGGGATCCTCCCAGTGGTAGGACTTGGCTTTCGCAAGGAAGGTCTCAAGCCTCTGCCTCGGCCAATCTTGTGGGACTTTCCCAGCAACGAGAAAGTTCACAATATCGGCATACCATGGGAGTGAGGCGATAACAAGGATCGCCTCATCTGGGAAGGTATCTCGAATGGGATCAATCTGCTCAGACTCCTCAGGCTGCTCTAAACGGGAGAGATGATCCACCACCACATTCTTGACTCCAGGCTTATCCTTAATCTCAATGTCGAACTCCTGGAGTAGAAGGATCCATATCGTAAGTCTGGCCTTAGCATCCTTCTTTGCCATGAGGTACCTGATGGCGGTGTGATCTGTGTACAAAGTCACTCTAGATCCAATGATATAAGATCGAAACTTATCTAGGGCGAACACTACGGCTAGCATCTCCTTCTCTGTGACCGTGTAATTCCGCTGGGCGGAATCCAATGTGCGGCTAGTGTAGTGGATAGCAAATGGAACTCCATCCCTCCTCTGTCCCAGCACTGCCCCTACGGCAAAATCGGAGGCATCCGTCATGATCTCGAATGGGAGAGACCAATCAGGCGGCTGGAGGACAGGAGCCTCAATCACACACTGCTGGAGAGTCGCAAAGGACGAAAGACACTTGTCATCAACAAGGAACTCGGTGTCTTTCGTCAAGAGGTCATTCAACGGCCGGGCAATCCTGCTGAAATCCTGAATAAATCTTCTATAAAATCCAACGTGCTCCAGGAATGACCGTAGCTGCCTCAAATTGGACGGTGGTGCGAGTTTTCTAACGACATCAACCTTGGCCGGATCAACCTCCATGCCCCTGTTGGAGATGATGTGGCCAAGCACCGTCCCTTGAGTCACCATGAAGTGACTCTTCTCCCAAGATAGAACCAAATGGTACTCAATACATCGCTGGAGTACTCGGTCTAGGCAGTCAAGACAGGAGTCGAATCCGTCACCGTAGACCGAGAAATCGTCCATGAAGATCTCCAAACACTCCCCTACCATGTCCGAAAAGATCAACAGCATGCACCTCTGAAAAGTCGCAGGGGCGTTGCATAGCCCAAATGGCATGCGTCGAAAGGCATATGTACCAAAGGGACAGGTAAAGGTGGTCTTCTCTTGATCCTCAGGAGCGATGGCCACCTGGTTGTAGCCCGAGTACCCATCCAGGAAGCAATAATGGCTCTTCCCTGCCAGTCTCTCAATGATCTGGTCAATAAAAGGCAGGGGGAAATGGTCCTTCTTGGTGGCCTGGTTGAGTCTCCTGTAGTCAACACAGACCCTTCAAGAGGTGGGTACTCGTGTAGCAATCTCCTCTCCTGACTCACTGATCACAGTCGTGATGCCCGTCTTCTTGGGCACCACATGCAAGGGGCTGACCCACTTGGAGTCGGAAATGGGATAAATGAAATCTGCACTCCACCATTTTGATATTTCCTTCATCACAACATCTCTCAGGTTGGGGTTCAGTCGCCGCTGGAACTCACGCGACGGCTTCGCCCCCTCCTCGAGATAAATATGGTGGGAGCACACTGATGGACTAATCCCATGGAGACCTGCTACGCTCCATCCGATTGCCTTGCGGTTCTTTTCAAGAACCTCCATCAAACAGGATTCTTGCTCTCCAGTCAGATCGGCGGAGATGATGACTGGGTACATCTCAGGTTCGCCCGCAAGGAACCGATACTTCAGCGAAGTAGGGAGCAGCTTCAGCTCTGGACAACTGGGTGCTGGCAAATCTGGCCTCGGAAGAAGGTGCGTGAATGCTGCTAAGTCTGCCAAATCTGCCTGGGAGAAAGAATACGAACTCTCGCAAACCGGATCTGGAGGAGGCTGCTCAACTGTGCTGTCTCTGATCTGCTCTGCTTCTACCTCCTCCTCATCCGTAGGCTCAGGTGGACTCAGGTCTGGCATCTGGTCATCATAATCTGCCCAATCAGACTCTGAATCCGAGGGATCTGCATCAAACAAGGTGGCATCAGCACCACCGTTACACAAGGTGGCCTCAGTACCACCATCACTAACAACCGTGTCGCGGTCGAGAACCGGCTCTACTGCCTCTGTAGTATCCTGGACCAGAGCTGTGCTCTCCAAGCTCTCCATGCTGTCATCTCTGCATCAGTGGTGTCTGGAAATGAGAGGATGGCCTGTGCTAAAGGGTCTGCCCATGCTGCCTCATCATCTGTGATCACAAAATCACAGTCCTGGTGGATGTCTAGCCCGGCATCTGTCAGCTGCTCTGTGTCTGTGCTGGTCTCTGAGCATGCTCTCTCTAGCTCTGTAGTCCTCGACCGTCTCTATTTGTATACTCTCGCCCTCGACGCGAAAGTATACCTTCCCGCTATCATGATCAGTCACCGCCTTGGCTGTGGCCAAGAACGGACGACCAAGGATGATGGGGGTATCGGCCACTGAATCTGGGATCTCCATGTCCAACACTACGAAGTCCACGAGGAATTGCAGGCCCTGAATAGTGACGATAACGTCTTGCAACAACCCCTTCGGCCTCTTGATAGATCGATCAGAAAACTGAAGGACTGTCCTGCTCTGTCGAAGAGTGCCGAACTCGAAGCGGTCGAGAAGGGCTGCCGGAAGGAGGTTGATCGACGATCCGCTATCCAATAGAGTCCGGTCGAACCTCTGCTCACTAATCTGGCATCTGACATACGGGGCCCCTGAATCTGGCCTCTTGGCCGGCAGACGGTTCTGGATCACAAAGCACGTGGCTTTCGTCGGCACATGTATCTCTGAATGATGGTTCCTCCTCCTTCTCCTGATTGTGGTCCTATCTCTCAAAGATCGCTGAAGAAGGGGGATGTGCTGCAAAGCCTCCTGAAGGGTCAGCTGTATGTGAAATCTGTCGATCATGCTCTGGCTGAACTCCTCAGCTCTCTCTTTTTTGGGTCTTTTTCTTTTTTTCTTCCCCTTTCCCATCTGAAGGGCTCTAGGGAAGGGGATCACAGGGTCCTTCTCAGATGAAGGACTAGGAAAAGGCCAAGATGGCTCGACGGCCGGATCCGCACATACATCAATCACCACAGTGGGACCAGAAGAAACTAAACCTTTTCCTTTATTCAAAATAGTGTTCTGAGATACATCCGCATAAGGAAAAACAACACCTCTATCTATATGAACACCGGTGGCCTCAGTACCACCATGGGCTGGCTCTGCTGCTGGACGTCTCGCGGCCTCAGTACCGCGAGCTGGCTCGGCTATTCCGGTGGCGTCAGCACCACCTCCTCGAACTGGTGCAGTACCACCATCATCATCATGAGCAGCCTCAGTACCGCTCTCCTCCTCCTCATCTGGCGCCCTGGGTGGATCCTCGAGTCGTCGCTCAGATGAGGCGCCGCCTGCTGGCGCTCTACCGCTCCTAAGTATAACAAAATCAGCATCAAATAGATCCGAAGACATATCATCAAATGGATCACTAGGAGTGGCATGCTCAATGGAAACTACCTGCTCAGATTTCCTCTTAAGGCTGTTCGGATTCGGCTCTATCTGTGCAGGGATGGCGGCCTTCCCTCTCATCAGGTCCCGCATCTCCTGGCGGAACTCGTCCATCTCCCGTCGAAAGGTAGCCTGCTGGTCCGTAAGGATGCGGGCTATGTCATCCAAGGCGGGGCTCTCATGGGAGCCCGACGGGTAGCCTCTCTGGTGCTGAGGCTGCGGGAACTGGTGCTGCTGGTGCTGAGAGGGGTAGGAGGTAGGGTGCTGTTGCTGGTGTGGCTGGTGAGCCTGCTGCTCACGTCTCCAAGACTGTCCCTGCTGCTGATAGGGACGAGGGACGAAGGACGACTGCTGGTGTGGCTGGTAGGCTAGGGGCTGCTGCTGCTGGTGATCCCTCTGCTGGCCATACTGCCCTCCCTGACCGGATGACTGCTGCTGGGGCTGGGTACCTCCACTCCCCCACCTGAATCCGGGATGGTCTCGTCGGATCCCAGGCTGGGGGCGGTCATACCAAATCCCGTTGACATCCATCAACGGCTCTGCATCGTATGGGGCTGGCGGGAGTACTGCCAGAGGCTGATCCGGCTGGTATACCACCATCTGCAAGTCTGGAGATGGTGGTGTCTGGTAGGTGGGCTGCTGCTGCTGGTACGGCTCCGCCTGTACAAGGTGAACCTGTCTAGGCTGCTGAAAAGAGCTGGAGCGCTGGGACGAGCTGCTGCTGCCGCCGGTATCGCCTCGCGACTGAAGACGAGGTTGGGAAGCCGTCTATGCCTCCTGGAGACACATGAGCTGGGTCTTCATGTCGCTCAGAGTCTGTGCCATCTGTTCCATCTGCGTGATGCCCTGGCACTGCTTCTTCTCGATCAGCTCCATCCGGTCCAACTTCTCGCTGATGATACCCATATCCGCAGCGGACGACTCTGCCTGTGCTGCTGCAACTGCGGATGAACTGGATGGACCGGCATCGACCCGTGCTATCCTCTGGTACTACATGGGTCCTGGCTGCTGCTGGGGTCTCCCCTGAGTGTACAACCGGGTCTGGGACATCACCATATAATTCTCGGCCATCTCCTCGTAGATGGCCCAGACCTGGTCGTGGTCCTTGGCGAAGTAGGACCCGCCGCAAGAAGCATTCACCAGGCCCTGGAGCTCTGGTGTCAACCCGCTGAAGAAGCTCTGCACAAGGTTCGGCTTCGAAATGTCGTGGTGCGGGCATCGGTCTGTGAGCTCTCGGAACCTCTCCCATGCCTCATGGAATTGCTCGTTGGGGAGCATGGAGAAGTTGCTGATCATGGCCCTCGCTGCATTCGTCCGCCCGAGTGGATAGTACTTGTTCAAGTACTCGGTGCGGAGCTGCTCCCAGGTGTAAACAAACTTCCCCAAATGCTTCAGCCAGGTGGCTGCTCTATCTGCTAGGGAGAAGGGGAAGGCGATCATCCTGATCGTGTCCTGGTCCACCTGACGGTCGTGGACAGTGCTGCATATCATCAAGAACTCCTGGAGGTGGAGATGGGGCTCCTCTGTCGTGAGTCCGTGGAAGCGGTGGAGTAGCTGCAAAGTGTTCGGGGGGAACTTGAAGTCCCCCACGATCGCTGGAAGTACTACCCAGTGGTGCATCAACGTCGATCCGGGGTTGTGTAACTCCCGCATCGGTCTCGGTGGTCCTCCGGCCACGACTGCGGCGGCTGCCGCTGCTGCGGCGGCTGCTGTTGCGTCCGCATCATCTGGGATCCTCGGTCCCTCTCTCCTCTGCTCTCGCTCTGCTCTCATCTGCTCCATCTCTCTCCTCATGTCGATCATGAATGCTCCCTGATCCCTCAGCTGCTGCTGGACGGTCTCTAACGAGGCGATCAGGGTGGAGTTGATCGCTCCCTGATCCAATACGAAGTGCTCAGGCTGACGGGAGCGATTCTCAGAACTGCCAGCCATAACGTCTGCAAAATCAAATGAGCCCAACTCAGGTGCTGTCAAATCTGCTAATCTCTCCTCGGGCTCATGTCGCTCTGGTCCGAAAGAAAGGGGGTCGAGGGGGAACAGGGCGGAGTCGTACTCGGGCTCGGAGAGCTGGTCTTGGCTCTCGCGGGCCAACCTAGATGATCGGATAGACGTGCCCGAGAGCGGTGTAGCCAGAGGTTGCCTAAGAGAGCGTCTACCCATCATCTTGATCTGGCGAGTAGTGCGGATGAGATCTGGAGAAACTATGATCAAAATGCAAACCCCCGGTTCACCAACGCAACGCGAGCTGAAGACCGTAAAAGCTCGGTCAAATTATCTTGTCAATTTTTTATTAGGTGAACACACAAGATATCAGAGCGCTTACGTGACCTGTTAGGATACCCGATACTACTCCAACCGACTAGCCCGCACGGAAGAGTCGGTAGTCAGCTGGAAATAGCACCGGAGGGCTCTACCTAGGGTGCGGGTCACTCTCTCACGCAATCAAACCAAACAAGGAGGGGGTTGCTCTCCCCAAGACAAATTTTTAAGGTGAGCGTCTTTTAGGGTCAATAGTTTTAGCTAGTCCCAATTTTATGATTTTTCTTTTTAATATTTTTCAAATAAAAACAAACGCTTAACGAATTTTTCGGTTCTCCTGATTATTTAGTCCAAAACAGGGGGAGAAGACGAAAAAGCCGATGCGCGATGAAATCAATGATGCATGCTGAGATAGAAATGCGTACCTTGCCTCCAGCACTCTACATGCAAGTGATCCGCGCAGAATTTAAAGACAGGAAATAAACTACCTAAATGATGCAGCGGGAAAAACCGAGTCCTAGATGAGCAAGTTCTACTCGCAGAACCGTCTAACTGGTCACCGTCCAACAGGCCAAAGGTCCGGTCTTGGTCTACCCCTCCTTTGCCCGACAAATCGGGGGTAGGAGAAAGCGCTTTGTGGGGTAGACTACGGCACGTAGGCCACGAAGGAAAATGAATCAGTTATTTTTATTAATTGATTATTAGTAGGTCCAATTAAGCGTACTATAGGAGCAGGCAGATAATTAAGTGTGGGGACCCTACTAATTACGGCACAAGCAAGAGAAAATCCTAAAGCTAGGGGCTCGATGAAAAACCGCGTAAACACCGGAAAAGGCAGTAAAAAGAAAAGAAAACAAAACCGCGTAAAAAGCCGCTAAAAACTCCTAAGGGTCCCCTGAGCACACCAGTGCTCGACGAAATAGACCCGCTAAGTCCAAGAGTCCTCAAGTCCAGTCTGAGAGTACCTGTATTATTACAATAATAATCAAAATAAAACCTAATCTAACCTCACCCACTCAACTCTCTCTCTCGCTCTCTCCTGCGGCTCCGTACAGAAGGGAGCCGCCTCCAAGTCCTGCGGTCGAAAGTCGCCTCCACGGTCCTCGGGCCCTCGCAAGAAACAGAGACAAGTGGTCAGACCGAAATAATCAAATAATAATAAGAAAAATAAATGAAAATGAAAGTGAGGGTATATATGCAAAAATACAAAATAAAACAAACATTCAAAATAAAACACAAAAAAAACAAAAGAAAAATAAAATAAAACAAAAATAAAACAAAAATAAAATATAGACAAAAGCCGCGAAAAAGTCGCGAGCTCTGAAAGAGCCGCGAAAAGCCGCGAAAACGAAAATGAAAATAAAAATAAAACTACTAAGCCGTGCTCCCCAGCAACGGCGCCATTCGGATGACACGCCAAGCGACTAAGGCAAAGGTATCTAGATGGTCGTTGCGACCTCGATCACTCGGCTATGTCAATCAAGAAAAATTGAACCACTAATATAGACAAAATCAATCAAAAATGCGAAAGCGGTCCTGCTATTATTTTAACCTGGTATAGCGACCAGGGTCGAACTCAAGGAGCACGGGTTGGCCTCTCGGCCTACGAAGTAGTCAAAAAGAAAAATGAAATAAAAGAGGCAAATATTTTTGGTGGTTTTTAATTATTTAATATTTTTTTTGGATTTTTAATATGTTAAGAAAATAAAAACAAGTAAATAAACACACACTTCAACAATTTATTAAAAGCACTAAAAATCAACCAAAAATTCAAACAAAAATATTTTTATGTGTTTTATAATTTTTAGTGTTTTTGATTAATTTTTGAGAATTTTCTGATGTTTATTTAATTTTCTAAAAATCAAAAAGTAGCTAAAATAGTAGGTACTGTCCAGCCGAGCTAAAAGGGCTTAGATAAAATATCTAAAGCCCCTAAATTAGCTGGGAGGTAATTTTCCTGTAAAGAGAATTAAACAAGGAAAATTTAGGCACCTATTTTATTATTTTTGGATTTTTGGTTTAATTATTAGAATTTTTATAAGATTTTAGGTGTTTTTCACTTTTTAGGTGTTTTAGATAATGAAAAATAGCCAAAATTGGCTAGAGAATCAAGCTAAGCAAACCAAACAGTAGACAATTTTTGTGGAATTTTTAAATGAGTTTCAATATTTTTTGGGGTTTTAAAAGTTAGACAGTGAAGAAAATAGATGTTTTTGAATTTTTAAAAATATCAAATGAAAACAAAAATGTCCTAAAAAATCCTCGAAAATTTTACACTATGGCAGGAGCCATGTGTCCAATTTTCGTTGGATTTGGAGGTAATTTGCTATTTTATTCAAAAATAAAGAAAGGGCACAGTGCACAGGGACCAAAGTGCAAATACCCAAAAGACTGGGGGGTCTGGTGCAAATAACCCAGCAAAACAAGCGCCACGCGCGTGACTGGGGCACTCAGGGACCAAACTGCAATGAAAATAAGTCCCGAGGACTTATTGGTAACAGGTACCAAAAGCCCAAGGGCTTATCTGCAAAATACCCACGAATAGTCGCACATGCTCAAATAAACAATGCACAGGGTATAAATGCAAATAAGTAAAAACTTTCATTCAACTAATAACAACTAGAACTACAAGGGCATGACATGCAAAACACCCAGAAAATCACGTGTCGAAACATGTGTCACATCACATACAGGGGCATATCAGCAAATCAAAGCAAGTACCCGGGTCTCTATGCAAATAACCCTAAAACTAAACAACTAAACTTAATATTTACAAGACTAAACGCTAAATACAAGAAAAGACAGGGCCTAAGGGTAAATTACCCTTTATTAATGAAGCGGGTGGATGGAGGCCACGTGGAGCATCTGACGGTGGCGAACGATGGCTCTCCAGATCTCTCCTCCTCAGATCCAACGATGACTGCTGCTCCTGCGATGGACGGCCCCGATGAAGTCTGGAGCTGGAGGAGTGATCGAACGGAGGAGAAGGGTCCTCGAAGAACAGATGACCGGCGAGGTTCGCCGGCCCGGTGATCTCGCTCCGAGGCTCCTCTACTGCGCCTGAAGGTCGGAGAAGCTCCGCACTGGTGTCCTGCAACTGGTGGTGGGCTCCGATGGTCCAACCGAGCTCTGGTGAGCCCCGGCGAGGACGGCGGAGGAAGTCTTCTGGTTCTAATGGCCCAACACCTCAGACGGGCTGGGAAGCTCCTGTAAAGTAGACCAAAAGACTCACGGGTCGAGGGCAAACTGCCTCGACCCAGTCAGGTGGGGTGACGGTGGTCTGTGGGTCGATATGGCGAGCTCCGGCGAAGGGGGTAGACGGAGGAGCTCGACTCCCAGCTCCTGTGCGAGATGGGTTGGATGGGAGTGCGGAGAATGTGCGTGAGAAGAAGGCGGATGCGATGGTCAATTCCGATGGTCGAACGGAGTGATGGAATGGTCGGAATCAACTAGAGACGGCGGCGGCACGAATTGGGCGTAATCGAAAATCAGAGAACAAGAAAGGTCTAAGTGTTTACCTGGGTGGACGAGGAGACTGGGGAGGAGCTAAGGAAGCTCCTGGTCTTCGCCTCGAGGAGCGTCTCCCTCCGAGGCTCGGTGCTCCTGCTGGTGGCGGAGCAACGGTGGCGGAGCAACGGTGGCGAATCTCGCCGGATCGATGGTCTCTCTTCCTCTCCTCGCTTCGACAGCACCGGACGCGAGCTGTCACTCTCGCGCACTCACTGGAGCTCACAGGGGTGGATTCGAATGATCAAAGATGGAGCAATGAGGTGGCGGAGCAACAGCTAAATATGGGTGCGGGTCCGGCTAGACGAGGTCGGGTAGGGCGTGGAGGCGCGCGGATCCCGATGTGGATACCCCGGCGAGGGTGTCGGATGTGGCAGGAGTGAAACGGACCCGGGGTTTAGGTGGGATTCAATCGGGTTTAGGCGCTAGAAATTAGGGAAGTCGGGTCGGGCACCTAAATCCGCAGGAGGTGGTCCTGGGGGGGGGGGGTAGTTGACCGGGCGATCAACAATCCCCAGGACCAATAGGGAACAACCACGTGGATATTATTTGCAAGTGAAATAACAGGTGGCAGATGACCGAATTTGTAAAAACTTAAAACATGTAATATTTTTATTTTATTTTTTTTCTATTTTTTAGTGATTTTTAATAATTTTTTCGAAATAAAAATAAGGTATATACATAATATGTAATATATAGGTATATGTACACTATATAGGATTTTTAATTTTTGATTTTTAATTATCATTTTTATGCAATTTTATTCCTATTTTATATTTTATTTATTTTCAATATAAAATAAGGAATAAAAGGATATTTTTATTTTATTTTAGTTATTTATATACATAGGTGAAATAAATACCTATATACATTTATATACATGGTATATTTACAAGATATTTTTGTGTTTTTAATTTTGTTATTTTTATTTTGTTTTAGTTTTGATTGTTTTTATTTTATTTATTTACACTATGTAATATAGAATATTTACAAAAATTTTAGAAATTAATTTTATTTATTTATAAGGATAAATAAATATAAAGGTGGTTCTATATACAATGTGATCATGTACTAGTTGTGTTTTTGTTTTCTTTTTAATTTTTAAGTTTTTTTTGTTTTGGTTTTATATTAATAAATATATACAAATATTTACAAGCCTACTTTTGTGAGGAAAATACTTTTATTTTATTTACATAAATATTTACACACATGAGCCCCTATCTCCCTTTACTTTGGCTTATATGCGGTCAGGCCCATGCTGAGCCCTCCCTTGGGTTAGGTTGCTCAATATTTATTCTAAATTTTTCCCTCTTTTTCTTTTTAATCTTTATTCTTTTATTTTTGCACAAAAACATGCTAATTATAGGTTTTTACACAATGCATGCTTTTGGTAATTATTTCTATTTACACATATCTACATGCATTTGCAAAGGTTTTTGTAGCTAAAATATAACAATAAAGAGTGACGAATGAGTATTCATCATATGCCCACAAGACCGAGTCCAAAAGCTTTGACCAATCCTTTCGGTCAGGGCGGACGACCTTCTACAGAATAGTCTTGATCTCCCTGTTCGACACTTCAGCAAGACCATTGGTCTGAGGATGATATGGTGTAGCTACTCGATGGTCTATGCTAAACTCGTTCGCAAGGGCCTTTACCTTGTCGTTGACAAAATGAGACTCCACGTAAGATATCAATACTTTAGTCACCCCGAACCGTGAAATGATATTCTTCCTAAAAAATCAGCATATAGTCCTAGCATCTGCGGTTCGGGCGGGGATGATCTCAACCCAACGACTCACATAATCCACGGCCAACAGAATGTACTCGAATCCCTGACTCTTAGGGAATGGACCCATGAAATTGATGCCCCATGCGTCAAAAACCTCACATAAGTGATTGAGTTGCATCGACATCATATCACGCTGTCCACAAGTGCCCATCCTCTTACAATCAGTACACCTCTTCACGAATTCATTAGAATCCTTGAAGAGGGTAGGCCACCATTGGCTGTATTGGAGCACTTTCTGTGCTTTTCTCCTCCCAGAGTGATGTCCTCCTGCTTTAAGCTTGTGGCAGTATGTGAGGATGCTATGGTGCTCCTCCTAAGGAATGCATCGACGCCAGACGCTATCCCCTCGAGATCCTCCCAATGGTAGAACTTGGCCTTCGCGAGGAAGGTCTCAAGTCGCTGCCTGGGACTACTTTGTGGAACTTTCTTGGCAACAAGATAGTTCACAATGTCGGCGTACCACAAGAGAGAGGTAATAGCAATGATCGCCTCATCTGGGAAGGTCTCAGAAATAGGCTCAATCTACTCAGAATCCTCAAGATGCTCTAATAGGGAGAGATGATCCGCCACCACATTCTTTACTCCAGGCTTGTCCTTAATCTCAATGTCAAACTCCTGGATTAGAAGGACTCATCTGGTCAATCCAGCTTTGGCATCCTTCCTTGCCATGAGGTACCTGATGGCAGTATGATCAGTAAAAATGGTCACCTTAGATCCAGTGATGTATGATCTGAACTTATTTAGGGCAAACACTACAGCTAGCATCTCCTTCTCATTGACGGTGTAGTTCCGCTGAGCGTCATCCAAAGTACGGCTAGCGTAGTGTATGGAAAATGGCACTCCATCCCTCCTCTGTCCTAGCACGGCCCCTACGGCAAAATTGGAGGCATCCGTCATGATCTCGAATGGAAGAGACCAATCAGGCGGCTGGAGGACAAGAGCCTCTACCACTATACTCTTGAGAGTCTCAAATGACGCTAAACACTTATCATCCACAATGAACTCGGTGTCTTTCATCAACAAATTAGTCAACGACCGGGCAATCCTGCTGAAATCATGAATGAAGCACCGGTAGAAACTGACGTGCCCCAGAAAAGACCATAACTATCGCAAGTTGGACGGTGGACTGAGTTTCTTAATGATATCCACCTTGGCAAGATCAACCTCCATTCCCCTGTTGGAGATGATATGGCTAAGCACCATCCCTTGAGTCACCATGAAGTGACTCTTCTCCCAAGAAAGCACAAGATGGACCTCAATGCATCGCTGAAGGACACTATCTAGGCAGTCAAGACAAGAATCAAACCCATCGCCATAGACTGAAAAGTTGTCCATGAAGACCTCCAAGCACTCACCCACCATGTTCGGAAAGATGGACAAGATGCACCTCTGGAATGTCGTTGGGGCATTACATAGACCAAAGGGCATCCATCTGAAAGCATATGTCCCAAAGGGATAGGTGAATTTAGTCTTGTCTTGGTCTTCGGGCACAATGGCCACCTGATTATATCCGGAGTACCCGTTCAGAAAGCAGTAATGACTCTTCCCAGCTAGCCTCTCTGTAATCTAATCAATAAAAGGCAGCGGGAAATGATCCTTCACGGTGGTCTGGTTCAATCGTCTGTACTCCACACATACCCTCCAAGAAGTGGGTACCCGGGTAGCGATCTCTTCTCCAGACTCACTAACAACTGTGGTGATGCCCGTCTTCTTGGGCACCACATGTAACAGACTGACCCACTTGGAGTCGGAGATGGGTTAGATAAAATCGGTGCTCCACCATTTCGAGATCTCCTACATGACAACCTCTTGAATGTTCAGGTTCAGCCGCCACTGGAACTCATGCGACGGCTTCGCGTCCTCTTTGAGATAGATATGGTGGGAGCACAGGGCCAGACTTATCCTCTGGAGATCGGCTACACTCCATCCTATCACCTTGCAGTTCTTTTCAAGAACCCCCATCAGATGAGATTCTTTCTCTCCAGTCAAATCCGCTTAGATAATGACCGGGTGCATCTTATGCTCGCCCGCAAGGAACCTATACTTCAGCGATGACAGCAAGGGCTTTAGCTCTGGACAGCTGGGTGCTGGCGGATCTGGCCTATGAAATGTCTGAGTGAATGCGACCAAATCTGCATGGGAGAATGAGAACTCTCATTGAAAATCTGAATCTGGTGAAGACTGCTTTGTTGATATGTCTCTACTCTGAATGGGATCAGCCTCCACCCAAGCTGCTGGCTCTGTGGACATCAGACAAGGAATCATATCATCAAACTCTGCCCAATCTATGTCCAACTTCGAGGGATCTGAATCGTAATCACAAAAATCAACTACTTCGCTATCGGGAATGCGATCTGCTGCCTGAAATATATCCTGTACCAGGAATGTGCTCTCCAAGCTCTCCTTTGCTGGAGTCTGTGCATCAGCGGGATCTGAAGGTGAGAGGATGGCTCGTGAAACTGGGTCTGCCAAACTGCCTCATCGTCTGTGATCACAAAATCACAATCCTAGTGGATGTCTCACTCTGCCTCTGTCATCTGCTCTGAATCTATAGGCGGTTCCGAGAAAGCTGAATCTCTGGCTCTAGTCTCCTCGATCGTCTCTATTTGTATACTCTTGCCCTTGACACAAAAGTATACCTTCCCACTGTCATGATCAGACACTGCCTTGGCGGTGGCCAAGAATGGCCGTTTTAAAATGACGGGAGTATCGGTCATGGACTCGGACTCAGGGATCTCCATGTCCAACACAACGAAGTCCACGGGGAATTTCTGGCCCTGAATCGTGACGACAATGTCCTTCAGCGACCACTTCATCCTCTTGATAGATCGATCAACAAATTGAAGGACCATCCTGCTCTATCGTAGAGGGCCAAACTCGATTCGGTCAAGTAAGGCTGCCAGAAGTAAGTTGATAGACAAACCCTGTCTAATAGAGTCTGATCGAACATCTGCTCATGAATATGGCATCTGACATAGGGAGCTCCTGCATCTGGCCTCTTGGCTGGCAGATGGTTCTGGATGGCGAAGCAAGTGGCGCGAGTGAGCACCTGGATCTCTGACTGGTGGTTCCTCCTCTTCCTGCGAATAGTAGTCCTGTCTATGCGATTCCTCTGGAAAAGGGGGATGTGCTCCAAGGCCTCCTGTAGAGTCAGCTGAATGTGAAATCTGTCCATCATCTGCTTGCTGAACTCTAACAGGTGTAATTTTTTTGGATTTTCTTTTTTATGCCCCTTAGCCAAGCGGAGTGCTTGGGGAAAGGGGACGGTTGGGCCCTTCTCAGATGAAGGGCTAGGATCGGGTCTATGCTGCTGTGGCAAACTAGAATCCATACATAAATCATCAATAACACAGATGGACTCGCAAATGACAAACCCTTTCCTTTACTCTCAAAATAGTCCTGAGATACATGAATAGCAGGAAATGCAACAGGAGAAGAACTGGTGGCCTCAGTACCACCTACAGCGTCTGGACTCGCGGCATCAGTACCGCACTCTTGCTTAGCAACTCTGGTGGCGTCAGCACCACCTCCTGCATCTGGTTAAGTGACGGCCTCGGTACCGTCATCTGGATCAACGTCCTTGGTGGCAACACCACCATCATCATCATGATCATGAGCGGCATCAGCACCGCTCTCCTCCTCGTCTGACGCTCCTGAAGCTTCATGGGGTCATCACTCAGACGAGGCACCACCGGCTGGCATCCTACTGCTCCTAAGTGTAACAAAGTCAGCATCAAAAGTGTATGCAGTAATATCACCAAGTAGATCACTAGGAGTGGTAACCTCTGTAAACTCTACCTGCTCAAACTTCCTCTTGAGGTTGTTCAGATTCAACTCAATCTGAGCAGGGATGGCGGCCTTCCCATTGATGATCTCTCTCATCTCCTATCGGAACTCATCCATCTCCCATCTGAAGGTAGCCTGATGCTCGAGATGAGGCGGGCTAAATCATCTAAGGAGGGGTTCTCATAGGTGGGGCCATGAGAACCTGATGGGTGACCTCTCTAGAAGTGAGGCTGCTACTAAGAGTGAGAGGGATACTGGGGCTGAGAGTGATACTGCAGAGGCTGTTGCTACTGCTGCCTCCAAGACTGTCCCTGCTGGTAGAGACGAGGACGATGCCGCTGGTAGTGCTATTTTGGATGTGGCTGATGCTGCTGGTGTGGTGGGAACTGGAGCTGCTGGTGCTGCTCTCACTACTGGTCGTACTGGCCACCCTGAACTGGAGGCTGCTGCTAGGAATTGGTACCTCTGATCAACCAACGGAATACGGGATGGTCTCGTCGGATCTTCGGGCTGAGGTCGGTCATACCATATCCCGTTGACTTCCATCAACGGCTCCTTCTCGTAAGTGGGTGGGGGGAGTACTACCAGGGGCTGGTCCGGCTGATACACCACCATCTGTCTATCCTGAGATGGTGGCGGCTGAACATACTACTGCTACACTACTGGAACGGCTCCGCCTGAACATGGTGAACTTGTCGGTACTAGGCGGAGGCTGGGTCAAGCTGCTGCTGTCGGTGTCTGCCCGTGACATGAGATGGGGCTGAGAAGCCGTCTGTGCCTCCTGGAGACACATGATCTGGGTCTTCAGGTCACTCAACGTCTGTACCATCTGATCAATCTGCGTTATGCCCTTGCACTGCTTCTTCTCAATCAACTCGATCCGGTCCAGCTTCTCGCTGATGATCCCTATGCTAGCGGCTGTCAACTCGGCCTGTGCTGCTGCCGCTGATGATGTAGAAGGACCGACATCGACCCGTGCTATCCTCTGATAGGACACAACCTGTGGTGTGGGCTTCCCTTGAGTATAGAGTCGGGTTTGGGATAGAACCGTGTAATTCTCGACCATCTCCTCATAGATGGCCCAAACCTGATCCTCATCCTTGGCAAAATACGAGCCCCTACATGATGCGTTCACTAACCACTGCAGCTCCGGTGTAATCCCGTAGAAAAAGTTCTTGACGAGATTGGGCTTGGATATGTCGTGATGGGGGCACCGATTTGTGAGCTCCCTGAAGCGATCCCATGCCTCATGAAACTGCTCATTGGGGAGCTTGAAGAGATTTCTAATCAGGGCCCTAGCTACATTGGTTTGGCCGAGTGGATAATACTTATTGAGATACTCGTTCCGGAGTTGTTCCCATGTTGTGATAAATCTCCCTTGGCGCTTCAGCCAGTTGGTTGCTCTGTCGATAAGGGAGAAAGGGAAGGCCATCATCCTAATGGTGTCCTCGTCCACGAGGCGATCGTGGACAGTACTGCATATCATCTCAAAATCGTGGAGATGAAGGTGTGGCTCCTCGGTGACGAGTCCATGAAAACGAGGCAGGAGCTGGATCGTCTAGGATGGGAGCTTGAAATCTCCCATAATAGCTGGAAACACTATCCATCTGCGGGTGAGAGTTGCACTAGGGTTGTGCCACTCCCTCATCAGGTGCGCGGCGGCTGCTGGCTAAGCTGGTTGTGTGGGCTCCTCTCCCTCAGGAATATCTCCTCCACCGAGTCTGCGTTTCTCTCTGTCTGCTCGCATCTGCTCAATCTCTCGGCAAATATCTACTATGAAAGCTTCCTGATCCCAGATCTGTCGCTGCATCATCTCAAGGGAGGCTAACAGGGTGTTGTTGATCGCACCCTAGTCCAGTACATAAGTATGCTCTCCTCTGGGACCATTAGTGCGCTCCTTGCTACTGGCCATGGTCTCTACAAAGGCAAAGGACCCAAACTCAGGTGCCAATAAATCAACTAGCTGATTCTGTCTCTAATCGGGAACCTCATTACTGGTAGAAGGGTGGTCGAGGGGGACCATGGTGGAATCAAACTCGGGTTCGAAGAGCGGGTCTCGGCTCTCGCGAACCAACCTAGATGAGCATTTCGGAGTGCTCAAAAGCGATGCAGCTAGAGGCTGCCTAAGGGACCTCCGACCCATTGTTGATCGCGAAAATCGAGAGGTCGTATCGGTTCACAAGGTGAACCGACAGTCGCTGAGTTGACCTCCGGCGAAATCCGCAATTCAAACAACAATTAACCCACGACAATCAAGTAAAGCAGTGAAAGTGTGTGGAGTTAAAATTTATTATAACTCTACAACAAGATATGTATAGGTGCAAGTATTGTAGAGGTCGAACACAGGGAGCAGACATGTAGAACGGGGAAAAATTGCTCAAAAAGTGTGAATGTGATCAAGTGTCTACTATGCTACTTTTTGTGGGTTTTTAATTTTATATTTTTTTATTTTGTTTTTAATTTTATAATTTTGTATTTTGATTTTTTTAATTTTCTGATTTTATATTTTCTTTTTATATTTTATATTTTTTTAATATATTTTTTTCCAATAATAGAATATACACAATATAAGAAATGAGAGGATAAAGGATTTATAAAAATGATAAAAAATGCTCAAAAATCAGAAAATAAATTGTTTTTGGTCTTTTATATTTTTCTACTATTTTTGTGATTTTTGGGAATTTTTCAGAATATTTTTGATATTTTTACAAGTGGAAATACAAGAAAATAATGAATTAGCTACTGACTGAAATTAAAATGAGGATGAAAAACATCAAATGGTGTCCAAAATTCCTCAAATTAATTTTCATTGAAAGATAATGAATCAGAGAAGATACAGAAACTAAAATTGCATTTTTAAGATTTTTGTAGTATTTTTAGGATTTTTTTTAATGTTTTTGGGGTTTTGCAATTTTTAGGAGTTTGGTTTTGTATTTTTTTAATGATTTTTGGTCTGGAGTTAAAACAAACTAAAGTAGACAAAATATATTTTTTTGGGATTTTTCTGGAGTGTTTTTATAATTTTTAGGGATTTTTTTGACGCAAACAGTGTTGAAAATGAGTATTTTTGATTTTTTATAAATATTAAAAAGACTCAAAATTCAAAATAAAAATATTGGCGTGAAAGAACAATGCATCAGGAGCTTAAATCTATTTTTTGAGTTTTTTTCGAATTTTCTAGATGCATGAAATAAATAGGGAAAGCATACAAAAAAATACAAGGTCTAACAAGGGTATGAATGTAAATAGAGCAAAGTTCAAGGTCCAATATGCAAATTCACCAAAAAGTTTTACTCTTAATAATAATATCCGATCAAGTGCAAAATAACCAAACCCGTGAGGGTCTGGTTGCAAAATCACCAAGTTTTGTCGGCCTACGTGGACTTGGACTGAAATGTAGATAAAGAAAATGCGGGGTCTTTTTTACAAATATTACAAAGCTATAACACAACAGATGAATGATTCAGTGCCGAATATTAAACACAAAAAGGTACCGGGTCAAAAGCACAAAATACCCAAACACTGGCGATCGAACGGCTGGCGGCGATTCTGGGATCAAAGCTTGATCCAACGGACTTGGACCTCCCTGGAAGAACAGGGAAGAACACGGCCGAAGACGAGCTTCGATCGGCGATCAGGCGGTGCCCCGACCTCCTTCTTCGTCGCAGAAGGCTACAAACGACACCTGGAAGGTTCCTTGGTCCACCGACGGAGCCAAAATGGCTCGGAGAGCGCTGATGCTCCGTGGCGACGTCCAAGAATACGTTGGGGTCCAGGTCCCTCGTATCCCTCAAAATCGACCCTCCAGAGGCGGTCTGCTGCCTCCCGCGACCTGCAAAAAGGTTAGGGAGGGCAAGGGCAAAATGCCGAGCACCTCCAGGTGGCAAAAAATGGTGGGGAACGGTGAAGGAGAAGCTCGCCGGAGTAAGCTCCGGTGAGGTGATGGCGAAGAGTGAGCGGACGAATCTCGTGCAAAATGGAAGGTGGGAATGTGATCCTACAACTACTGCGATCAAGAAAATACAATAAAAAAACTAAAGAAAATGCAAACCTCAAAGGTGTAGACCTGAGATAAAACCTCAACGGTCGGTTGGTCGGAGATGGGTGGAAGCTCTGCTCAAGACCTCGCCGTGCTCCCCTGGGGTGCTGGAGAGGTTGCTGTCACCAAGCTCAATCCGGAGCTTGCCTAAGGAAGCCAGAATAAGGTCAAGAGGAGTTCAAGTTCTAAATGGAAAAGTTGGTGGTTTTTCAAGAAGATGGTCAACGGGGCACAAAGAACGGTGCTTCTGGAGCATAACAGTGTTGCACTCCCTGAAAACATCCATGGGCGTGTATCCTCAATATATGGTGAACAAAAGTCAAGAAGGAAGCAATGCCAAATGGTGAAAGACGCGCTCTCCAAAATTCGGAGAAAACGCCAAAAAAATGCAGTCTGACAACTTTCAGAATGTTGGGCAGAGAGATGGTCAAGACGGCATGAAGATCGAGGTTTATCGAGCGAATCTTCGATCCAAAGACCAATGCAAGTACTGGGCGTGTATGGTGGTTATATGGGGAGAAAAAGTGAAGAAGGGCCCGATGTCAAAATGTGAACGATGCGAGCTCTAAAATTCCGAGAAATCGGGACAAAACGCGTTCTAACAGGCTGCAGGAGCAAGAACCAGGGAGTTGACCAGTGGTCAACTTCCACCTGGTTGGTCCACGTGGACCAACCAGGAAAATCCCTGGAAAAAACACTTGTAAAATCAATTAAAAAAAGCAAATCAATTTATTAAATTAGGGTTACAAAATAAGAAATGTTTATTAATTTATAAATTATTTTATTATGATTTTTATTTATTTTTATGAGGCTAATAATTACAAGTTGGCATTTATACCATTTATAGGTATCTATATCTATATATTTTAATCTTTTATTTTTATTTTGGTGTTTTTAATTTCTTTAATTGTTTATTATTTTATAAAATTATAAAATACTTTTTACACATAAATATATTTTTATTTTATTTTATTGATGTGTTTTGTATATTTAATAAAATATAAGTATGTATCATATAGGTATATTTATAGGTATAATACCTATGTATTTTATATACAAGTATTTTATTTTGCATTTCTTTTGTATTTTTATTCTGATTTTAATATACAAATATATTATAAGTAATATTTACAAAATTATAAAAATACAAAAAATACAAAAAATAATGAATAAATAATAAATTGAATATTTTAATATGTAAAGTATACAATGAGGGTCCAAAACTCAACTTTCAAACCGTAGCTCTGCCAAATGCGAAACCACCACCATTAAATAGCTTATTTTGAATTATATACAATAAAAGGTGAGTTTGATGCATTTGGAGTTTTCATTTGTGAGATACGGGTCTGGGAAGTTGGGATTCTGAATTTTTATTCAGACCATAACTTTTTATCTGTGTATTATTTTTGAGTGAAATCAATTTTATATTTTTCTTTATTTAATTATCTACAACTTTCATGTAAAAGTTTCTTTATTTGAGGTATAACAAGTGGAACAAAAATAGGTCCCAAAATGAATAAAGAATGAATAAAAAGAATAGGTATTTGTATTGTATTTTGGCCGTTATCTCCCCCTACTTTATTCCTTGTCGACCTATTCATCAAGATGCCTAGGTCTTGGGGTTTTGGGTCATAAAATATTTACAATATTTTATTCTTTTTCTTTTCTTTTCTTTATTCTATAATTTTGGCTTTAAAAACCGCATTTTATACAATATTTACACAATGATGCATGAATGCTAAAATGCCTAAATTAAGCCTATTTACACGTATTTACTAGGGTTTTAAGGCCAAAATGATAGAATAAAGATGATGAAACGTAGATTCATCACCCATCATCTTGATCTGGTGAGTAAGGTGGATGAGAACTGAATAACAAACAGGATCGGTCAAGCAAAACCCTTGATTCACCTACGCACATAGAGTTGATGACCGTGAAGTTCAGTCTTTTATCTTGTCAATTTTATTAGGTGATCAAACATTGACCTATTGGGAATCCAACGCCCCCAGGAGATTGTCCCGATCCCAAGCTAGATCTTTCCCAGCCAGTACAAGTCGCGGACCGTTTACTAGCTACCCGATCGACTCACTCTGTTAAGGATATCGCGACCCGCTTTACCGAAGACCGGAGCAATCCTCACTGGAGAACGACTAACTCAGAATCAGTAGTCTGAAGAAGGGTCGGATGTGGCTCTAGCCTAGGGTGCGGGTCACTCTCTCGCTCAGCCAAACCATACAATGACGGGATTGCTCTCCCAAGACAAGTTATTAAGTCAGTGTCTTTTGAGATCAAGTTTGATTAAACAATCCCAATTCTATGGTTTTTGTTTTTAGGTCTTTTTTCAAATCAAACAATGCCTAACGAATTTTTTTGTTCTCTTGATTATTTATAAGTCCAAAAATAGGGGGAGAAGATGAAAAAGCTGATGCACGACTAAACACTATGATGCATGCTGAGTAAGAAACGCGTACCTTGCCTCTAGCACTCTACATGCAAAATGATCCACACATAAATTTAAATGGCAGAAATAAAATTAGTTTAAATGATGCAATGCAGAAATCGGCCTTAAGCAGATAGTTTCTACACGTGAAGCACAATAGCTAATGGGTCAACGAGAGGGATTACGGTCCAGTTTCTGATGCCGATCGGTGTCTGCCACAACGGATCCTACCAGCTCTGTATACGGCCTCTAGTGGCACATGACCCCTCAAGTGATTAGATTAGTTTTTACTAGTGATTTAATTAATAAGGTCCAATTACGATCTATAGGTGTAGAAATGTAATTAAGGGTGGGCATTAATAATTACGTCACAAGGCAATGGAAAATCCTAAGATAAGGCTAAAATCCTTGGGAATCAAATAAAAATAAAAGCAACAAAAGCAAAACCAGCGAAAATCATGGTGAGTTCCCCCGAGCACATCGGTGTTCGGTGAAACAGACCCCGAAAATCACCAAGTCTGATAAAGTCTCTTAGTCCTGTATTACTACAATAATAATATCTGTAGAGAAAGAAACTAAGCTATACCTAAGCTAAACTCTCCCTGCACTCCTGCTCTCCTCTCTCGCGCTCTCCTACAGCTCTATGCAGAAAAAAGCCGCCTCCGAGTTTCGCAGGTGCGTCGGTTTCCCGAAGAAATCCGCCCTCGATCATCGGGCCCTCGCAAGAAAATAAAATAGAAATGTGTCAGTACACGATTATTTTAATAATGCAAAATAAAATAAAATGAAAAATAAAAACAAAAATAAAGAAAAGAAATAAAAACACAAATAAAAACAAATAAAAATAACAATAAAAATAAAAATAAAACAAATAAAAGAAAATAAAAAAGAAAAGCCGAAAAAGAAAGAAAAATCGCGAAAAAAAGCCGACTACTAAGCCGTGCTCCCCGGCAACGGCGCCATACTAATGAGCGACCCGAGCGACTACGGTAAAAAGGTATCAATGGTCGTTGCATCCTCAACCTCTCGGATCGGACTCAATCAAGAAAACAAAGACCACCTAAAGCAAAAATCAACAAATCAGGCAAATGTAGCGGTCTCGCTATTTATTTTACCTAGTATAACTACCAGGGTCGAACACAAGGAGCACGATATGGTAAACCAATGAAGTAGTCGGGAATCCTAAAATAAAAAGAAATAAACTATTTTTGGTGGTTTTTATATTTTCCAATTTTTTTTGTGATTTTTAAAATTAAGAAAATGAATAAAAGAACTCAAAAAAAGAACAATCAATCAATTATTTAAGGCATAAAAATGATCAGAAAATTAAAATAAAAATATTTTTGGTTTTTATGAATAGTCAAGTGTTTTTGGTATTTTTCTAGGATTTTTCTAATTTTTAGTTAATTTTATAAAAATGAAACACGGATAAAAATAAGAAATAGTGTGCAACAAGAATCTAAAGGTACTTTAAAAATATCTAAAGTGCCTGTAAAATTCCAGCATTAATTTAATTGTAAACTAAAAATAAAACTCTAACTACAGCAAAAGAAATTGCATTTTTTTTATTTTTTTCTGAAATTTTGATGATTTTCCAAGTTTTTTTTTATGTTTTTCAATTTTTAGGGTATTTATAAATTCAAATGCAACAAAAATTGGACTGAATTAAAAACACAACAAAGCAAGCAAACACTGATTTTTTTGGATTTTTTAGAGTTCTTATATTTTAAATTGAATTTAAAAACTGGACAGAAGTAAATTTTGAGGTTTTTCAATTTTTAAAAATAGAAAATAAAAACAAAATGAACCCAAAAATTTATAGAAATTCCTACAACATGGTAGGAGCCATGTGATCAAAATTTCACGATTTTTGGATGAGAATTGCTATTTATTTTAACCAATCATAGACGCACAACACACAGGGACCTATGTGCAATCTTGAGAAAATGTCCAGCCAAACAATAACACACAGAAAGAGTACATGGCTAGATATGCAAAAAGTCCAGATCTGCACGAGTGCGACACGTGAAGCAGGCAAACAGGGGTATAAGTGCAAATATGAAAAATAAAACTTCAATTGATAATAACAATATAATCTAGGATTTGAAATGCAAATAACCCAAAGTCACGTGGGGTACCACGTGCTCCACATACAAAAGGATTAGAATGCAAATTCTGAAAATATAAGGTCCTAAGTGCAAAATGTCCAAACTAAAAATAACTGCTAAAAATATTTACATGACTAAACAATAAAGGCAAAAAATGCGAAGGGCCTATGTGCAAATACCCTTATTAGTGGATGATCCAATAGTCGACAGCTCTCCACTCAAGATCTGACGGCTGGGCTCTGCGAATAACGATTCGACGATGGACGACTGGAAATCGATCCTCAGATGGATCGGATGGTCGAGATCTCCCCAAAGACGAACGGTCACGATCAGAACAGGCGTGGGGGCTCGATCCAACGACGAAGGCACCTCCTGGAAGAACAATGAAGAACTCGCCACCGACGAACTTCGCTCGATCGATACAAGCTACTGGGGCGTCCTCCGGAGCTGCTAGGATAGGCGAAATGTTGCTGGCCACGGTACACAGCTGGTGCGAGGCTTCGATGAGGCCGGGAGCGTCTGAAATGGTCCGGCGACGTTGAGGACCTTGAGCTACTATGCGTAGATGTTCGGACCCCCAAATGAGGTCCTTTGGGCTCTAGACCTGCACAAAATGATTATTGGGTCGAGGGAAAAGTGCCTCAACCCGTTAGTGCATGCGATGAGGTGAAGGTGAGGCAGGGCATAGCCCTCCGGTGAGGCGACAACGGAGGAAGGCTTAAGTCATGTTCCTAGGCGAATAAGGGGGAACGGAGGGGCGTAGAAGATTGGTAGAGGACTGATGGAGGTGATGCGATCGTCGGTATAGTAAATGGATGGTCTGATCACGAAGGATAACCCATAGAATGATGGTTGATCGAAGATCGAAAAAGCCGAAACTAAAGAAAACTAATGGTTATCGAAGCTACCTGGTGAAGGAGGTGGTCTAGGCTGAAGGTCGTGGACCTTCGGGGGTCGTTGCCTCGATGGATTGATGCGTCCAGACGCTGTAGCCCACCTTGCAGCGGAGCACGACGATGAAGCTTGCCGGACCTAGGGCTAGACACCTCGAAACCTCAATACAACGCTCTCGCTCACTTGTTGTCACTCAAGGAAGAAGACGGAGCTCCCAGGAAACGAGGGTAATGGCCGAAGATGCGAAAAAAGTTACGGCTCAAGGAGGCTATATACTCAGCGAGGTCCGATAGGATTGGAGCATGTGTACGCAATCCAAGGAGCGGATCCCTAACGATATTGTCGGACGTGGATCACGGGTAATTCCTGGATAATCAGAGCGCAAAATGAAATGAAATGGCGATCAGATTGGCTCATGAAAATTTGGAGAAAATCGGGCGAAAACCAGATCCACAGAGGAAGTGGTCCAGGGGGCAGTTGACTGGGGTCAACATTCCACCCTGGACCAATCAGAAAATAGGGAATAGAAAAGATTTGTAAAAAAAATAAAAAATAGAAAATGATTTTATTCTAAAATATTTTCAAAAGGAAAAATGTTTATTATTTTTCAAACTATTTTTAATGATTTTTATTTATTTGTATGAAAAATAAATTATGATATAATATAATATAATATAATATATACATGTATAAAATACCTAGGTATTTTATATTATTATTTTTATTTTCTTATTTTTGTATAAATACTCTAATTTTATATTTTATTATTTACAACATAAAATTTAGAGTATAAAAAATTTTTTATTTTATTTTTATTGGTTATTTACATGTGTACAATAAATAGATGATGATGAATATATACATGTGATATGTACAAGTTGAGGGAGAGAAATTATTTTATTTTTATTTTATTTTTCTTATTTTTGTCTTATTTTTAGAAATATATACAAGGTGAAGTAAACACATTTTTATTTTTATTTTTATGAAAATAAAATATGTATATATATAAGGAATATACACAAGGTAGAGTGGCCCTATCTCTCTCTACTTATTTTATTTGGCGATCAGGCCCATATCGGGCCCTCTCTTGGGTTTAGGTCACTCAATATTTATTCTAAATATTTCCTTCTTTTTCTTTCATTCTTAATTCTTTTATTTTTGCACAAATACATGCTAATTATTAATATTTAACAAATGCATGCTTATTGGTAACTTGTTGTATTTACAGCTATCAACATGGTATTTTGCCAAGATTTTTAGGTAAAATAAAAGAATAAAGAGTGATGAACGAGTATTCATTAGCTACTCCCGCCTCATTTTCGTAATTTTTAATTTTTTTTGTAGAATATCCACATGTATATTCATCTATATATCCTCTAATATGTCATTCAAATTTCATCAAAAATAGAGACTCATATGCCATCCATCTAGAACATGTAATTTTAACGGTCTAAACATTGTTGTAATCAACATGTTCTAGACGGAGAGTATAGGAGTCCCCATTTCTGACATTTTTTTAATTTTTTTTTCAAAAATAAAACCTTGTATTTCCATCTATATATCCCTCCGACATGCCATTCTGATTTCATCATAAACAAAGACTTATATACCCTTAATCGAGAACAGGTCGATTGTGCTATTCTAAGATCGTTAAAATTACATGTTCTAGATGGAGGGCATATGAGTTTTTATTTTTGACGAAATTGGAATGAAATATTAGAGGGACATATTAATTAAAATAAAATGTCTTTATTTTGAAAAAAATAAAAAATTACCAGAAAATGAGACGAGGGAAACTCTATATTTCCATAAAATGGGTTGTCTTGCGTACCATTTTCCCATATTTTTTATTTTTTTTGCAAAATATCATCATGTATATTCGACGATATATCCCTCCAATATGTCAGTCGAATTTCATCAGAATCAGATACTCATATGCCCTCCATCTAGAACATGTAATTTTAACGGTCTAAACATTGTTGTATTTGACATGCTATAGATTAAGGACATATGAGTCTCCATTTCTAATGAAAGTCTAATGACATATTGGAGGGATATATAGAATAATATACATGGTGATATTTTACAAAAAAATAAAAAAATCATGGAAAAATGACATGGAGGCAGCCCCATCTAATATATATATATATATCTTTCAAATGGGACACGGTCCTTCCATTCATAAGGAAGGCCAAAGATCCCATCTGTCCATATTTAATCTGTCAGTTGTCATTAAAGGTATGCTAATCTTATTACTTATTTAATCAAAAACCCATTTTAATCATTATTCATTACCTAATATAGTATGTAATCACCAAAAATATCTCATCATTAATCACTCTCATATTGTTTCCATTTCATTCACTTTGCCAATCCTAATCTCACACACACAAAAAGTAGGAAGAGGAGGAGGATGTGCACGACGGTGGCATTGCCATTGTGAAGAGGTCATCGATCGTCTCCGTCGTTCGTCTCCGCCGTCATCATGAGGAATGTCGTTGTTGTTGCGAGGAGGCCGCCATTTGTCTCCGTCGTCATCATGAGGAAGGTCGTTGTCGCTGCGAGGAGGCCGTTGTTCGTCTCCATCATCAATCTTTTATATATATCAGTTTTTAGCATCATGCACGGCCTCATCGGCAAGGTAGAAGTCGATGGCATGTGTAGTTGATAGGGAATGATGCTGCGGCTCTCCGGGAAGACCTTCATACAAACTATGACGACAACACGTAAATCGGATGGCGATGCGTGTACACGATGCTGCAACCAGTCCTGGATGAAGAGCGATTTACATTTTGATACAACATTGTTGTATACTTTATAATATTGATGTATACTATACAATATTAATGTGTATTATACAATTTTGATATGTATTATACGATTTGTTATGAATTTTTACAAATCAAATGGTTGCAAATGAAAATTGTATTTTTTTATAAATATGGTATATATTGATGTGCATTACACATTTTGGATGTGCATTGTACCTTTTAGATGTGTTTTATACAAATTTGATTTGTATATTCGCATCAATTAAGCCTGAATGACTACCACAATATTTACAAAAAAACTATATAAATTTTACTAAACAAAGAACCATACAATCATTACAAAAAACCACAAATTAATTACTATTATAAATTGTATTTTACAAAGAACCATCCAAAATTTACAAATAACTGATGACTTTTCTAATGAACAACAGATTCTACAAAAAAAACATACAGTCGTTACTAAAGGGACCTTGATTCTACAAAAAAATGCGTGAGGATACAAACATATGCCCCAGATAATATCTCCCTGCACAAAACTATATATTTTTGAAATATGGTATTGTGAAAAATACCAAAAATAAAACTAGATAAATTTAGTATTTTAGAATATTAATTAGCATACATAATTAGTGCAAAACTTGATGACCAAAATACCCTTTTGGGCAAATAAATTGATGATGCAGTTAGATTTGAATCTAACAGCTACGATCGTTAGCCTTCTTTAAGGATGGAAGGACCAAATCCTATTTGAACGACCCCCCTACTATATATATATATATATAGGATTTCTTTCAAATAGGACTTGATCCTTCCTGAGTTCAGGAAGGCTAGCCCCCTTTTTGTAGAAAACATAACGAGTTTAGTAGAATACGTATACATATTGTATTACAATGCACAGTTTTAATTGTTTGTATAATATGCAGTTTTGTATGCAGTTTTGTATTTATAATGTGCAGTTATAATACAAATCACATACATATTCTACTAAAGTACTCGTGTTTTCTACAAAAAGATGGTGGCAATCCTTAAGTCAGGAAGGATGCATCCTATTTGAAAGGCTCCACACACACACACACACACACACATATATATATATATAGGGAAAAATAGGGCTACCCCCTAGGGGCAACCAACATGGCTACCCCCGCTCAATTTTTCGCAATTTTTTTTTATTTTTTTGGAAAAATATCATCATGTATATTCATCCCTATATCCCTCTTATAAGTCATTCGATTTTCGTCAGAAACAGAGACTCCTACGACCTCCATCTAGATGTTATTTTTTAACGGTCGAGGGATTTTTTAAATCGACCATGTTTGGATGGAGGCCGTAGGAGTCTCTGTTTCTGACGAAATTCGAATCGCATATAAGAGGGATATAGAGATGAATATACATCGCGATATTTTTCAAAAAAATAAAAAAATATTGATGAAAAATGGGGCGGGGCAGCCCCATCAACCCCCCATATATATATATATAGGGATTGGGGAGCCTACACCCATGTGTAGGTAACTTACCTACACCTACCTCTGGTTTCTTAATTTTTTTGATTTTTTTTGAAATGGATATTTAGGGGATTTACTTAGAATATTAAATGAAATATGTGTTTCAAATTTCATGTAAAACAGACATTCCTAACAGCTCCATCGGAAGGGGCCGATTTCAGCAAATCTCAGACCGTTAAAATTTGACTGTCATGATGGATAAGTTAGACGTCTCGAAATAAGTTGAAATTTGAAGGACGATATTGTGATATATTGTGATCTAAATTCCCCAAGGAATTAATTCAAAAAAATAAAAAATTTTGAGGGAAAAAGAGTTGGGTGTAGGTAAGTTACCTACACATGGGTGTAGGCTCCCTTTTCCCATATATATATATATATATATATATATATATATAGAGAGAGAGAGAGAGAGAGAGAGAGAGAGAGGATGGGGAGCTTGCACCAAGGTGCATGCAACTTTACATGCACCGACGCTTATATCTTCCACATTTTTTTTACTTTTTTGAAAAATACCACCATGTATATTCATCCATATATCCCTCCAATATGTCATTCGAATTTCATCTGAAACAGAGACTCCTATGACCTCCATCCAGAACAGGTCGATTACAACAATTATTAGACCGTTAAAATTACCTATTATGGATGGAGGTCATAGGAGTCTCTGTTTCTGACAAAATTTGAATGACATATTGGAGGGATATATGGATGAATATACATGGCGGTATTTTTCAAAAAAAGTAAAAAATGTGGAAGATATAAGCGTCGGTGCATGTAAAGTTACATGCACCTTGGTGCAAGCTCCCCATCCTCATATATATATATATATATATATATATATATATATATATATATATATATATATATATATGAGGATGGGGAGCTTGCACCAAGGTGCATGTAACTTTACATTCACCATTGCCATAAATGCCTATTTTTTTATTTTTTTAAAATGAAATGATATGGTATTTAGATCACCATATATCACCATGCTGTCATTAAAAATTCAACTTAATTCGAGACTCTTAAGCCATCCATCAAGACTGCGAAATTTCAACGGTGTCAGGATTGCTGAAATTTAGCCATCTAGATGAACATGTTAGGAACATATGTTTTACATGAAATTTGAAATACGTATTCCATTAACAGTTCTAAGTAGATTCCTTAAGGTTTCGTTTCAAAAAAATGGGTGTTTATGGCACCGGTGCATGTAAAGTTACATGCACCTTGGTGCAAGCTCCCAAACCTCTATATACATACATACATACATACATACATACATACATACATACATACATACATACATACACATATATATATGATCTAATCTCGCTCTCTAATAAAATTATATTTTTGCGGTGACTCCCACATTGGGAGATCACCCTCTTTGCCATCAATATATATATATATATACATATATATAGGAGACTTATCCAATGGGTCCTGTGTTAGCAATGTGAGCCCGAGGCAAACCATTCCTACAATAAATGTTATTGTAATAAATGATTCATCAATAAAAGTTATTGATTTTGTTTCACTCCCTTTCTGATATTGAATGAATGAATGCACTATAAGGTCCCTCTGTACAATAAGGGTTATGTACCATGGCCAACTTGATAATCATACAGTTGTTGATTCAATGATTGAATCATAGAGGCTGATGCTTGGATGAATATCTAAGGAGTTAGATAGAGGACTCATCAAGCATCATCAATGATTAACAAGTAGTGATCTCCAGTCTGAGTGGGAGATGGCAATCCCATCTCATTAGACTGATATCTGATCGACCTCTTGATGCAGGTCCTCTGCATAGGAATTTTAATTCGGAGGTATCAGATTAGTTGAGTCAATGAGTTGACTTAACGAGATCGAGATAACCAAAGACCTATGATGAATACTGTCACATCACAGGCAAACATCCTCTGACCAGAGACAGATATATTACTATATGTCTGAGCATGTACATTTGGCAGACCAATAGGTTGATGACCTAATCAAGGTCTATACACCGACGAGCTGGTGTGCATGTAAGGGCATATGAGTGATATGATCTCTCAAAGGGATCATACAGGTTCACTTATGAACCGGGAGACATGAGCTCACTCATGAGGTATTGGGATTAACCAAATTCCATGCATGGTCATCATGCTTCAGAAGCATGATATGAATTTGAAGGTAAGATATATGCTTTGTGAAAGCATATGATCTGTACCATATCCCAAGGACCAAGATTGAGAAACTTAATGATCAGACTATGAAGATGACAGTGTAAAAGTGATCTTTATCTTCATGATGATCATGAGTCTTCCAGTATGCAGGATGTGCAGGTATTAGGAATACCTGAAGGGTGATTTGATCATAAACGATTGTATAACCATGACGCTTCCATTCCGAGGGAGTGATGAAACAGGTCTGGATTTTAGTGACTCCTCTCATTAGAGAAGTGACCTAATCTTAGTCCATGTACTGGACATTGATCTGAATGAGATTCAGATGCAATGAGAAGATTAGGTTTACGGTCTTGATTTAATCAAGCATCTATGAGAGGTCCATGGGATCTGGATTTGAGATGTGATCTCAATATCCAAGTCACTATACGTGGAACAATACAATCGCCCTGTCCTTATCTCCAAGTATCTGAGGAGAAATAGCATTGTTCTTAAATGGTTTAAGAGCAATTCCATAAGATCTAAGCAAAGAGAAGTTGATAATTAAATGTGATTTAATTATCATGATGTATGAGAAGTTATCCAATATAATTAAATGTGATTTAATTATTATGGATAAGAATAATGTGGATTGTAATATCCAATTATTTCTAATATATTATAAATGTGATTTATAATGTATTAGAGAGAGATAAATATAATTTATATTAGTATATTAATTATTAATGTGTATTGGATACACATTGTCTAATTAATTGAAAATGTAAATTACATTTTGTTTTGGGTTGTGGATTTGATTCACAATATTCCAATGTCAAGATTGCAATATTCCCAAAATTAATTGAGAATTATTTTGGTGAATTAATATATCAACAAATTGTTGTTGGTAAAATAAGTAGAGAGAATAATAAGGAGATTGGACTCCTCATTTGGAATGAGGGGGGCGGCACTCAATTCCCTTGGGGAATTGGTGGCCGTCCCCTCTTCCAAATAAGGAGAGTATCTCCTTTGTCTTCTCCCTCTCTTATTTGATTGATTTAGATTTGGTATTAATATTTATTTGATTTATCAAATATATTTTATCAAATTAAATCACAAGTTGTTGGCTTTTGCCAACAACAATCTTGACCATTGGATTGACATAAATCAATCTCAACCATTGATTTTATGTGACACATGGATTGAGATCCATGGATCCCAAAACCCTATAAATAGAGAGGCACCCTTGGCTCTCTCTTTACACATGCTATTGTAGCAAATCTCTCTCTCTCTCTTTCTCTCATACTCGACAGCCCTCTCTCCCTCTTCCTCTTGGTGGTCGTCCATCCTAGTGGAGGGAATCGTCGTCGTCTTCGCCTTCGTGCTACCGATTCGACGCTCTGCGGTTCTCCGTCTACTTCAAGTGCTTCGCCCGCGAAGGAGACATTCGATCTCGTGCGACGAGATCAGGAACAACCGCACTTGGATCAACTTCTTGGATTGCGAGGACACCGCGGTTCATCCCCGCGCTCGTAAGCGATCTCTCCAACGATCGGACTTGAGACAGGAGGTCTCTTCTCTTAGAGTCTCGATCAACCACGCTTCAAGAGGTATTGCATTATACTTGCTGTGGTTATAGATGAAATGATCCGAGAATGGTTCTTGGATCATGTGGTTTCATCGAATAAAATTTTTTTAAATTCCGCTGCACCGAACAACTAGTGCGACTAGTCGTTCTTCGTCGTATCCGATACGACGCTCACGCTTCCGTGATACGCTTGAGGATCTCTCCATATCCTTCAAGTGGTATCAGAGCCTTAGGTCGACGGTTTCGAATAGTGATTCGTTAACCAAGGACGACTTGGGTTCGTTTAGGTCGCGAAAGTTTTCATCGCATTTGATTTCGCAGATCTGTTTAGTAAATAAATTAGGCACTGTTTAAATTGTTTAAACACGAATTT
The DNA here is from genome assembly GCA_037367405.1 of Ottelia alismoides. Classification (NCBI taxonomy): domain Eukaryota; kingdom Viridiplantae; phylum Streptophyta; class Magnoliopsida; order Alismatales; family Hydrocharitaceae; genus Ottelia; species Ottelia alismoides. The sequence goes on along the minus strand of JAZKJV010010271.1, from coordinate 15,865 downwards.
TATACTTGTATTATGTTCCCCATTAAATAAGGAAACCATAGGATCTGAGTTTGCGTAAATCGGATTTCGTATGCTCGAGATATGGTCGTTTTATTGGACATGTATGCACTGTTGCGGGAACTGTGAATCTGAACGTGATTAAAATGTTAATTACTGTTTAGACTTCCCTCGAAATGCGTGAAACAACACTTAGGTTCTGTCCTAAATCAAATTAGCAAACTTTAGAAATTGAGTTTGCTTAATTTGGATTTAATATGATTGAGATAAGCCAATTTTAGTAAGTAGGGGTCACTGCTGAAATTGCTTTCCTAATCTAGAACCAAGTGATTGTCAATTAGTGAAATTAATTGTTAATTTCGTGAAATAATCTTGAAAAATATTTGAGAAATATTGAAACATGATTATTTGCCTAATTGACTTGGCCCCAACCAATTAGTTGATTAGATTTGATCTAAACCTTAATTGGAATTGCAATCATCAAACTTCTTGCTTGAATAGGACTTGGGAATTTGCCTAGAAAATTTCCTTAAAATCAAAATTGTTTTGATTACTATATGGTATAATTTCGGTTGAAGAACCGATGATCATCTCAAGTACAAAATAATCAATTTGGCATTATCCTTTCCTGAGGTGGATATGGTGTCTAGTCGGGGATCGCTGGGTCAGCGGGTTGCAACGTATGTGGTCCGCCCCACTCCCGCCGGTACTGGCCATGACAACGGGTAGGGCCGGGATAATGTCCGAGGGATTATGATGTATTTTTCTAATTATTAAAATTCGAATTAATACGTACTTTGATAATAATATCATATATGTATATTCAAGCATAAAATTAAGTTTGATTGATTAAATTGGATTGATAATTAATTTAATATGATTAAGTTAATTATATCCAATTGAAAATACTCTAATATGATTAGAGTTAATAATTCCCTTGGAAGAATTAATTATATGAATGAGATTCATAGTAATTAATTAAATTTGAATAAGAGATGGAGGATCACATAAGTGACATCCATGGTCTCCCGTCAAGGCGAAGGGTTTCGTCGCCAAATATTATATGTGGGAGACGCCTGTCCGAAGTGACAACTCCCACATATGATTCGTTTGGATCGGGCTCGTCGCTTCTCGAAAGAGTAAGGACGTATGCGTAGTGACCCCAATATCGGGTCCTCATATTATTGGGGCGATATTGGATTGCGCATAGCGAGTTGTATTCCTGTTGACGGTTGATTCAATTAATGACGAGTCAACATCACCTTAGGGGTGGTGGGCTCGGGTATTAAAGACCGAATTGGGAAATGCAAGTTGGACTTGCAAGGCGGAATGTGTTCCCGCTTCTCTTTATCAGAGTCATAGGTTCTCATATTATTGGGATATGACAATGATAAAGAGGAGATCCCAGTTCTTGCTTGAGATATATTGGTAAGTATATCTCCTACTTTGAAAGTGAATAAGGGAATAAACTTTCATAGTTGACATAGCAAGACTAATTTGATTTAAAATGCCTTAATCAAATAAAATAAATTGAATATATGATTATATGTTCTAATATAGTGCATTCTCAATTTCAGAAAATGAAGGCCATGAACCCACTGAATAGGCTTCTGGAGGTCAACCAATTGACCGGACCAAATTACTCGGATTGGATCTGTAATTTGGAGCTTGTGCTTTCAGCGGAACGCATCAGTTATGTGCTCCATGATAACAAACTTGAAAACCCTAAATCTAAGGAAGACAAAGCATATAATGACAAGTATGATGAAGATCATGTCTTGGCTAGATGCTATATCTTGGGTTCTCTCTCCAATGTTCTTCAGAAGCAACATGTGGAGATGAGCACTTGCCAGGATATCATGTAGAATCTAAAGGATATGTTTGGTGACATTAACCGCACCCAGCGGTACAATGTTATGAAAGATCTTCTTCGCTGTAAGATGCAGGAAGGGACCTCGGTCCGCGATCATGTACTCAAAATGTTTGGGTACTTGTCAGAGCTTGAGACTCTGGGAGCAACGATGGATGCAGACATGCAATCTGATTTCATTCTGCTGTCATTGCCCAAATCTTTCAATAACTTTGTAGTGTCATTCCACATGAATAAGCTGGAACTGACAAATGCTGGGCTTCTTGCTGCATTAAAGTCTGCAGAAGACGTAATGAAGAAAGATGGTCCCTCTGGCACTGCAATGGTTGCACAGGTCAAAGGGAAGCGCGGTCAGAAGCAAGGTTCTCGGAAGGGCCCGGCCCAGAAGAGAAAGAAGAAGGGACAAGGTGTTGCCTCATCTTCCAATGCATCCACTTTAATGGCGTCGAAGAAAACCGACGTTTGTCACCACTGCAAGAAGCCGGGGCACTGGAAGCGTAATTGCCCAGATTACCTGAAGTCGGTCGACAAAGGTAAAGCCCCAGCAGGTATGAAATCTACATTCATCATTGAAACCAGCTTTCTCGTTGGACGAGAAGGAAGTTGGGTAGTTGATTCTGGTGCTTCTGTTCATGTATGCAATTTGTTGCATTTGTTTCAGGAAACTAGACAACTTGAAGAAGGGGAGATAGTCATCCAAATGGGATCTGATGCAAGTGTTGCAGCAGTCGCCGTCGGGACCTGCAGACTATCATTATCTAGTGGAAGAGTCCTCGTACTTAAAGAGTGTCTTTATGTACCTGAAGTCAGAAGAATTTGATATCTGTATCTAAGCTAGTTAGAAATGGATATTCATTCCTATTTTGTAATAAATTAGTCATAAATCATTATGATAAATATATTGCAGAGGGTATTTTGACTTCTGGAGGACTCTATGAATTGTGCATTAATGAGCATGTCATGAATGTTACAACCACTAATAAAAACCCTAAAAGATCCAGGAGTAATATAAATCATTCAAACATGATTTGGCATCAAAGGCTTGGTCATTTATCTGTTGATAGGATCAATAGATTGATAAAGGATGGACCTTTAGATTTTCTACAGGTTCAGCCTTTACCTACCTGTGAACATTGTATTCGAGGTAAAATGACCAGGATGCCTTTTCGTAACAAGGTTATAAGATGTGAAGGTATTATTGACCTAATACATACTGATGTATGCGGTCCCTTCAGTACCGCGACCCGAAATGGATATCGATATTATTTGACGTTTATTGATGACCATTCGCGATACGGGTTTATCTTCCTATTACGTCATAAGTCTGAAACCTTTGAAAAGTTCAAAGAATTCAAGGCTTTGGTTGAGAACCAAACCGATAGGAAGATTAAACGAATTCGATCTGATCGAGGTGGCGAATACCTATCAGATGAATTTAAGGAATACCTTAAAGAGAATGGAATTATTTCCAATCTCACTCCTCCTGGAACTCCCCAACTTAATGGTGTTGCTGAAAGATGCAACAGAACCATCATGGATATGGTTCGTTCAATGATGAGTAAAGCACATTTACCACTTAGTTTCTGGGGATATGCAGTAGAGACTGCAATATATATCCTAAATAAGATTCCTAGCAAATCTGTACCTAAGACTCCTCATGAGCTCTGGTATGGAACCAAACCTAGTGTTAATCACTTGAGGGTTTGGGGTTGCTTGGTCCATGCAAAGAATGTGGATGCAAGCAAGCTAGAATCTCGCTCTCGTGAGTGCTACTTCATTGGGTATGTTAAAGATGGTATTGGATATCAACTTTATGACCCTGAGACCCAAAAGGTTTTTGTCTCTAGAGATGTGAAATTTCTGGAGGATGATTTCCTTAAAGGTCAAGACAAAAGTGAAGTAGAGGAACTCATTGAGTCCCCTGAGGACTCTGAGCTTCCTGAACCAGAAACTGAAGAGATAAATAAAGATGAAACACCTATACCTCTTCGAAGGAGTTCGAGGGTGGTTGCACCACCTGAAAGGTATGGATTCCATGTGTCAGGTGAAACTGACAGTGATCTTACTTCATTTGATGAAGCACTCGCGGATCATGACATGGATAGATGGATGCTAGCAATGAAGTCAGAAACTGACTCCATGCATAAGAATGGTGTATGGACCCTAGAGGATCAACCTAAAGGGGTAAAACCTATTGGGTGCAAATGGATCTTCAAGAGAAAGAGGGGACCTGATGGGAAAGTAGAGACTTTCAAGGCACGGCTCGTAGCCAAGGGCTACACACAGAGAGAAGGCATCGACTACGATGAGACATTCTCTCCTGTGGCTATGCTTAAATCCATCAGGGCATTGCTAGCTATAGCTGCATATCTTGACTACGACATCTGGCAGATGGACGTCAAGACGGCTTTCCTCAATGGATACCTCGAGGAGGATATCTACATGGAGCAGCCCCAGGGCTTCATAACTGAGGATGGCAAAGTATGCAAGCTGAAGAAATCCATCTATGGGCTCAAGCAAGCTTCTCGTAGCTGGAACATCAGATTTGACGAAACCATAAAGAGTTATGATTTTGTGCAGAATCCTGATGAACCTTGTGTGTACAAGAAGCTTAGTGGGAGCGCCATTGTGTTCATCGTGCTTTATGTAGATGACATCCTTATCATTGGGAATGATACAGGGATGATGACCAGTGTGAAGATTTGGTTGTCCCATACCTTTGAGATGAAAGATCTTGGAGAAGCCTCTTACATCTTGGGTTTGAAGCTGTTCAGAAACCGAGAGAAGAGGATATTGGGATTGTCACAACAAGGATACATTAAGAAGATTCTTGAACGATTCCGTATGGATAGTTCCAAGAAAGGATTCCTACCCTTAAGACATGGTATCCACCTTCTAAAGGAAATGGCTCCTCAAATTGTTGAGGAAAAGAAGGCCATGGCTGGATGTCCTTTATGCATCAGCTGTAGGAAGCTTAATGTATGCCATGATGTGTACTAGGCCCAGATATCTGCCATGTAGTGGGAGTGGTAAGCCGTTACCAATCCTGCTATGGGAGACCAACACTGGAATGCAGTAAAGAACATATTCAAATATCTTAGACGGACGCAAGATTACATCTTGATCTATGGAGATGGTGATCTCCAAGTCTTGGGATATACAGATTCTGACTTCCAATCGGATATTGATGATCGAAAGTCGACATCAGGGTTTGTGTTCCTGTTGAACGGTGGTGCTGTGAGCTGGAGAAGCAAGAAGCAGGACACTACGGCAGATTCAACAACAGAAGCCGAATACATAGCCGCATCGGATGCTGCAAAGGGAGGCGGTGTGGTTGCGCAAGTTCGTCCAGGAGCTTGGCGTAGTTTCCTCTGATACTTCCATCCCGCTACTCTGTGATAACACGGGAGCCATTGCCCAGTCGAAGGAACCCAGATGGCATCAGAAGAGAATGCACGTAGAAGGAAATACCACATCATTCGGGAGATTCAAAAGCGTGGTGACATCATCATTACCAAGGTGGCCTCCGCCGACAACGTTGCTGATCCTCTTACCAAACCTCTGACACAGAAGGGTTTTTGACCAGCATGTAATGAGTATGGGTTTAAGGCTTGTTCCTGAATGGTTCTGAGGGCTAGTGGGAGATTGTTAGCAATGTGAGCCCGAGGCAAACCATTCCTACAATAAATGTTATTGTAATAAATGATTCATCAATAAAAGTTATTGATTTTGTTTCACTCCCTTTCTGATATTGAATGAATGAATGCACTATAAGGTCCCTCTGTACAATAAGGGTTATGTACCATGGACAACTTGATAATCATACAGTTGTTGATTCAATGATTGAATCATAGAGGCTGATGCTTGGATGAATATCTAAGGAGTTAGATAGAGGACTCATCAAGCATCATCAATGATTAACAAGTAGTGATCTCCAGTCTGAGTGGGAGATGGCAATCCCATCTCATTAGACTGATATCTGATCGACCTCTTGATGCAGGTCCTCTGCATAGGAATTTTTAATTCGGAGGTATCAGATTAGTTGGATCAATGAGTTGACTTAACGAGATCGAGATAACCAAAGACCTATGATGAATACTGGTCACATCACAGGCAAACATCCTCTGACCAGAGACAGATATATTACTATATGTCTGAGCATGTACATTTGGCAGACCAATAGGTTGATGACCTAATCAAGGTCTATACACCGGCGAGCTGGTGTGCATGTAAGGGGCATATGAGGTGATTATGATTCTCAAAGGGATCATACAGGTTCACTTATGAACCGGAGACATGAGCTCACTCATGAGGTATTGGGATTAACCAAATTCCATGCATGGTCATCATGCTTCAGAAGCATGATATGAATTTGAAGGTAAGATATATGCTTGTGAAAGCATATGATCTGTACATATCCCAAGGACCAAGATTGAGAAACTATAATGATCAGACTATGAAGATGACAGGTGTAAAAGTGATCTTTATCTTCATGATGATCATGAGTCTTCCAATATGCAGGATGTGCAGGTATTAGGAATACCTGAAGGGTGATTTGATCATAAACGATTGTATACCATGACGCTTCCATTCCGAGGGAGTGATGAAATATGGTCTGGAGGTTTAGTGACTCCTCTCATTAGAGAAGTGACCTAATCTTAGTCCATGTACTGGACATTGATCTGAATGAGATTCAGATGCAATGAGAAGTTAGGTTTACGGTCTTGATTAATCAAGCATCTATGAGAGGTCCATGGGATCTGGATTTGAGATGTGATCTCAATATCCAAGTCACTATAACTGGAACAATACAATCGCCCTGTCCTTATCTCCAAGTATCTGAGGAGAATAGCATTGTTATTAAATGGTTTAAGAGCAATTCCATAAGATCTAAGCAAAGAGAAGTTGATAATTAAATGTGATTTAATTATCATGATGTATGAGAAAGTTATCCAATATAATTAAATGTGATTTAATTATTATGGATAGGAATAATGTGATTGTATATATCCAATTATTCCTAATATATTATAAATGTGATTTATAATGTATTAGAGAGAGATAAATATAATTTATATTAGTAGATATAATTATTAATGTGTATTGGATACACAATTGTCTAATTAATTGAAAATGTAAATTACATTTTGTTTTGGGTTGTGGATTTGATTCACAATATTCCAATGTCCAAGATTGCAATATTCCCAAAATTAATTGAGAATTATTTTGGGTGAATAATATATCAACAAATTGTGTTGGTAAAATAAGTAGAGAGATAATAAGGAGATTGGACTCCTCATTTGGAATGAGGGGGGCGGCACTCAATTCCCTTGGGGAATTGGTGGCCGTCCCCTCTTCCAAATAGGGAGTATCTCCTTTGTCTTCTCTCTCTCTTATTTGATTGATTTAGATTTGGTATTAATATTTATTTGATTTATCAAATATATTTTATCAAATTAAATCACAAGTTGTTGGCTTTTGCCAACAACAATCTTGACCATTGGATTGACATAAATCAATCTCAACCATTGATTTTGTGTGACACATGGATTGAGATCCATGGATCCCAAAACCCATAAATGAGAGGCACCCTTGGCTCTCTCTTTACACATGCTTTGTAGCAAATCTCTCTCTCTCTTTCTCTCATACTCGACAGCCCTCTCTCCCTCTTCCTCTTGGTGGCCGTCCACCCTAGTGGAGGGAATCGTCGTCGTCTTCTCCTTCGTGCTACCGATTCGACGCTCTGCGTTCTCCGTCTACTTCAAGTGCTTCGCCCGCGAAGGAGACGTTCGATCTCGTGCGACGAGATCAGGAACAACCGCACTTGGATCAACTTCTTGGATTGCGAGGACACCGCGGTTCATCCCGCGCTCGCAAGCGATCTCTCCAACGATCGGACTTGAGACAGGAGGTCTCTTCTCTTAGAGACTCGATCAACCACGCTTCAAGAGGTATTGCATTATACTTGCTGTGGTTATAGATGAAACGATCCGAGAATGGTTCTTGGATCATGTGGTTTCATCGAATAATTTTTTTTAAATTCCGCTGCACCGAACAACTAGTGCGACTAGTCGTTCTTCGTCGTATCCGATACGACGCTCACGCTCCGTGATGCGCTGAGGATCTCTCCATATCCTTCATCCTGTGCCCAATTTGAGATGAGATGAACCCACTCGTATTTTACCAATATTTTCTATCATTTGATTTCAATGCTTATTTATTTACCGTTGTTATATCATATTCTTACTAGTAGTATCTATTTTCATATAAATAAAACTTTATATTCACAGAAAAATGGTCATTAGTAAAGAATTAAAATGACACTAGTAATACAAATAATAATACAATCATTTTGTATGAAAATGAATTTAAAGTAATTTTTTCTGAAATTTTTTGCTAGTAGTAAGAATATGATACATCACTTGTAAACAAATAACTCTTAAGCTCAAAATGATAGAAATAATGGTAGAAAATGAATGGGCTCATCTCATCTCAATTGGGCATAGGGCTATATTAACACAACATGTATAGTGAAATAAAATTACGAAAATATTATTATATTGGATGGAAATATTGATTTAAAATTGGATGCTATATTTACAAAATTCATTTTTTTATAGTACGTAGTTTATACTTTTACAAAACTGTTACATATTTTTACTAAATCCACAGTGGCCTTTACAATTCAGAAAGCTCCCACACATTTGAAAGGTCCCCTATATATAGAGAGAAAAATGGGGCTTCTCCCTAGGAGTAACCAACGGGCTGCTCCCACCCCATTTTCCCCAATTTTTTTATTTTTTAGAAAATAAAAATTTGTAAAATTCATCATTATATCCTTTTAACATTTTATTAAAATTTCGTCAGAAATAGAGACTCTTACGGCCTCCATCCAAACAGGGTCGATTTTAAAAATCCTACGATCGTTAAAAAAATGACGTCTGGATGGAGGGCCTAGGGATCTCTATTTCTGACGAAATTTTAATAGAATGTTAGAGGGATATAGTGATGAATATACAAATTTTATTTTTTAAAGAAATAAAAAAATAAGGGGAAAATAGGAGTGGGAGTAGCCATGTTGGCTACTCCTAGGGAGCAACCCTCTTTTTCCCATGTGTGTGTGTGTGTGTGTATAGGGTAAAAATGGTGCTGCCCCTAGGGAGTAGCCACTTGGCTACTCCACCCTATTTTCCTCATTTTTTATTTTTTTGGAAATAAAAAATTTTTCATCATTATATCCCCTCCACATTCTATTAAAATTTTCGTTAGAAACAGAGACTCCTAAGCCCTCCATCCAGACGTCATTTTTTTTAACGGTCGCAGGATTTTTTAAATCGACCATGTTTGGATCGAGGCCGTAGGAGTCTCTGTTTCTGACGAAATTTTAATAGAATGTGAGAGAATATAAATGATGAATATATAAATTTTTATTTTCCAAAAAAATAAAAAAATGAGGGAAAAATAAGGTGGGGAGTAGCCAAGTTGGCTACTCCCTAGGGCAGCTCCTTTACCTCATATATATATATATAGGGGGCCTTTCATATGAGACTTGGTCCTTCCATTTCGTATGGAAGGCCAAGTCATTCTGACCAGTCCGGGATCTAAATTTCAACGGATATGATTAAAAACAGATTAAAACCACCTTATTCTACAAAAACCAGATTAATAATAACTATCGTTTCCTGAATTTAAGGGATGTCTAATAAAGAAATTTCACATTTTGGAATGTGACAAAAATGGCTGAAGAACGTGTGTTTTTGTGTACAAAAAATCTATGTATCCTACAAAGAAACAATTTAAAAGACTAAACAGGACATGGTTCTGAGAAGTGAGATATAAAATATACAAAACAAAATATTACGGTTTTCATCAGATGCTATTTTTTAGGAAAGGCTTTAACTATTTGTTCCTATAATTATGGGAGTTCTAATAACGAAATTTCTATTTAAGGGGTTGACTGAATATCAAAAAAGTAAATTCGATATGAAAGGTTATAAAAACATGCTTCAAATATCGGGTATTTAGAATACAATTATACATGTGTATTATACAAAATAATCATTATATATACAAATAAAGAACGTTTGTGGGATACAATAATATTATGAAATCCAAAAGAAATTGGTCCCGTACTATGAAAGACGTGTTTATTTAATTAATGCTAACAAACAATACCTAAATTTAATGGATGACTGTACATAATATAATGATATTGGAAGATTACGATTATGTTAAATTCCATTAAATTATTTTACATTATAATGGATGCAAAATCATACAAAAATCTGTCATTGAATAATTCTGGAAATAGGAACTCGAAAACATGATCTGGGAAATTGACACGCAGTGGTAGAATTACGGGCTTTTATGGAGCATAAATTCCGGAATGTGTTGTTATTGAAAAACATATTCCATTTTTGGATGGCAAAACACTCATAAGATAGGCGGTTTTGCTTATGGAAGGTGGTTTTCTTAATAGCCGTTGATGGAAAGATGGTAGGGATCCAACGAATGGGATGCTTGGCCTTCCATATGGATGGAAGGACCAAGTCTCATTTGAAATATATCCTATATATATATATATATATATATATATATATATATATATATATGGGGGGGAGCACTTCAATTGAGGATGCATCTTTCATTGTTCTTGATAAGGAGTGAATATGAGTCGTTAGATGGAGAATGAAGAGACAAGATCGATACCACTAATTGATAGTGGGTTGGTTGTCAATCAAACATAGTTTCCTAATAAGAAGGATAATCAAATTAATGGATAAAATATAAATAAATTAGATTATCCGTAATTACTATTTTAAGAGTACATGAATGTTAATTGTTAATTTATAGAAGTGTGAATATATGCATTTCAAAATTCAAAATTTTTATGTTGCCATAAAAAGATAGTTCATGCAAAACGTGAAAATTATTTGTATGCATTTCAAAATTCAAAATTTTTATGTTGCCATAAAAAGATAATTCATGCAAAATGTGGAAATTATTTGTGGATTAAAAAGCTTGTGTAATATAAAAATAAATTTAAAACGCAATTTGATAATACTACATAAAGCTTTAATAACACATCTAAATTTACAATTGGATAAGCTTTTTACTAAACTTTATGTTTTTTCTTTACAAAATTCGTTTTCAACTTTGCTACTTAAATTCAATTGCAATCCAACATATAGAAGGAGAAAACAAGTATAAAATGTTCTTTACAACTTAAATAATATGAATTAATTTACAATTGATGGCATTATTTTACTTTAAATAGATTGGTTTTACAATTTATATAGAAAGATTTTATAACAAATACAATGGTAGAAATAGTGAGATAGAAACGTCCTTATCGAGTAAAAATAACTAAAAGTATCTTCGAATGCTTGATTATTTTACGATAATATAATATTATGTACAAATTTATCAATAATTTTACATATGAAGTATGATATGTGACTCTTGGACTCCAACAGAAACCAAGCTTCGAAACAAGTCTCGAATTTTTTCAATGTCAGAGATTTTACAATGTATAGTTATATATAAAGAAAAAAAATCTATTTTACAAACCTATGATATATTTTATAAAAAATGCATGTATTAAGTGATTAAATGTTTGAATTATGACTTCTATTATGTGTAATTCTTTGTTATTTTAGAAAACCATAGAATGATTTACATTTCTTTGGGATAAGTTATATTCTACTAACATTGTTGTTGTATCAATATGAAAGAAGAACATATATCTTCTAAGAAAATAACCGATATCTTAAATATAACATTTAAATGGATTTGAAGTCTATGATTACGGTAAACAATTCAAGTTGATATTTCTTGGTTCAGAACGATGTAAATATTAAGGTAAAATAACCGATGCATATTCTTTGTTTAGAACTAAAGATGGAAGACTCCATTTTTAATAACAATCAAGATAAAAAAAGGTGAGATCAAGTCAACATTTAAATGCTAACTATTGATACTTGAGAATCTCGATTTGCAAAACTTAATTATGATCTTTTATTGCGAACTTCTAAAATATTTTTTTCAAGAACATAAATAAAAGAATGAACATAAATAAATGTTAAGAACAAAATCCATTTCAATTTTGCAATGATTTTAGTTATATTAAAAATTTTGAAAGAAAAAATTGGATTGTGTCTTACCTTAAGATGATTTTTAATATGGTTGAATGGTTCTACATTTAAAAATAGTTTGATCACTATAACTATTGGAGATGAGTCCGTTACATTGCTTTTATGGAAAATATATTTCAAAAAACTGTAATTAAAATTCTAAAACGTACATAGTATGAATCCGATGAGGAATTAACGGGCTTGAATCGAAGAATATGACCAAACAATCGAGAAAAAATTACGACAACATTGTTGGTGATTCTACAACAATGTACAAGGAAAAAGATCGATTTTTTTAGAAAAAAATAACAATAGTTGTGATAATGATTCTATTGCAATGAAAAAAGAAATTATAATTTAAAATTTCAAATAGTTTTTATTATTAGAAAAGCATAACAAACATATAAAATTTTAAAAAAGATTCTGTTATTGGGTCACTAAAAAAGAGGGTTTTTTAATAAATAAGTAAATTAATAAGATAATGAAAAGATGTACTTTAGACAAAATAAAATACCTATTCTGGGAAAGAGAATAGAAGGCAATATACCTTGACGATAACCCCGAAGATGAAGGTCTTGCTGAGAGGCGATTTTAGATAGTTGCTGCAGATGAAAATATGAGGAAGACGAGATCGATTCACATTACATCTCCTATTGTGGTACTTTCTTTGAGATTTAAGTAATATTCAATATAGCCTAGACTTCGAATGTGGTGGTTTCGTTCGCGTTATAAAAACCTATCTTGAAGATTTCTTTTATTTTTTACAATATTGAATGATGAATATTACATCTATAAACATGCTTAGTCATTGACATTATGTACACATACACATTGCATCATATAAGGATATTGACTGATTCTCTGAATCAATCAGAAATAAATATTATTTGAAGTCACAAATATACTATTTAAATTTTAATTTCTGCTATTTTATAGAAAAACATATGGCCAATGATATTATTATGTAACATTTAGAAAGACATAAAGTGTTTGAACGATGAAAATGTCTAAACGTCAAAAGTCTGTAGTTCAAGAAAATATTACTTGTAAATGTAAAATATGAAATTGATAAATAAAATATGGAGTACACATGTAAAATATAGCATTGTAAAATGTACTATTGCTGAAAGATGATGGAATGATTTCTTAGGGAAATTAAGTTGAGTCCTAATATTTATGGTAAAAGTTGAACTAATTATTATTTATAGAAATAAAGATGGAAGAAATCAGATCCAGCATGGACAAAACTGAGAGGAATCATGAAGAGGAATCTAAGCAAGGAAGCGAGTATTCAGGTGGAGCATTATAAATCAAACATCAGAATCCGAACTCCAAGGGTAAGAAAATAATTATTTGCAAGTGGGCGTAATTAATGTTATTTTGCTAACAGATACTTTAAATAATGAAAATGAACAAGAAAAACAATCATTTCAAGGATTAAGGGAAAGTAAGTTGCTGAGGAAAAATCATTATTCAGAGGGGAAGACAAATTCGGAAGTAAGTTCACATATTAAATATAAATGTAATTAAAAACTAAAAATTGCAAAAAAAAACAAAATACATAAAATATTTTAGTGGTCTAATAAATACTTAATAATTTAGTACTTTTATTAATTTAAAAGGACTAATTAAAAAATTAATCATGTAATTAGTAATTAATTAGTTAATTAATTAATTATCTTAATGAATAAATAAATAAATAAAAAAATTTTATTTGTTTTTAATTATAATATTTTTAAAAAGTATATAAATATTATAAGATATATTAAATAATAATAAAGGTACTGAATCCCACATTTTTCACTTAACTCTGAATTTAGCAAACTCATTGTCATTTTGTAGATAATTAAATAATGTGAATTTTAAAACTGAGTTTGCCCAATTCGGAGTTCATACGACTGAGTTATGAGGTCCCAAAAATTTAGGTTGCAACTTCGTGGCTTCGGGTTTTATTGGTATTTGACTTAGTTATATTTTTATATTTTATATACATTTTATAAATATTTTTAGAAAAGAAATTAAGTTAATCGATTTTATAGTTAATTAATAAAAAAATACTGTATAGTACAAGTATACAATGGGGCACAAACTCCAAACTTACTGGTTTTATTCAAATATTTTTTTGACATTTTTAATAAATAGTAATAATTATAAAATTAAGTTTAAAAGTGAATTTGGTCTATTTGGAGTTTTTTTATAAATAGTTATAAACCTCAAAAGTCTGCTTTTGCAGCTTTTACAGTTCATTTTAATATTTTATTTTTTGTTTTATTATTTATTTTATATTTTCATTGTAATATTTTATTTTTATTTGATTATTTATTTTATATTTTTCTAAAAAATATAATTTTTATGAACAAAATTTGTAAAAGAAGTGTTTTAGTTCGGAATGATACAAGTGATAAATAAAATATGTGAAATATTTACAAGGTGGAAAATGTGTTCAATTATATTTTTGGTCTTGATTTTCAGGATATTTTTATAAATTAGGATCCTTATCTCCCCCAACTTATTTATTTTGTCAACCAAGTCAATATTGACCTGGTCTCGAGGTTAGGATCAGTATGTAAATAATAATGTCCATCCTTCTTTTCTTTTTATTTCACTTTTTCTCTTTATTCTTTATTTTAGGTAAAATAAGTGTTAATCACATAATATTAATATTTTTGGTTAGAATGATAGTTAGTTGGAATTATTGATTATTTACATGTATTTTACCTAGAAATTTAGCCAAAATGTAAGAATAAATGCGACGAATCACAGATTCATCATTCCCCTATACTTTACCTTTGCTAGTCACTTAGCAAACACTTATTATATAAATAAGTGCAAGCAAAAAGAAAAAGGAAAATAAAAGAACTTAGAACATGCTTCTTTCTTTAAATCGAATCTCACTTCACCCAAAATTTAGAACTCAGATTAGTCCTTTGGATTAATAGTGTGTCGGGACTCTATTAGAATTAGGATTTAAGCCTCGACAACCCTCAAGTTCCACAAATCCTTATCCAGGTTCACCTCAATAGCCAACTCAGACCCACCTATTCATCACACAATCTTTTCATCTTTGAAAGCGATCTATACTGTATGTGAAAAGTTTTAGCTCTCCGCTCTAGAAAGGCAAAGAAACTACCCATCTCAGTAATACTCTCCCATAGGGCTCTCAGCTTACTCGATCCTTGAGTAGGGAGTATTTCCTTCTAAGGTCAGGTCGTGCTGTGTCCAAAATCAAATATAGGAAGAAGATATAAGAATGATAAGAGAATTGGGGTACGATCAGTATAATCACATCTCCTTTGAAGCCTGACCAGTTTAGCCAAGTCTCCACTAAGACATGTAGGCTTTTTAAAGCTCGGACCATTGTGGTTAATTTTGGTATTTGGAGTATTTGGTTTCTTTTTGGTAGAAACAATTGTTGCACTGCATAGGGGTCTTTTGTGCCCCGACGGATATAACATCTTTTCATTCCATCCATTTTTGGGGGACTTGGAAAAATTGTGCCAGCAGATGCTTCCCTCATCCTAAGCTTTATTTCAACCCTAATCTCTCCCGTCTGTAGGCATCAACACCACTAGACAAGGATGGAAACGTATCACCGAAATGGATTTCCCTTCACAAGCCCATGCATGTCGACCTAAGTGTAGAGTGCTGATGAGCGACCCGAGCGACACAGGTTAGGAAATAAAAACAAAGGGTCATTGCGAACCGGATAACAAGGCCTATGCTAAATCAAGAAAAATAGAAACCACTCAAATAAACACATAAAAACAATAGCAACGGTCTCCACTATTTATTTTAAGTTGGTATAACGACCAGGGTCCGATTCAAGGAGCACGAGAAAACCTTCGAAGTAGTTGAACACAGACAA